>CM050906.1:1822500-2340000 GCA_027726005.1 Juncus effusus | reverse complement strand
AATTAGCAAACCTCTCTTATGTAACAAGATACAGTATGATATGCATTTATGCAAAGAGTTGAACACATTATTAAACTTCAATATTTACAAAAAAAGATGGTCTTCATATTTATTTTATTCATTTTTTCTGTTGAGATGTTTCGTGAAGTGCGCATTACTGTAAGTTGAACAAAACTAAAGCGAAACATACCCATCTTGAAATTGTTAATTAATTGAGCTTAATTGGACGAAATACAGGAAAATTAGAGAGAGAAATAGTACAATAGTATTAAATACTAATTAATTGACCTTTAGTGATTCATTCTCTGATTGTAGTTTGCACAAGAACAGAGATGCTTCTTCACGAGCATGTTGCACTTGTTCCAGCTCTTTATTTAGTTGAGTAATCTCCTTTTGCATTTGATTCTGATATAAGAACAAAAAAGTACAATTTTAATCACTGGTGAATAAATATTTAATGATTTTACGATATTTGGGAGCTCAAATTCCGTACTCTTAGCTGTTTCTCATGCAAGACGGCATCTCCAAATTCCTTTGCCTTTTCTTTAAATATAATTTGAATTGTCTGTAAAAAAAATTCAATAGTTAATAACATATGCTAAATGTTACTTAATTCAGTTGAAACTTGAAAGAGTTAATAGAGAGAAAGAAAGAGATAGAATTTGTCATGACCTCTAGGGACATCTCATTTTCTATTTCCTTATTTAAAATCATATCCTTAGCTCTATCTCCAGCTTTGATCTCCTTCTCCAAGTAGTATATGAGTTTCTTAACCTCTTTTTTGTGCTTAGCCTGGCAAACAAAATGGAATTACTATTTCTTTTTACTTTATGTTCAATATGATCAAATCTAAAATATAAAAAAACGACAGCTGCTCGAGAAAATAAACAGATGCCTCGTTACATAAAGGAATTTAACTTTCCTAGAAAAGAACATAAACTTTTTCGAATTTCAATCAAATTGAAAAAGAACGATCAAAATTTTCAATTTCAGGGCCATGCAAGAAAAAAAAACAAGTCTTATGTTAAGAGTGTGTGCCTGGTCTCTCATCCTTCGTTCCATTTCTGCTTTAGATATGAAGAACCGATTCTTGATCTTGCTGGCGATAAGAAGATGGATCCCAACAGAAAAGATCGAAATTGCAATAGCTCCAACCAAAATAGCTACTGCCCAAAGAATAGGCGGTGGTGTCTGGCCACAGGGATAGACCCCGCCACCAGATTCCTCTCCGTTCATCTCAATTCTTCGATTCAATCACTTCCAAATTGCCAAAAAAAAAGGACAAAAGAACACAAAATCAGACTCTAAATCGCATGAATTATTCAAAAAAAAAAAATTGTTTCTAGTGAAATTTCTTCAATACCTGGATTGGGATGAACAACTCTGAAGAGGAGAGACAAAAGAGGCGAAATTGAAAAACTTGAGATCCGGAGGAGAGAGTGCTATTTTAAGCTCTAGCTAGTTTTGAAATTGAAAGAGAGAAGAAGGAAGCTCGAAGAGAAACAGGCTCTCAAAGATAATCGAGAATATTTGTTGTTTCGTGTTTCTTTTTTGCTGGAAGATTCTTGCCTTCTTTCTTTTTTGCTGGAAGATTCTTGCATTGTATTGCGTTCTTTCCAAACTTTCTAGCACCACATTTGTAGTTTTTTCTTTGAAGAGAAGCCACGTAGTTTTTCTTTGGAGAGAAGCCACATAGAAAACTTAAATCCGAGGAGCTACTTTGATGAATGATGGTGAAGAAAGAGAAGAATAAGTGGTGGAAATGCAGCCCCTGTTTCGCGTGGGATTTCAATGTCTGGTTTTAATTTTAGTTTTTCTTTCTTGGGATAATTTCATATATGCCATTACAAAAATTCAAAATATTATATTTTCCTTTATAAAAACATAAATATCATATTTGCCATTGTAAAAACTTAAAAATATCATATATGCCATTACAAAATCGTAAATATCATATTTTCCATTACAAAAACTTAATATATCTTATTTGCCATCAAATTTACTCAAAACTTAAAATCATCCATTTTTTCCATTAAAATTAACTGTCCAATCTTATAATTAACATTATACCCCTAAATTTAGTTAATGAATTAGATTTCATATTAAAAATTTATTTGATGATCTCTCTCTCTCTCTCTCTCTCTCTATCTCTCTCTTCATGATTGAAATTTATATATAAACAAAAATAATCTTTACTTTAATTTGTTAGTCAAAATAATTTGACACGAGAGAAAAAATTATTCAAAAAAATAATCAATTCATTTCTCTCATATCAAATTTTTTTGACTTCAAATTAAAAGAAAGAATTTTTTTGCTTATATATGAATCTAAATTATGAGTGAGATTGAGAGAGAGAGAGAGAGAGAGAGATGCTTAACATGAATCTAATTCATGAAATTAATTTAGGGATATAATGGTAATTATAAGATTGGACGGTTAATTTTAACGGAAAAAATAGATGGTGTTAAGTTTTGAGTAAATTTAATGGCAAATTTGATGTATTAAGTTTTTGTAATGGCAAATATGATATTTTAGATTTTATAATGGCATATATGATATTTTTAAGTTTTTATGATGGCAAATATGATATTTAAGTTTTTATAATGGCAAATATGATATTTCGTGTTTTTATAGTGGTAGATATGAAATTATCCCTTCTTTCTTTTGTTTGGTTGGGGTTCCTTTAGGCCTTGAGATGGTTGCTGGGCTTTTTAGTTGGTGTATGTTAAAACTTATTTCTTTTTGGGTAAAAAAGTGCCTACGGGCCATTAAAAAAAAGAAAAACAGAAAATAAGAGGAGCTACTTTGAAGTTTCCATATTTTTAAAAAAGGCCGTACCACTGATTCACACCAGTCTGTCATGTTGAGTGGATAGATTGATGCTTTAAATTTCATTTTCCAATTTCCGTAGTTTATTTTCCTGCTGGGTATTGAGTTGTTGATCCCATTGCCATGGGTGCTGAGCTACTAGAATTTGATCAACCGTGCTAAATTTGTTGCAAGCCCGACAATAAGATCCTAGATATTCTTCTGCTAAAGTTTTTTCCTTGCAACCATTTATCTTTTCAAAAATTGATGATGATCACGTTTTCTAGTTCGATCGTTGCTCGGTTGTTAAATAGCGGCAAGATTTTGTCAGGTCATTCTAAAATACAAGAAAAATAGGTTTAATATTCATTTGAAAATATGATGCTAAAAATTAAAATAATCTAAAATACTTAATTGCATTAAGTTGCTAAAATCTTTCTATCAATGAGGAGAAAGCAGATAGTACCCAATCTAAAAACAAATCTTAAGCTTGTTTATCTCCGCACAAGGCAGGGATGCTTTTTTAAGGCTTTTGAATCATATATTTGCAAGTGACTGAATTTAAATATGATGTAAATCAGCATTGAATCCAATTAAATATTTTTTTATTTATTTTCAATTATTTATAAGCTAAAAGTAGCAATAAAACCAGCATTAAATTTGGATTGCAAAAAAACTTGTATAATTGTTGTTTTTTCAGCACAAAACAAAAGCAAACTTTAACGAAAAGTGAGCCTTAAAAAAGCATTAAGCCAGATTGCCCAATTGTTAGAAAATGCTCAAAGTTCAAATGTAAAGTCTAACGAAGAGTCCGGACTCCAAACCCTGCAAATCTAGTCTTTGGTTGCTGCGAAGTGCTAAAATTGGAACCGAAAAATGGAAATTGAAGTTGAAAACGTTGCAAGTGCTGGAATTGGGCTGAAATATGTTGCGAGTGCTGAAATTGAAGCTGAAAAAGGCCGCAATCCCTGAAATTGAAGCTGAAGAACGTTGCTAGTGCTGGAATTGAGCTGAAAAGTGCCGCGCGTGCTGAAGCTGAAAAAAGCTGCAGTCGTTGAATTTGAAGCTGAAATGCGTTTATAGTGCTGGATTCAAGCTGCAAAATGTTGAAAATGCTGAAATTGAAGTGAAAAATGCTTGAAGTGTTGAAATTGGTGCTGAAAAGCGCTGAAAATGCTAAAATTGAGCTGGAAAACAGCTAAACGAGCTAAAATGGAAGCTGATTAATATTGAAAATCAGCCCAGAGTGGCGTGGTTGGTGATTTCGAGCAAAGTTGAAAGCAACAGTGCAGCGCTAGCGCACCTACTTCAAGATTTCTCTCTAGATCTAAACCCATAAAGATCTAGGCGAGTGCTCCTCTTTGTTCATTGATCGATTCAGAGGGGAAAAGTGAAGTTATAGATGCTAGTTGCTCGTTGATCTTGCACGAACTAGAGGAGAAAAGAGGCGATCTTCACCTGTGCAGAACAGCGAGAGACCTGGTTTCTCTACTTTCCTTGCAGGGGAGCAAAAAAGAAGTATATCTGCCCAATCTAGTCTCCAGCAAGAGAGCGAGAAGTAGGGAGAGACGACGGCGCGGTACTTGACCGCCGTTCGTCAGAGGAACCCTAGTTCGCCTCACGAGTCGCCTCTTTTCTTTCTTGGCTTTTCCTTCTAACTCCTAGTCTTGAAGTTGCAGGAGTACAAGAGAGAGCTAGAAGAAGGTTGCAAGAGAGCTCCGATTTGCAAAAAGCTTGTTCTGATCAGTGCGTGCTAAAAGGAGAGAGACGCTAGCTGGAGAGGAGATAGAGAGAGAAGAGGTTCGGGGGAGATTTCAGAATTGCCCTCAAAACGCCTCTGTACGGAGTAAAATAGAGCCGTTACATGACCTTCAGTTATGTTCAGTTATGTTCAGGTTATGAGGATCTTTATTTTTCAAAATGGCACTGTTCACGGAAATAATTAAACAGATAGCACTCGTTTGGAAAAATTTTGGAAACTAGCACTTCCGCCATCACTGTTGGCGGAACCAAAGTTGGTTTCGCCATCAGCGATGGCGCAACCCATTATATCCCTGTTTGGCGCCCTAAAACCCATTAATTAGCTAATTAACGGGTTCCGCCATCACCGATGGCGGAACCAATGTGGCATTTTCGCAATTAACGCTAGGGTTTAGCAGTTTATTAGCAAAAAAAAAAAAAAAAAAAAAAAAAACACTGGTTCCGCCATCAGTGATGGCGGAACCAGTGCCAGTATGTTAAAAACGCGGCCGCTCGTTAAAAAAAACGATTTCAAAACTGCGGAACCCGTATTGGGCGATTTTTGTGGCGATTTTTAGGGCGATTTCGGTAGAATAAGTCGGATTTTGACAAATCGAAAGAAGGGAAAGAAGAAATTAGGAAGAAAAAGAAGAATAAGGTATGATATTATTTGATTTTGAGTTATGATTTGGGATTTTTTCTTGATTGATTAGAACGAAAATTGGGTTGAAATTAGTTTCAATTGAGTGAAACTAGTATAAAT
Source organism: Juncus effusus (assembly GCA_027726005.1). Taxonomy (NCBI): domain Eukaryota; kingdom Viridiplantae; phylum Streptophyta; class Magnoliopsida; order Poales; family Juncaceae; genus Juncus; species Juncus effusus. The sequence continues at coordinate 2,334,689 of CM050906.1, read as the reverse complement.
TGAACGAAATTAGTAGTACGTGATTGATTTTAGTGGATGAAAAATTACTTTTCTTGATTTTTCGTTATGATTTAGAATTTTTTCTTGATTGATTAGAACGAAAATTGGGTTGAAAATTGCGATAATGAAAATGACTCGGAATTTAAGGTTTAGTTGTTTAGAGAAGAAGGGGGTTTATTTATTTATTTATAAAGATGGTAAGAAGTCGAGGCGGATCTAGTAGCCAGGGCGGCCGGGATAAGGGAAAGATGCCTATGGTCGAAGAAGAACCTTCACGATATCCTCCGCTGAATGAATTTCAGGACGAACACAGGACGAGATGCTTCAGCGAACCGGACAATGAGACGGCTATTTCACAAAGGGGTTTTCGATACAGGCAGTATGGATCCAGGCAGCATGAACTTGATGTATTGTATTTTAAATTTTCTTCTAAATATGTATTTATTTATTGATGGAAAAAATTTATTTATATTTTGTGGTATTACAGGTGAGATGGGATGATCGGTTCGAGCCTTTTTTCATACATGCGTCATTGTTACAAGCGAACCGGATCGGTCATATACCGATTAACGGTCTACTGATAACCGCCATGCAGGAACGGTGGAGAAAAGAGACGCATACATTCCATATGCCTCACCGCAAGATGACAATAACCTTGGAGGATGTTTTGTGCATAATGGGGATGCGGGTGGATGGTCAGCCCCTGTGCAAAAATAATTCGGTTATTGACTGGGCGGATAAAGCTGAACATCTACTCGGGAAAAGACCCCCGGAAGAGATGTTCAGAGGAACCGAGAAGAAGAGGAGTAAAATTTTGGTGAGAAAGAAATGGTTCAAGGCGAATTTCAATGATTTGGGTGAATGTGAACCGGATGAACGGATCGAGCAATACTTCAGGGCTTATATGCTTGCATTTTTCACGGACGTATTGTTTACGGATCCGAACGGAGATTGTTATTCGCTCATGCCCTTGCTACTTCTGGAGAACATGCAAGAATTGGACAAATGGTCGTTTGGGAGTGGGGTGCTTGCATACCTCTACAGAGAGTTGTGCAAGAGTGTAGACGTCGGCCGAAAAAATATGGGAGGATGTGTTCTCTTATTACAACTGTGGGTATGGCATCATTTCTCGACCGGACGACCGACTGTTTCGTTAGCGGTAGATAGGCTGACAACGAACGCTAATTTTCCCGACCGCAACGATACGATCGGCATGTTGTGGGCGAACGTGACGCAGAAAGATTTCAAAAAGCCGGAGACAAACCTGTGGGCGAATCGCGATATGCTCGACAGTCAGCCACCCACTGACGTGTTTTGGACACCGTACGAGATATATCGCGAGAGATTACCGCCTATTTGTAATCATGAACGAGGTATGTCCCGACTCCGCCAACCCCTAATATATTTTTGGATCGTCGAGCGTTATCGCCCCGATAGGGTTAGACGACAGTTCGGATTTCGGCAGGTAATACCCCCGAAAATAACGGAGGCCGAAAAAAAGTACGACAAAGAATTGCATAAAAAACTAAACGGTCGGGGTGATAATTGGCCTAGGGTTCATGAAATCCCGCTTCAAAATTGGAGAAATAGATTAGATGATGCTGAACCGGAAGTGACGGAGCCGTTTAATCCGAACGATGTTGAACGATATATGAGATGGTATTGGCGGAATTCTGACCCGTTGGTGCAGACAACCATTCCGCACGGATCAAGCGTATACCGACCTATGGTTCCCGACAAAAGATTAGCCGTAAGTTTTCCAATTTAATTGTATTATTTTTCAAATTAATTTTGCGTACTTATTTTATTAATTTTATTATTTAAGGCAAAAACTTCGGCATTATTGCTAGTTGATATGCCCCACCGATGACCTCTTGTATCGTACGAAATCGCCCAATTTGTTCTGTTTCCATTGTTTACCTTGTCTAACCACACGGTCCCCGCTGCACATTTTCCTGCCATTTTATCCCAAATCTTACCGAATTTATATTTATTGTGCGCGCAAACTAATTTTTAAACCATGTGACCAACTGTTTTGTCTGCTACTCCGCTGCTGAAATTTGCCCTAAGATGCCGCATGCAGTAACGATGATAACCGTAAGGTGGCTGCCATCTCTCGCCTCTCATTGCACTAAGTATGCCAGCATGCCTATCGGAAATAATACTTTAACTATTATTTCCGATAGCATTACGCAAACATTCAAAGAACCACCCCATGTTTCATTCTTCTCGCTCTCAACCAAAGCAAAAGCTAAAGGAAATAACTGGTCATTTGCGTCGGAAGCAATCGTCGTCAGTAATGTTCCTTTGTACTTTCCGGTTAGAAATGTTCCATCTACTGTTATGACAGGTTTGCAGAACTGAAAACCGTGGAGTGATGGCCCAAATGCCCAAAAAAATCCTTCGAACTCCAACTCGCCTTCACGGTTGGGAGCACCAGTTTTAAATTGATACAGAGTCCCAGGATTTGTTGATAGTATTGCCGCCATCAGTTCAGGGAGCAAATTATAAGCCTCCCTCCAACCCCCAAATAGGAATCGGAACGCGTGTTGCTTTGTGTGCCAAGCCTTCCAATACGATATGGTATATCCCACTTTCAATTTAATGGCTTCTATTATTATTATGGGTTTAACACATAAATCCGCTCTAACCATATCTATAATTAGCCCCCCAACAACCGCACTTGTTAATTGCTTGTGATCTTTTCTAGGTGTTTGATTAATACATACGTGTGGTTGTTTGAATGTTTTAATCTCCCATAAATTATTTCTAGGATTAATCGAAGCGTGTAACCTCCAGCTACATTCTCTACTACCGTTCTCTTTAAGCTTGCAGGCCACAATATATCTCGTTTTATTTGAGTTCGTTACTACTATTTCTCGGTGATTCTTGACACTGTATGCTCTTGTGACCGATTGCAATTCTGATTTTGTTTCAAATGTACGTCCCTTGTACAAGATTTTATCATCGTTTTCACTCAAATTCATACCCGATATTACATCATTTTTTGCATATTCCCACATTGAACTATCTTCGAACTCCGCCGCTGGCGCATTGCCGAAAGTCCCCGCACTAACCATCTCACCCTCTTCCGTATATATAAATCCCGTCTGATGGTTCACTGTCTCCCTTTCTTCTTCACCATCTCCATAAATTTCTTCCTCGTCTTCTGACCCCATTTCTGGTTCGTCATCTAATTCATTTTCATCATTATCTATTTCTGGATCTACAGTATTGCTCACACGTGCCAAATCAAATGTCGCACAGAGGTCCTCAACCTCATTTTCGCGATATACTTCATTCAGTACGGGTTCTACTATCTCATTCTCGGATGCATCTGCAATTACATTTGATCTACTATTAGTTCCTATATGAGATTCTTTACTTTGAACGCGATCAACATATATTTCTAATTCCTCGAACCCAACATTTATGACGCGCTCCGCAAAATTATACAATTGTTCATCATTCATAATTTTTATTGACCTATAATGCCAAACGCCTTTCTTAAGGGATGGAAGCCGACCTCGGATTAAAAGAATATCATTGTACGACCAACCGAGATTCGTATAAATTTCGTCACACAGTTTGGCGTAATCTCTATTTCTAATTGTATTTTCTGGAATATAAGCCGGTTCATCCGGATCGTAACGGCATCCGTTCGTCGGTTCGATAACAACAACACCATTGTAATATACAAAAATTGGAGAGTTATGTGCCATTTTCTTCTTCCTAATTGTAATATAATTTCAATAACTTAACAACAAATCTATAATAAAATAAACTAATTATTTAAAAAGCCAAAATGAAACTATAATAGAATACCTATAATTTTCTTCGTTTTCTTCAACTTGCTTCCTTTTTTTCCGTAATTTATCTCTATTTATTTCACTCAAAATCACCTAAAAAATCGTCAGATCTCTTTTTTTTTCTTTGTTTCCGCGTTAATACAGAATGAGGGAGAGAGAGAGAAAGAACCATCATTTTTTTTGTAGGGGTCCAATAATTGAGATGGTTCCGCCATCGGTGATGGCGGAACCAATGTCAGTAACTTCTCGCGCAGGAAAATTGTTCGAAAAATCTCTGGCACTGGTTCCGCCATCGGTGATGGCGGAACCAGTTAATTAGCTAATTAATGGGGTTTTAGAGCGCCAAACAGGGGTATAATGGGTTCCGCCATCACTGATGGCGGAACCAACTTTGGTTCCGCCAACAGTGATGGCGGAAGTGCTAGTTTCCAAATTTTTTTCAAACGAGTGCTAACTGTTTAATTATTTCCGTGAACAGTGCCATTTTGAAAAATAAATCCTTAATCTTAGATTGCAAAAGCTCCATTTTTGAAGAGTAATAATATATTGATTTACTGTTCATATTTTAATATTTTATTTAATATTGATATGACTTATTTTTAACTCATTTATTTTGAGTTTTTTGTGGTTTCAATAAATTCTTGCTACAGTTTTTGAGTTGAAGAAAGTGATTGTAAATTGAAGGGGGATAGAGAGAGAAAGAGGCGTGTTTGAGTTATGATATCAAGAGAAATGAGGGTCTCGATTTTATTTTTTATTTTAAATGGTTATGAGGAACTTGCTCCGCTTCAGTATTATTTGATACATTTTAATTATCTTGTTCATAATTCCAATTTTTAACTAGTTTGTTGTGTTAATTGTTTCTATTACATACCTTTCCCACCTTACTAACTATCATAACTAATAAAAAGTGACTTTTTGAAAATTCAAGAAAATATCATGGATACCCTTCCAAATGTGAAAAGAAAATCATGTATATTGTATTCTCCCTTCAAAATATGAAAACTATCATAGCCCCATAAAATTAGATTAAGGTTCTGAAAGAGACGATTTTCTGAGTATTCAAGAGAGGGAAGAAAGGGGCGAATTTATGGCTGGGAAAATGTATTATTCGGTAATATACACAGACAGTGGCAAAGCTTGAAATCGGTTTTGCAAAAATAATAGGGGAGGGGAATGGGGCAATACATAGTCTGTCAAAATTTTTGAGAAATGGTCCCCCTTCGATCTATATATAGCTCCGCCACTGTACACAGATAACTAAATAATACAAGTATTCTGTATATTATAAATTAACCAGATACACAGATAAATAAAGGGGCTTGCTATTATTTTCTTCAGAAGTATCCAAATAATATTTATAATTAAGCCTTTAGGCCCATCACATATATTTATTATAGTTTAGGCCCAAATAATATTTCCATCAAAGCAAAGGTCTCCCTCCTCTTCTCTTCTCTTCTCAGTTAACAACTCTTTGTTCTTCACTCAGACTCCGACCTGCCATCTAAACTCTCCTCACTCCGACCAATCTCCTACTCATTCTCTTTCTTGTTCTTCCTTCTGCCTTCTACTCTCATTTCTGTCATTTTCTCTTATCCAATGGACTGAACAATTCGCAAGAGCCCGTCATAGAGCTTTCCTTCCAATTCCTCCCGGAAAAGTGGAATCACCTAGTCCTATTGATGAATTAGAACAAACCTGATAGGAATATCTATCTATTTAATTTTCAATTGCGACTTTCTAAGGCATTTAGATCGTGGGTTATCCAACAGACGCCAGGCGATGAATTAGGAGACAGAGCTTCTGGTCGGATGCCTCCTTGATCTCACCACTGGTATTTGTGTTGCTGCCTTCAATCATGCGGTACTCTTCCTCCATTTTTCAGATCCCATTCCTCAATTTCCTTCTCTTTTCATCAAAGAGAACTTCTACTACCCGTGATAGGTTGTGCCGTCATAGGAATGATGCACGGCTTACTCGAAATCTTCGAGCAAATCAAACTTGCAAGATCCTCACAAAGACAATGAGGGTTCGATTTTCTTTCGGTCATGAATCCCACCATTATGTAATGACTTAGATGTTTTCTTTATAATAATTAAAGTGTAAGAGTTAAAGTGTAATTGTGTAAGGGTTGGTTAATGACGTGTCAAGTGGCATGAGTGGATTAGAGATTTTTGTAATGGGAAATATTAAGTAGTTATGAGACTGGTTCACAAGGGGGGAAATGGAACTCAGACATTTGAGATTTTGAAATTTGGTTTAGTATCTGTTCTTTTCATCTCTTATCTTCATCGTTCCTTAATTCCATTTATATCCACATAAAAATCCACAAACAACAAGTCACTGATCTATCAAGATCGTGACAATTGGTATCGGAGCCAATCGATCTGCATATCAGATCGTTTCCACTGTCAAATCATGGCGAAAGGAGGTAAAGGCCAGAATGACGATGATCAATTGAGGAGGATTTCAGAAAATTCCGATCAGATTTCAAGAGTATCTGATGAAATTCAAGTAATCCGCCATCAGTACGATGAGTTAAAAAAGAGCAACGAAGGTCGATTTGACAAATTAGAGTCGATGATCACTGAATTGTTGATGCAAAAGTCCGGTTCAGGAGGATCTGGTCAATACGATGCAGATCAACCTCACTAGTACCAAAACGATCAAGAGAGAAGGAGAAATCCGAGCAAAAACAATCAAGAAGGAGGATCGAGTAGAACAAACCGTGATTATCGAGCAGAGGAGGATGATGGCTGGAGTCCTCGTGATAACATATCAGGGGGATTTTACCGCAATCGGCCACAATTTGACCGTCACCAGTACGATTTCGGTCCAAAACCCAGAGTAGAGATTCCGTACTTCGACGGAACCAATCCCAGGGCATGGGTCCGACGATGTGAAGGCTATTTCAAGCTTTGTAGAGTTCCAGAGTGGCAACATGTGGAGTTAGCGTGCTTATACGCCTCTGGAGAGGCGGAGGAGTGGTGGCTGGGCTACTCAACGCACCAAAATGCAATCGAGTGGACTCAGTTCACTTACGATGTGGGGAGACGGTTTGATAGCCATCTGTTGAGAGGGCCAGTAGGGGAATTTCATACGCTGAGATAAAAAGGGAGTGTAACTGAGTATCATTCTCAGTTTGAGAGGTTCAGAGGGTTGGTACTGAGAGATTATCCCTCTCTAGATGACCAATTTTTCCTGAATTGCTTCATCGCCTCACTTAAAGAAGAATTGAGACCATTAGTGATGGTTTCCAGGCCAATTGACCTTTACCAAGCTTACGAGAATGCTTTTCATCACGAATTGAGCTTAGAATTACAGCGGAAGGGGAAGAACTTTAGTAAATTCACTGAAGCGAGTAAGAGTAGTGTAAAAGGTGATGTGTCAGTGAAGAAATTCAATCAACCAACGAAAAACCCGGGAGAGTGTTGGTATTGCCATGAGAAATTCACTCCAGGCCATTTCTGTGAAGCACGAAGGAAGGATTTGGCGGCGGTTCATGCCATTGAAGGAGAGGAGGAGAAGAAGAATGAATTGAGTGAAGAAGAAGAGAGTCCAGCATCTCAAACTGTGATAGAAGAAGGGGAGAATTCAGTGAATGACATTTCAATTTGTGCTTTGAATGTCAGTCCACTGAGTAAGACCATTAAATTGGAAGGGTGGTGTAAAAAGAGGAAGTTTACTGTCTTAATCGACAGCGGCAGTTCACACTCTTTTGTGGATCCAAAATTCGCCAAACTGGCCGGATTGAAACCAGTGCTGATTAAGCCATTGATGATTGCTGTGGCCAACGGCACCAAGATAGTGTGCGACTCAGTCTGTGTTGAAGTGCCTTTTGAGTTACAGAGAAGAGAATACAAGGTGAATCTGCGAGTTTTCGAGTTGGGTTCAGTTGAAGTGGTGTTAGGGGTGGACTGGATGAAGTATTTCTGCAAGGTCACGTTCGATTACCAGCTCAGACATATGGAGTTAGTAAGAAATGGCGAAGTAGTGATTCTGAGCGAAGAGAAGAAATTGGAGAAGACGAAGGGAAGCGGAGAGATCGAGGTTATAGATGGGGATGAGCTGGTGTCACTGCTCCGCGGGGACCACGTGGCATGGATGGCCACCGTGAAAAATCCAGGAAATGAAGTGCCGGATGGGGAGTTAATGGATCTGGAAAGGTTTTCTGGTTCTGAGGGTTCAAACCTGGGAATTACAAACCGAGAAGCTAGTTCCGACTTTATGAACAGGGAGTCAAATCCTGATTTCCCGAAGCTTTTGGAGAATTTTAAAAGTATATTTGAAGAGCCAAAAACACTTCCACCCAAGCGAGTGTGTGACCATCAAATTACACTTGAAGAAGGGGCCAAGTTGGTGCAACTCCGGCCATACCGTTACTCGCATTATCAAAAAGAAGAGATCGAAAAATTCGTTAAAGAAATGGTGGCGTGTGGCATTATCCGAGCTAGCAAGAGTCCATTCGCGTCGCCCGTAATATTAGTCGGCAAGAAGGATGGAACATGGAGGATGTGTGTCGACTACCGTCAACTCAATTCCATTACGGTAAAAAATAAATTTCCAATTCCTATTATTGACGATTTGCTTAATATACCCAAGATACTCAATGTGAGTCACACCAAAGGAACATTTCGACCGTTTTGCGTAAAGTTGGTGTTTTTGCAACACCTCAAACACCATCTTCAAATGCTCAATATGTTCCTTCTCACTTTTGCTATACACCAAAATGTCGTCAAAAAACACCAATACGAATCTCGTCAAATACGGCCCTTATTTTATTTCTACCTCCTAATGGTTCCAATTAATTTCAGCCCAAAATTTCAATTAGTCCAAATTCCTACCTCCTAATGGCTCCCATCTGATCTCATTCATCTCATATCACGAATTCTTTAATTTCTCACAATATTTTGAATTTCTCGCGATACAGACGAAAACGGATCATAATATAAAAGCATTCAAGATCCGATCTTATTTCACTTTCCCTTTCCCACACCGCTTCGTTCTTCTCTCTCTCTTTCCAGGCGATTCTTCTATGGCAAATATGGTTATCAGGTCAGAGAGAGGCCTGGCTCGTAAGATGGCCGCCCAGCCGCGTCGCGTAGCTTTGGTGGTTGTTTTTGTGTGGGCTATGGATTTCTTTTCTGATTTACGAGAAATGTGATCCACGTTTTACTGATCATGAATAAGAGTTATTAAATCATTAACGTAAGTATATGTTAGAGACCATATACTGGATTGACCCACCGTGAGAATACTACATGGTTCGTGTCATTAGTTATTCTTAGTAAAGAATGTATCTGTAATCCTTAGACTTGAGACTATCTCAGTTTCCTACATGAGAAATTTTATACTTTAATATAATCTAACATCATCTTTAATTGAGCGGTCATAAAGATTATAATTAGGTATATAATGAATTATGCGGAGGAAAGAGTTTAATTAAGATAGGATTTGTTCCTCTCATAAAATGAGAGATATTTTAGGCCTCTTGATGATTTGATTGAAGAAAACGCACGGCCGTACTCGAGTGAATTAATAAGGAGTTATTAATGTCATTTCATGTTCAATCAAATTCGGTGTCAAGAAATATTTATCGACCAATGTAAGGTTGACACATACCATGCCTTATGGACGATATAGATATCGTGTAACAAAGGGTTACAATGCATGAACATAAATTAGGTTTGATCGAATCATCTATACTTGATTAATTTGGGTAATCATGATGTCTTGCTAGAGGCCGCTCATGATTTATAATCCGTTATGATTATTGCCAACATTAAGTAAACCTACAGGGTCACACACAAAAAATAACTATTGAGATGTACACAGAAAAGATCATAACTTATGTGATAAGTTGTATGAAGAGCTACATAGTCAAGTGACACATCTAATCCTACATCTTATATGATAAGATGTGTTGCATATATGGTTACATAGTTACCATGCACATAGGATATGAAACTTATGGACTATATAGGCACAAGAGACACCCCAAATAGATATATGAAGAGATATTATTTTCGTCCAATTCTTGTGAGACAAAAAGAGAGAAAAATCCGAACAATCTTCTCTTGTTATTTTCTGTGAAAAAAAATAAAAAACGAATACTAGCATATATCGTTCTCTATTCATTCAAAGGGGTTGTTCGTGTGGATACCGGTAGAGGATGAAGCGAAGTGCGGCATCTTTGTGATTCGGGTTGAAACTGTTGTTTTGTTTGGAGAATCGGTTTGTTTGGAGAATCAGTTTGCTTGGAGAATCGGTTCGTTTGGAGATCGCTTGGAGATCGGTTTGTGAGACCGGTTAGGCGAAACATACAAAGGATCGGTTTGAAAACCGGTTTGGAATCGGGCAAAGAAAAGCGTCAACCAAATTCGCTTTCGATCATCACGGATTAAGTGTAATCCGAAGGTACAAAGTTATGAACTTTTCTTTGATTTAATTGTAATTCACGGATCCTTCATTTGGGTATCGAATTCGATTTTGTTTCGTTTTGTTTTTTCGCTGCGTTATGAACGGTAGAAACCCAACAAAATTTCCGATAATATCCCATTAACCCAAGAAACCCCCGTAATGCGGTGTGAAAGTTTTTTTGAAATTGGATCTCTGTTCGGGCTACCACCAAATTCGAGTTGACGAAGGCGATATTTACAAGACGGCTTTTCGCACGCATTCGGGACATTTTGAGTTTTTGGTGATGCTTATTATTAAAATAGATCATGAAAGTTTGAAGGTTCTTTTGGAAGGGAAAGTAAATACGCAATTACAAAATCGCGGGTTGGCTAAGATGATGGACATGAATTATCACATTTTTTATAGAAAAGGAATTGAGAACAAGGTGGCGGACGCCTTGTCTCGAAGAGGGGAGGAAAGAGAAATTCAAGAATATGAATGCATGGCGATTAGTGCGGTGGTACCGGAGTGGCACAAGGAAGTGGAGGATAGTTAGAATGAAGATGAGGAGATGCAAAAGATTTTGGAGGGATTAATGATGAAGGAAGGGGGTGAAAACGAGTATTTCTTGCATAATGGGTTAGTGCATTTTAAAGGACGGTTTTGTAATGGCAAAAATGCGGGGTTAAGGAAAAAAATTATCGCGGGAGCGCATGACTCATCAGAAGGAGGACACTCGAGAATTTTGAGCATATACCAAAGGCTTCAGAGGGTCTTCTTTTGGAAACAAATTAAAAGAGATGTTGAAGGATTTGTGCAACAATGTGACACGTGCCAACGCAATAAAATAGAGCATGTGGCGAGTTTGGGCTTATTACAACCGCTTGAGATTCCCGACATGGCTTGGACGCATGTGAGTATAAATTTTATCGAGGGTTTGCCGAAGTCAAATGGGCGGGATTCGATCCTTGTAGTAGTGGACCGGTTGACCAAATACACGCATTTTATGGGTTTGACCCATTCTTACACGGCTCAAACGGTCGCGAAAATGTTCTTTGAAAATATTTGCAAGTTATATGGGGTGCCACGTGTAAGTGTGAGTGATAGGGATAAAGTGTTCACGAGCTCATTTTGGAAGGAATTATTTCACATTCATGGCATGAGTTTGAATTTGAGTACGTCATATCATCCGTAAACCGATGGCCAAACAGAGAGAGTAAATCAATGTCTTGAGAATTATTTGCGTTGTATGGTGCAAGACGTACCAAAAGGATGTGGAAATTTGCTCGCGCAAGCGGAATGGTGGTATAATACATCTTATCATAGCTCATTGAAAATGAGTCCGTTTGAGGCCCTTTATGGTTATGTAAGAATGTGAATTTGTCGTTTTTAATTCACAACTTAACAAAGATATTTTTAAATTTCTTAATTCAATTCCATGTATATGTGGTGTGTGAGTTTAGGGTGTCGATCCACTAGGATGTGTGGCCTTAAATTTCAACTAATTAATCAAATATGAGATCTAGTATTTTAGTTTTTAAAGATTTGAGATGAGTTTGTTTTTGAAATAATAAAAGGAATTAAAAGAAAGAAGTAAGATTTTTTTACTTTTCAAATATTTAATTAAAGGTAGGGACTTGTATGATAATTTGATTAAGCATGTTATCATTAACCATCAAATTTTTCATTTTAAAATTTGCAAAAACAAGTTCAAATATTTCAAGCTAAAAACACCCAATTAATGATTTAATTAAGATCTAAACACAAATCAACCAATTCAATATTCAAATACTAAATTCAACCAAAACTTCAATTAATTAAACAAACTTAACCAAGTAAATATTTAATTAATTGGTCACAAACATTTGCAATTATAAATTTCAATCTAAACAACTTAGTCAAGTATTTAAATCAAATAAACAATAAAATATTTCTTGACAACTTTCACAAATCCCCAAATCAAATCAATTAACACAAGGTTTCAAACAAACTTAAACAAATCATCACATCCCTATTAAAGATCTACTCACTCATGTTCATAAAAACTATATTTACACAAAACTTGAACATGATTCTCATTCAAAAGAAGAAGAAATAAGGAAAAATTAAGGAAAATAGAAATCAAACCCCAAAGTGAAGAGTCAAGCTAGAGCCCCTCCTTCTTTATTGATTTTGCCTCCCCTTCAACCCTTGCTCAAGCTAGATCAAGCGTTCTTCTCCTTGTTAAAATTCAACCTCTTTTTTTTTTACTCTCTAATATTAGGGTTTTTGAGTTTAGGTCATTAATGGTGGAAAAAGAAGAGGAAGAAGAAGAATATGGATGGTGTAGAAATGGTTGTATAATGGATGTATGAATCCCTTCTTTAGAGAGAGAAAGGGTGGTCATTTAGTATTGTGGGACTAAAAATTAAGCTTGATCCGGATTTGCCATTGGATAGTAATTTGGGGGATATTTAGCACTCTTTTTCTTCTTTTCTATTCAAATTCTGCTTTGGCGCACCTTTGGGAGTTATCTAGCATTTTCAATTTCCAGCAACAGGAAGGACACGTGGCGCACTATGATTGGCCCAACTAAATTCTCAAAATCTAATCCAACAATCCAGACCGTGACACGTGTCCCTGCCGAGGGAATCAGTGAAAATAGGCTGCCACGTGTCTCACGTTGATTGGCGCAAAATGGATCCTTGTACTGATTTCTGTAGGGCCTGCAGAAAATGCGTAAAGCTCATCTCCTTTCCTTCTCACTGGACAGTCAAATTCTTCCTTATCGTTGTGTTATAGGTTGAACGGAGGCATCCATTTTCCAGTTAATTGGAGATCATTTTTTTTCAAGATTTCCTCGATTCTTCAGAATACGCGTTTTGATCAACGCGTTTTGACACGTGTCATCATACGATTGGGCCATTTGTTTCAACGTACTCATCATCGTACTGACCCTCGTCAGCCTTCGCAGAAAACGCGTGAAGCGTCATCTCTGTTTCACATAACCGGACGGTCTAGTTTCGCACCAAACATGTGTTATAAACCAAACGGAGGCGTGCGGTTCCGAACCAACCGGAGAGAATATTTCATGGAATCTGAAGAAACGCGTTTTGCATACCCGTATTGAAATATGTCAAGCATCGGTTGGCCTGGTTGTTTGCACGGATTGTGAGAGATGCTCAGTACGGTAATTAGTGCTCCCCAGTAATTTGCCTCCACGTATCACCCCCTCTCATATTCAACTCGGATTATGCACATCTCAGCCACTTGTCAACTTTTTACTGGCCCGAAAATAATCCTCGTATTGCTTTATTTCTACTCTGATTGAGCTCTGAGTTGAGTGATGGGACACGTGTCTCATATGTATTGGTACAGAGAAGGGTTGACCTGGTCAAAAGTTGACTTTGATTAGGTTTGACTAGAGCTTCAATCAGGTTAGTTAATGTGGATTGTTGGTATATGGGGAAGAGTAATTATTTTTTGTTGAGCTTACTAAGGAGAACATGTTTTCATTCCATACAACCAATAATCCTCCCGATGCTCCTTGTGAATCGAGTACTACATGTCCTGTTAAATTGGACCCTGTAATTTCTTTGTGCATTTTGGGCGAATACTCCTTTCGCTTTGTTTCCTGCACTGATATAATATCTGGTTTTCCTTCAATCAGGTTATCTCTCACATTACTCCTCTTTTTGCTACTGTTTAAATCCCTCACATTCCAAGTAATAAGTTTGATATCTTTAAATTTCATTGATCAGTTTTATTTACTGGTTTATCTGTACTGCTGATACTTTGTCTTTACTTTTCAGGAATCTTTGTCGAGAGGGAAGCTACTTTTACTTGCAATTCAGGGCTTATTAAGATCCCCACATCTCTAACCGACATTACATGATTTTCTTCAATAATACTTGGCAGCACAGAATCGACGGATTGTTTGGGTTTGGTATGGCTCCCCTGATATCCATGTGACACCTCATTATACTGCACCATTTGAGCTTTTTCCACAACAGTGGAGTAGCTAGTGGATTGCTTATCTCTTATTCTCGCACTCTTCCTGGTGGGTCCCCCTTTTTGTGATTCAATGACTATGGAGTTTTCTGGAATTGGTTGGTTTGTGTCATCTATAGGTTGTTGGTTGTTGACTGGATCTTCTATTGGTTGAGAAGATTCCAGTAAAAACAGGGTTTGCGGTGCAACCATTGACAAAGGTTGGGGTTGAAAAAGTTCTGCTTGATTTGATTGTGGGCTTTGGATACTTTCTGTTGCCTCGAGGGTTTGAGTTATGAGAGATTGGGGAGAGTTTGTGGTTGGTGAATTTAGGGTTTGGGATAATGAGGAATCTGGTACTGAATCTCTATTAGAGTTAATGGAATTTTTAAAGCCCAGATACTTTTTAAGTTATTTTCAAACCCTGGCCCTGACATCATTGATGTGTAGGCAATTTTTGTGGAGATTTTTTTTCCGATGGCCGTCATTCCATTTAATTTAGTCCATTTCCGAATTAAGATTGATTTGATTAAGAAATCCTTTTAATTGATTCAATTCTCTTGTTGTTTGTACAGGCATATATCGAGCTATTTCTCCTGACTTAAAATGCATTCTGTGAATTTTGACTGAACAAATAGTACTAAAAAATTTTGCACAAAATGTTTACACAAGTCTAACATGATTTCTGTAGTTCTTCATCCAAAATGATAAATAAAGGCACTCGTTAAAGAAGTGTTTTTATTATTTAATGGAGAAAACTCAAGGTCATACATTCATTTTTGTTGACAATGAAGATTGAACCCCAAGCTCTTGAACTATATGCATGATACACAACCTACTAAGTTAGAGTCATTGGCCTCGTTAAAGAAGTGTTATAGAGCCTACAGGCTGTTTTCAAATTGTTTTCTTTCCGATACACAACAAATAAATTTAACTAGGGCCTATAGGGGTCCTGGTTAAACAAAGTTCAAGAAATTATGAGACTTTATTTATCTACAACAAATAGTAACTTAAGATGCTTCGTCGAGAGTAATCCGATTTTTTCACTCCAATACCAATTTTATCCTTATTAAGGAATATAATATTGCACGACGTGTTTCAGCGCGTCAGCGGAGCGACGGCGGACGTGGAAGATGCCACATCAGCCAAATCACGATGGCGACGCGAGAAGGCTCCAATCGGCGACTTCCAGCCCAGCAGCGACAACAACAGTACGACGCACGAGATTTGCTGCTGAGATATGAAGACTCAGAAAAACAATAGATATTGATGGGTTACGGACGTACTTAATATTAGGAACCGAGACGCAACAGCAAACACAGAAAATAAGACACAAGAACAAAAAATTCTTTACGTGGAAAAAACTACGGCCACCATCACTCAACACTTTCTTATATTTTGAGGAAAGAGAAATACAATATAATTGTTTGTAATTATTGGAATAAATAAAACTCTACCCCTACCCCTCTATTTATAGTGATAGTCATACCCAATACAAGAAAATAAACCAAAGAATTATTGCCCCTTCTAACGCCTAATTCATGAAAACAAATATAAGGAAAATAAACATATTGCCAATTCTAATTATCAATTAGGGAATTAAATCATGACAATCAAATATGGAGAAACTTCATATCTCCTGCAGTGCTTCCTTTTATACGGTATCTAGAGTTTTCTAGAAGTCTCAACAAATTTCGTCCAAAACAATCCGAGAATCCGTGCGAATCGGTTAAATCAAAAAAATAATACTTAAAAGTACCTTTCGAATTACGCTTAATCTGTGACGCTTAAATCATGCGTGCCACCAAGCGTCTTTCAATCGGTTATTGTCCAAACCAATTTTTCGTCCATCAAGGCCGTCTAGGTCGGATCGTGCGGAAGTCATCTACCGTACACAATATCGATCTCCACTGAAACTCTTAACAATCCGTTCTCATCTTCTTAGGTCGAATATGATCAGTAAAATATGATCATCACTCAACTAACATATTGATGTACATTTATATCTTGTCTACAAATATATATTTATTTATTTCCGCAAGTATTTTTTGTCTCCACAAATATCCTATAAATGACCAAGGACGATTTAGAATAGCATTCATAATACTTTATAATTTTATTATCAAAGTCACGCACTTTGATGATATAAAACTAATTGCATATTCACGGTCTATTTTAATTATAATAAAATAACTTATACGCACATATTATATGAAATATCTTAGAATAAATATAACAATAAGGCTAGACAAAGAAACCAATTTGACAAACCATAAACAAACGGCTGAAATATGGAAATTAATGGATGATTTTTTCTCTTCCGTTTCTAAATATGTATTGAAAAATTATTCATTAATTTTCATATTCAGCCGTTTATTTATGGTTTGTCAAATTGATTTGTTTGTTTAGCTTTATTGTAAATATAATATTTGTTAATACAATCCATCAATCTAGGTCACAAATACTTTGGCCTTGGGCATAACACCATCATATATATAACCAATATATACTTTAGATAAAAACAGTATATAGATGTGATATAACAGTATATATATGTGATATATAGATTTGATATAACAATATATAGATATGATATAACAGTAAATAATTTAGAGAAAACATTATATATATAGCAATATATAATTCAAACAAAAAAAAGTATATATATCAGTATAAAGTTCTGATATAACAGTATATATAATCCAGATGAAAATATTATATAGATATGATATAACAGTATATAATTAAGAAAAAAATAATATATATATATATATATATATATATATATATATATATATATATATATATATATATAGTGATGCTAATATGCATACGTAAGTAAAGTTGAAATTTTGCTTACAACTGTGTACATTGGTTATAAAAAGCGAAAATTCAAATTTCAATCGTACGGATGTAATATATATGTTTTGAATATATTGTGGATCAATTTTTACAGGAATCAAAATAATATATCATTGCCATCATGTATCATCAAAATATGTATTTATATGTTATGATCATCAAAATAGTATTTTTACATATTTTGATGATACATGATGGTAATGATATATTATTCCGATTCCTGTGAAAATTGATCCACAATATATTCAAAATATATATATTACATCCGTACGGTTGAAATTTGAAATTTCACTTTTTATATCCAATATATATATATATATATATATATATATATATATATATATATATATATATATATGATATATTTCAGACAAAACAATATATATATATAGTAATATATAAGTCAGACAAAAAACAGTATATATCAGACCGTCGCGTCAGAGAAAAAGGGAGCGACAGGAAGAAAGGCAGAAGGTGCCATCGGCTGACAAGCACGTCGTGCTGCACAACGTGTCGTGCTGCACGACGTGTCATGCACGGGTCATTACTAGACCCGTTGTGATAGCCAATTTCCCATTAATTAATTAATATCAATCATTCATTTAATTTTTTTTACTTCCAAAGTTATTCTCCTAATAACTAAATTATCACCATAACTAGAAACAAATAAATTTGATATATATTATATACAAATTCAATGCCAAAATATAATATTATTAATATATAAAGCAAGATAATAAAATAATTATATAATAATATATATCATATTTATTTGGTATTGACCAAAATGCCCTTTTTAATATGGGTAAAACTGTAAAAATTAATTAATTATATATTAATATCATAATAAATTAGTATATAAAATCAAATCATGATCATTTCATATTAATATTATATTAATATTAAGAAGTTAGTATTAGATATTAATTTAAAATTATATAATAATTATTTTATTAAACATATTTTTTTTATAATTGTGATGACAAAATTTGACCTTCTGTTATATCGAATATTTGTCGAAAATTTTATGTTGTGCGATTTCAGCTCATAATCACTCCAAATATATTATCACAGCCAGACTCTGTTACACCCCGGATCTAGTTTTGGCCCGAGATGTAACGGTCATATACCCTCAACTTATATTAAGGATATATGACTCTAAAATCGTATTAAAGCAGCGAAAAATAAAAGAATTAAGTATCTATATATTATAAAAATCAAGTATCTATACATATTTATTACATTAAATCTCTCGAAATTATGACGTCACTCAACCCGATGCCCCGCCTAATAACTGAACCTGAAATCTAAGGAAAGAGAAAGGGGGTGAGTCGAAACTCAGTAAGGGTATGCTTCGCATACGTTAAAAATAATATTAATTTTAGTAAATAAATATTTGAATAAATATAAATATATTTAAAATCCTTTTATATTGGGATATCGATTTTTCATTCCAATTTCACACACACACACATTAGATCATGCTCCGTGGCATCGAGTACGCGCACAGATACAAGTCTTTCCGAGCTCGTTATTGGGTGATTCGGCGGCCCTAACTTCACTTACTAAGTACGGCCTATCACCTATCACAAATCAGCGGCCTTGACTTCCACCTACCAAGTACGGGCTGTAGTGACCTTAACTATCTTTCACTTTTCTCACAAATCACATCTTATCCCATAAAATATATATTTCTCAAAATATTTTATATAATCCATAAAACATTTTATATTTTCTCAAAACTATTATATATTATTCTCAATTATTCTATTTTCATAAATAATAAAATATTTATTACGAGCAATATCAGCTCTAATAAAATATAATTTATATTATTAATATCTATATATATATATATCAAAATAATTTAAAAACCGTAAACGTATTTGAGAGCATAAATCCTTACCTTGAAAGAAACATGACATGACTAATGACGCTTCGAAACTTCCGATCATAACTATCATCTTGAATTAACTCACATCACCGATACTGATATCTCATATTCTTCTTGTTGGAATTGAATCATTTATTTATTTTATTGGAGAAATTAGAGAGGGAGAGAAAAAATGGCATGAATGAAGGAATGAGGGGAGAGAGAATAAGGAATAGGGGTAGTTATATACATATCCTACTTGCACCTCTTCATTTTAGAATCTTATCTTATCTCCTACTTACACTCATTCATTTCATAATATTATCTTATCTCCTACTTACACCCATTCATTTTATAATATTTTTATTTTATTTATTTATTTATTTTATTATACACCCTTTGAAATATAACTACACAACTTTTCACATATACACACAACTTTTCATATATAACTACATACAACTAATTAATTAAATATTAATTTTATTATTTTAATAAAAATTATTTTTTAATATTTGCAATTTAGCCCTAACTTCTAAACTATTACGAAAATACCCTTAATAAAAATTCGGCTTATAACAGACTCAGCACTGTCTCCTTTTCCACTCATATACCCTGGCGAAAATCTTACAACTATTAAAACTTCAGAGCAACATTCATATCTCATTAATAGGCAGAAAGCTGTAAAAAAAACATTTTACATTCAACAAATAAGCACAAAATACTTATTGGCATAACATATTACACTAAGTATTCAAATCTACATTGACCAGTAACAAAAGAATCATGGGCATTTGCGTTGCCCTCCATGGGTTGTCATGTTAGCATAACAAGGGCACGTCTCGTAATTTCCATTGGTCCCTGGCGGCACGCAGCTGCATCTTGAGCAACACGACCCGCAAGCCCTTTTGCACAGGTTCGGCCTGGATGACTCTTTACATCTCGTTTCACACGCACCCCCACAATCTAATGATTTAATTTGTATAATTATTGGACTAGTATAAATGTATAATATATTTTTACAAAGATTAGCGAGTAAAAAGTTAAGTACCTATATATGTTCCATCTGTAGGAGTTCCAGTCACCTGCATATTAATTCTTTCAGTTACAAATTCATTAAACAAAAACACCACAATGGCAAAAGTGGAAACAAATAGAAAATTCAAAATATCATTAATAAAAATGAAGTACCAGATTGGACTGGAGAACTTGACGGGACTCCGCAAGACTGAGCACGAAGAGAAGAAACACTAAAGAAATGAGAATTCCTCGGATAGATGCCATCAAGAGATATCAATTGATTCGTTATTTGTGTAGAGCTTTTGTTTTGTTTTTGTTTTTCTCTTTTTGGAGATTTTGTTTTGTGATTTGAGAGCTAAGGTTTGATGCTATTTATAGGGGGGAGAGGATATATTTTGGTACTGAGATATTGAGAGTGAGGAGTCCGCACGCAATTGCAGCAAGTTAAACCAGTATAGGTTCATGCAAGGAAGGTGGTGTCAATTATGCGCGTTTCATAATGATAATGCAAAAGAGGCTTTTGGACTCAGTTTGATTCCAAATGTAACATCTATGTAGATTGCATTCTTTGCAACGAGTCACATGCAAAATGAAATGATTGTTCATATTATAATTATTATTCTATATATTATATATTGAGTTTCAATTTGATGACGATATAATTATATTCTTTATATTATAATTATCATTCTATTATATTATCACAATATTTTTAGGTATTCATATCTTTGATTTTTTTTTTTTTTACATCAATAAAGAGAAAATTTTGTTCGTATTAAAAAAAATATAAAATGACCAACGAACATCCCAATTAACATAACTAGTAGCGGAACTTTATAGAGACGGGGGCATGGCCCCCAAGATTTTTACAAAATAATATATCAGTGGTGCTTCAGTAAAAAAAAATCAAAATATATATATTTCTATGTATTTGATTTCCTCAAAAAATTTATATAGTGTTAATTAGTAGAAAGAAAATTTTGGCCACTAGTTATGTTAATTGGTTCTAGCTTTAGGATCCTTTTGTAGTTTAGTTTATCTCCTTATTTTTGAAATACATGAATTGTAAAAAAATATTGTTTGAATTTTCAATGTAACTATTATTTTGATTTTGGAACCAATAACATAGGATATTGTATGAACTTGGTCTTAAGTTGGAGAGGTCGATGTTGTCATTGTATAAATTATTGTCAGAATTGTATATAATATTTTGAAACATAATAACAAAATCAAATGCTTCCTATTAAGAGCACAACATATCGTGCATCACACGAGCATCTACTAGTATTAATAAATTTATAGTTTACACGTGCAACGCACGTGTCCAATAAACGGAGCTACGCACGTGCCCAATAAACAGAGACAAGCTCCGTCACTGAACATAACTCAAATAAATGAAAATCTAGCTAATTAAAAATTAGAATGACTCTAAAGTTCAGCCAACTCAACTGTTAACAAGCTCTCGGCAAAAAGGCAGAATGATCTAGTTCTTTATATTGCGTTGAGCTAAAAGCACCTATTTTCAAAGACATCAAGAAAAAACTATCACAGACTAACTTCGCAAGTTGAAAAGTTATGACTTGTACCGTCAATTAGCATTAATACTAATAGAGAAATTAAGAAAAAAAGATCTGCATTAATAAAATCTTATAAGCTTCTAACAACATAAATATGTATCTAACAAAATCAAGATATGCATTACAAATATCAACAGAAGGTCCTAATATCATAAATATATGCCTAACAAAATTAAGACATGTAGTAACAAAATTTAACATGTGCTTAATAAAAAAGAAGATATTCGTATCAAAAAAACAGAGATCAATCATGTTGAGATCTTTAGATGGAGATCATACTATACAAATTGAACGAGAAAATAATTTTTTTTTTCTCAAATATGAGTATCTCTTATCCAGAAAATTCTCACCTGAGGAATTAGTGGCTTTGAAGAGCGAGAGATGCGAGATAAGAGTTCAATGAAAATCGCATCAATTGAATCTGCAAAATAGATAAATTTCAAGAAAGACAAGAGGCGAAATTTGAGGGAGATGCGAAATTTGGGATAAGAGGAATGATTTTCGGATTTACTAACATGAGAAAGGAGAGAAAGACATGATAATATAGGTGGGCCTTTCAACGAGCCAAATATTTCTATTTTTTTTTATTTGCAATAAGTATTATTTTTGGGTCTTTACTTCTGGAGTTCTAGAACTTCGGACTAGGCCGCTTAGATCGTTAGAACGGTCCTGCTATCAAATTAAGGTGACAAACTCAAATTAACAAAACATACTATTTGAACTAAATATGACAAACTAGAATTTAAATTATGCATGACCAAACCTGGTTCGGACTGTCTCAGGAAAAGACACCATCCCACCAACCAAGAGGTTGTGGGTTCGATACTAGTTAAGAATGATTTTATTCAAATAAACCTCCTCACTTGAGGAGTACAAAAAAAAAATCTGATTCGGACTGACTCAACAGATAAACTATCCCGTTTCTCTTCTCAAACTTCTTGTGTAAATTTTATCCAATGATTTGCTACGTAATCAGCTACATTACGACGCCACACATCATCACCCATTAGTGTTGAAGGACTTGTCCTCTTTTTATTATTCTTCATTTGATTTTTATTGTTCTTCATTTGACTGTGTTTGACCTCTGTAAGGGTTCAGGAGCCAAACATTTTTTTTTAGTTCATTTTGTAAGTAACCATATAGCAGAAAAGATTGAAAATTTTATTTTTGAATTTGTATGAATAGCATTTCCAAATTACAAGAAATTGAAATTAACGTCTTGCTTTTTTATTCGAATTATGAAATTCGAAATAATATTTTTTTCATGTCAAATCAAGAAGAAACGAAAAAAAGGTAAATTTCCGTGAACCTTAAACTACAATTAAAAAGGTCACGAGAGTTCTAAAAAATTCCCTAATTTTCTTTTTTTATATAACATATTTTTTTATAAAATATTCCATTATGACCAATATAGTATTTCATATAACACTGTATAGTGTAAAGTAACAATGTCTGGTAAAGAGAGACTGCGTGCCAGCTAAGTTCACAGCTGGTGCATAAACCTAATCATATACAAATGGCTCGGGGAAGCTTCTAGCCAGGCCAGTCAGCATAGCATCTCGTTAAAATTTCTGATTATACATTAGCATAGGGCTAAATAAGCAAATTCATACGCAGCTATGTAAAATCTCATATAAAATGAGACTGTCATGTTTACTGTCACAAAAATATAGGAAATATCAAATATCATGTAATGTAATGTAATGTAATTCCTTAAAATTATTCCATTTCACAAGCAAATGGTTTAAAGCGGAAGAGAGCCGCTGTTTTGCGCAGCTTTTGATGATAGATCCTTATGTAATCTACAGTTTTCTAATATTTTTGTTCAAATTAACTTTACAATAAAGTTTGTCCACTAACCATTAAACTTATTCATATATCAGAATCGCGTTTGCAATCTGTGGTTATCCCTAGACATTGATATTTGAATTATTCATCAAGTAGGGCTTGGTTAAAGTTGCATGGCGCATATTTTATACAAGGTGGATTTAAACTCTGACCTAAGGTGGAATAGAGTATAGAACAAAGGAATGAAGTGAAATTAATTTTCAGTTCAACTGATATAATAGAGTGCATTAATGTGGTAGAGAAGTATCTTATATGAGACTGAGAGATAAAACAGTGAAATCAAGTAGTATAAACCTAATGTTTTCTCTTTCTTTATTAATAAAACACAATAATGTATCTCATTATTCCACTATTTCAATAATCCATTTTGGCCAATTGTACTTTTGACTGATTTATCCATTTTGCCGAATTCCACTTATAAATAAGTCCCATTTCTTCTGGAATCTGCCACACTAAAGGGTTACATTTCTGTAATCATAGTACTTAAAATGTGCTTTCTATAAAGCATGTTATAATCCAACAGGAAGCAAAATAAAATGCATAGCAATCAACAAAAGTTGGCCAAAAGATTAACACTTTTGATTGAATGATGAATTCTAGAACCATGTACCAATAATAACTATTATAATGACAATATCCCACTAACTCTTTCACTAATTATTACATAAAAAAGAATTGAAAACCCCATTATTGAAACATTACAACGCAATGTAGCACGCACCTATACAATAATTATCTCGAAAAAGAAAAATAACAAATTAATGGCAATATAAATTTATTTAAGTACCAAATAACATAATTTCATGGTCAAAATTTAAGCCTCTCTTGAGCGGTAACTATCCAGGAAACAAATATTTATAATCACTTTGCAGAATTATTCCATCAATGACACTACACAAGTATTATTTTGCTTGATATTAAAGAATCAGATCAAATATTTCATTTTCTCTCACTTTACCTACAATAAAAGAAAAGATCTCTGATCATAAACTATTAAAAGTATTGAGCATCTAAATTCCTTTTATTGGTACCTCATTATGTGAGCTTTCCTAATAAAATCCCACTAAACACAATGGCTCCAAACCATTTATTGGAAACAAACCTACAAAACAAATATTAAAAACACAAACAAAACAGTTACTACAACACATAAGGATTCTACCAATTTGAAATAGTCACACAAACATGGCAGTTGGAACACATACTTTCTATTGCAATCTGCACGGTTTGACAAGTCAACCGTCAAAATCTGCCATGCCAGCTGTCCACTTGCACCGATCAGAAACGGATAAAACGTCCATGCTGTCCTACACAAAATTCATTAATAATTATTTATATGCATAACAACTCTTACCTTATATACATGCATATATAATGTAGGGAAAATTCCATATTTCGCCCCTCAAATATGGCCCAATATTCAGTCAAGTCCTTAACCTTTCAATTAAGCCCTCAACTCTATATTTTTGTGCAATTAAGCCCGCAATAAGTTAAGTGATTGCGGCTATTAAATGCCTGCATGACATACACAAATACCTACATGATATTTTAAAAGAAATATGGAGCAAAACATTAGAAAAAAATAGAAATGTTTTTTCAAAAAAAATATATAGATTTCAGTAAAATAGTTTTCAAAATATTTTTAAGAAAAAATAATCTAAATTTTTTTCAAAAAGGTTATCGCTACATAATAATATTTTCGAAAAAAACTACTTTCAGTAAATATATTTCAAGAAGTTACTTTTCGAAAAAAAAATTAATTTTTAAATATATTTTTCGTAACTAAATCTTTTTCTTTGAAAATCCGGAGAAATATTTTCCTGAATAATTTTTTTTACAACAAATTTTTTTCGGAAAAAAATTAAAAAAATGAAAACTTAATCCAAAAAATAAATAAAAAATTATTTCTTTCAATATTTCGTGCATGTAGGCAGTTGGGTCTGCATGTCATGCTGCCATTTACAATACTTAACTAATAGAGGGACTTTATTGAACAAAAATTAAAAGTTAGTAGGTCCCAATCAAAAGATTAAGGGCCTAATTGAATATTAAAGCATAGATGAGGGGTCAAAAGTGGACTTTGCCACATATCATATATACAAATACATAAAAACTTACCAAGATCAGCATTATAACCGCTCAATGCTAAGTTACCAACACAAGCAGCGCCAAAAACCGAAATCCAATATTTTGTATCATTTCCGAATCTCAAAGCGGTTGATTTGACCCCAACTTTCAAATCATCCTCTTTATCCTACATAGATCACAAAGAAAATAAATAAATAAATAAATGAATAAATAAGTAAATAAACAAATGAGAAATATTGCAAAAAAGCCCCTGTATTATGCCGAAATTGGAAAAAAGACACCGCGTTATTGCCGAAATTGCAAAAGAGAATCTGTATTCGAAATAATTAAGTTTAAAAAATCATATTTCAAATGATATATTGAAGAGAAAGAAAGTGATAGAAAAAGAGAGAGAGAGAGAAATTTTAATAAATATTTAAGAAATGTTTTTCAAGTAATTAACGTATGAAAACTACTAACAGAAGGGAGTTTTTTTTGCAATTTCGGTAATAATGCAGGGTCTTTTTTTGCAATTTCTGACATTGTAGGGGTCCTTTTGCAATTTTGGCATATAGGGACTCTTTTTCCAAATTTCTAAATAAATTTCAAATTCAATTAAGTTAAATTACAAAAAAGAACCTGATGTGCATATATCGTATCATACACAAGCGTCCAAAATACGCCAGCTGTATAAAGCGGGAGCACAATAGATAAATCGAGGCTTTCATTAATCGCAGCCCAGCCTAATAATGCACCCCAATTAAAAGTCAGGCCTAAGAAAGCTTGTGGCTGTTTATCAAATATCAAAAATAATAAAAAAGAAAATTAATGGAAATATTAAATAACATTCAAAAGTTCAGATAAAATAATAAATATGGTAAATTTGCAAAAAAGCCCTTGCAATATACCAAATTTGCAAAAAACTCCCTACTGTCTATTAGAATTTAACATACTCTAATTATTTGAAGGGTTTTTTTTTGCAATTTCCAATATGCAGGGGCATTTTTGCAATTCGGTATAGTGTAGGGGTGTTTTTGCAAATTTGCGAGAATTATATAAAATTGGAATAAAAGAGGCGAACCCAAAAGGTGAGTCTTTTCATGAGAGGATAAGAGAAGACCAACAATAGTGAGGATGCTCCTAGAATCCGACTGCATTATTCAAATAAAAATAATGATTAATTGTATTTGTGAATTTTATCGTAGAACTAATTAATAAGATATATTAGATAATAAATAATATACTATAATTATTATTAGATAATTAAAATAAATAATATACCTAAACCGAGAAAACAAATAATTATTATTACATATATAAATAATTATTTATTTATTTAGATAACTAAATAAATTATTATTATTATTATTATTATTATTATTATTATTATTATTAGATAAATAAATAAATAAATAAGAAACCTAAAATTATTGAGTTGAAGGAGGATTCCTAATCCCAAAGACAGTTGAAAACCGAGAAAACAAATCCCTTGAAGCGGAGTCAAAACTCCACTTGCAAACGGTCTTAATCTCGTTCTCTCAACCTAACACAAACAAAAAACAAAATTTAAAACACAATATATATTAAATTCCGCACAAAATACATTTGTAACATACCTTAACATCAATATCTCGATCAAGAAGATCATTAACTGTGCAACCGGCTCCTCTCAGAAGCACGGCTCCACATCCAAACAGCGCAAGCATTTTCAAATCAGGAATTTCTCCTGAATTTCCAGCCATTGTAATCGACCTTCCATTCAAAAAAATCCCAAAAAAAAACCCATCAAAATACACTCAACATATCATTTTATTTATCCTTCCCAACTGTACAACAACTATTGCAAAAAATAAATAAATAAATAAATACCACATGCAAGGCCAGGCAAGAAGCCAAGTGCCAATAGGCTTATCCAATCTAGCCAAGTAAGCATACGGCCTTGCCATTTCCGGCAAGTACAATTCCGGCCATAGTCTTCCTCTTCCTTCTTCTCCTTCCTTCTTCTGTCTCGCATCAGTCGAGAAGAAATTAATAAGCGATACGGATCGAGGCAATAATAAACGGTAGCGGGCTTCGTGGTAGGGATTCGGCGGCGGAGTTGAGATCAGGCGGCGGAACTGGCCGGCGGAGACAGGGGAGAGGGAGCGCCGGGCGGCGCGAAGGAGGGAAATGGCGGACATCGGCGAAGGGTTTTGAGTGGGGATGAATGGGCCGTTGAATTAAGATGTTAAGAAGAAGTATGTTTTAGAGTGGGCTGACAGTAAGAGAGGTGGAAGAAATTGTGCAAACGAGATGGGCTGAGATGGCTTGTTTGTTTTGATTTTTGAAATGGAGACTTTTTTTTTTAATAGTAGTGGGAAGAAATATTTAAGAAAATAGGGATGGTTTGGTTTGAGATTTTATATATGAGAGATAAAGCATTGTAGTATAAATATAATTTTGTCTTTCTTTATCAATAAAATACATTAATTTATCTCATTATTCCATTCGCTAATCCATTTTGCCTGATTGTACTTTGACTCATTTTCCATTTTGCCGAATTCCACTTATAAATAAGTTACATTTCTTCTGAAATCTGCCACATAAAATGTATAACAATCAACCGAAGGCGGCACCAGCCATGGAGCCTGGGCACAACAACAATGCCCCTTAAAGGAAATATCAATGAAAAAGCACTGAACAACAAACCACTGATAACAACAACTTGCTAATAACAAAGGCGATTGGGCGCACAAACCACTAAGACCTAGTGGTATCTATTACCGTGTTATAGACATAAGGGAAATATTAGAAAGAGAAAATAATTTCCAGCTCCTACATGCAAATCGAGAATAGATACCAGAAGTACCGGATCGCTTGGTGAAATGGGCAAGGGAATTCAAGTACTCTTTCAGGGGTCACACATATCCAATGCCAACAGGTAGAAAATGAAATAGGATAAATATATATTAGAATTTAAAGTAGATTATATTTAGAAAATATTTGTAATTGAAAGATGTAAACTCTTTATATTAAAGTAATGTGTCTGCTAATGCCTAGTGCTTGAAAGAAGAAAAAAAAAATATGATTATCATTTTTTCTAAAAAATTTGTTGAATGCATCCCATCTAGTGGTAGGGGGTGTCCTGTTTGAATAGTGCTCATACTATATATGTATTCATATTTTATTCCGGATCCAGATACAGTTATATCTGATTCCGAATATGATACGGATCTGGATATAGTTCGGGTTTGTCGGATATGAATACGAATCCAAAAAATTTTAGGTTATTAAAACGATACAAACATATTGGATTACTATTTTCTGATTTATAATCTTATTATTATATCTATAAAAAAATATATTGAGTTTTGTATATTATATAACTTTATTACAAGAAAATATATAAATAATATGTCAAAATTATATCAAAATCTTAAAGTATAAATTCAAAAACAATTATCCGTATTTAATAATTATCTGAATTCGAATAATATCCGGAACCATCCAGATCCGGCCTAATATTAGAAATCATATATCCGAATTGCAAACACCGCTAATCCTCTAATCCTAATTATGAAAATCCATATTTGGGTCCACAAGGAAAAAAAGTAGATAACTAATTAGTGCAGTGGCAACATACCGAATTAATAATCAACTCACAACTACCCGGATCATTCATTGCTGCTTTTCTTCCCTCTCCATTTCATTCGAGATAGGGATCACCACCTGACATTGCTTATGATGTCTTAGTATCTTATAAATCATTGGTATATTTTTTTTGTTTTGAGGTAAACCAATGGATATTGTTCATTGATATCCAGCATGAATACTAGTTTATGATATACCAATTTACATTTTTAAGTAATTTAAAAGGTATTATTTGTTTTAGATTAGCATGGTCTGATAGTAATTTTGGAAATCTATTTTTAAAATTTTCTATATCATAAATGTTATGTAAATGCACGTAATCACCTCATCTTCCAACATACGAGGCCGACGCAAGACAACGTCTTAGAAGAGATTGCTCAGCAAAACAACAATTGAAAAAATTTCTGCTAGAGGATGATTATCCCATTTGTTTTCTTTTATTCGATACATTGTAATTAATAACCGTCTTTTCTCTTTTTTCTTTTTTTTTGTAACATTGGACATTTTCTATTTATTCAATAGAATCTCAGCACGGCAATCGCCGCCATAAATGTTATGTAAATAAATCTTTTGTAAGCTCCAACTTTTATTTAATAAAAGTCTAATGTGACAATGCGCCTACAATTCAAAAAAAAATTATAGATATGATTCTATACCAAAATGACTACCGTTGGATAATTTCAACCTCTTTTTTAAAGCTGATTTTATGTGCATGTATAAATTTACAATTTTCTGACCCAACAAATACGAGTTGGTAAAAATTTTCAAAAAGGTATGTATAGATTATAATTATAATTATAATTTTTTAGATCAATTTTAAATGAGGTAAATAGACTTGTTGAACTGGAGAGGAGCAACAATTTATTCAACTCCAATTATGTTCCTTTTGAACGCACCTGTCAACACTCAAATCGTCTACCCTGCTTTATATAAAACCCTTTGCCAAATCATATAAAAAAAACACTCTAAATGTAGTGAAAATAAGAGAAGGAGAGAAGAAACAATCGTGAACTTTGTAGAAGCACAAATGCCCTTGTTACACTTTCTAGCAAAACAAGCCGGTCTCCTCCATTTAAAGTTGAAATAGAGTCTGGTACTGTAATGAGCTTTTGGGTACCAAAACATAAGTTGAATAAGAAAAAATGCGCTACAAATATTGAAATAGACTCTGAAATACAAACTTCCAACACCTTAAACCCAAAAGATACCATTAAAAAGAATAACAAAAAAGGAGAGACCTGCTGTTGTTTTATTGCATGGATTTGCGGCTGATGGGATCGTGACATGGCAGTTACAGATTGGGGCGTTGTCAAAAAAATATGATGTGTACGTACCTGATTTGTTTTTTTGGAGGGTCCAAGACTACTTTGTCAGATAGGTCACCACGTCTACTGGTAGATTTTAATTTCATAATGCATTTAGTAGCCTTTCTATGATGATCCTTAATAGTGCCTTATATTGCTTCACATTATTCTTTGTGTCAATGGGCCAATGACGAACAATTTTTCACACATTTTCATTTTCTATCATTATTATAAACACATGGTACTGATTTAATGAGATCAGCTGAACTCCTATTGGGGTGGGGGTACCATCAAGGAAAATTTAAACTTTTTTTCTTTACCAGGGATAATTGCCGTTTTATGTTTTTTTAGTTGGTTTTTTTAAGGAGATGGAGCTTTTGCTCCACTCGTTATAATTTATATATTGGAAAAAAATAGAGAAAAAAAGTATTGTTTTAAAAGAGGGGGAATCCCCTTCTGAGAGAGATGTGAGAAATTGGTGAGTACTTGTTAAAAAATAATTTTTTTTTTATAATAATCCGTAGATATACACACACTAACACTGAGAGAAGCCACGTCTAATTATATCTGAAAATCTCTCTAAACCTATACAATGAAGCACCGGGAAGCCCTGCCTGGTATAAATGTGAGTAACGTCTAATTATATCTGAAAATCTCTCTAAACCTATACAATGAAGCACCGGGAAGCCCTGCCTGGTATAAATGTGAGTAACTGGTGAATGGTGAGTGCTTGTTAAAACATATACTATGAAGCACGAGTACAAGGGTCAAGAATTGTTCAAAGGACAAAGAGTACAAAATTTACAACATGTTATATATATGAATCATCTATAGATTAAATTAAGGACGTAAAACCACCGTAGGAATCATACTAATCTCATCTTTCCATAGATGAAGGGTTCGAAAGTCGTGTCTAGCGAAATTTATCAAAAAATAAGATGAGGCCATATGAGATCATACTAAATAGAGAATGAAGCAAACAATCGCTTATAGTTTTTGTTCATTTTTTAAATTAAGGACGTAAAATAATATATTAACATATGAAGTTTAATTTTTTTTTTATAGGGTGGGTTCATATGTCTCTCACATATTTTCAAAAAAATTATTTTTAGCTTCGCACATTTTTACCGGTGCGGTGATGTCTAACCACTTTTATTAGAGGAGCTTTAGCAAGTTTAAAGAATTTATTTGTTCATGTGAATTAATCTTTGACAAATATATTTAGTCAGAAGGGGGAATTTCAATTTGCCATTACAAAAACTTTGTCTTATCATAATTTGCTATTACAAAATTTTGAATTATCATATTTGCGATTACAAAAAGTTAAAATATTATATTTGACACTACAAAATCTTAAAATAACATATTTGTCATTACAAACACAAAATCTATCAAATTTACCCAATCCTAAATTCAAAAATATTTAATTATAATTTTGTGATCCTTTATCTAGGGCGTACCCTCGAGTTGCTTCGGGCTCAATAAAAACGCACAATGACAAAATTTCATATTAATATGATATAACATAACCATGATATCATCAGTAACATTTAACAAAAATTTAATAGTAAATTGGTTCGGTAAACTAAATAATTTAATAGTCTAAACTCAACTAAAATATAATCTAAGATCATATTTGTTTAATATGAAATAACAATATAATCTAAATAACTATGATACTTTTGTTATTCGTTATCAATCATTACTATTAGAATACAATTGTTAAGTAAATAATTTCTCGCATTATACTAAATTGTGTTTTGTTCAAAGTTAATTTTTTTATAAAGGTTACTTGATAGTATAATTATAATAATATCGATTATATACATAATTATATATTTTAATCTAAGATGAAAATATCCTTTCATAATTAAATATTTTAATCTAAAAATATATTCTAAGTAAAGAAATAATATTTAGATGTACATAGAATAACATTGCAAATATTCACATGGGTGGATAAATGTATGTAGAGGTGGTAAATGGGCGGGTCGGTTCGGGTTCGGTCGGGTCAATTCGGGTTCGGGTCACGGGTCACTAGTCATTCGGGTTTTGGGGTTGTTTGGGTAACGGGTCATTCGGGTTATGGGTCATTCGGGTTTCGGGTCGTTCGGATTTCAGGTCGTTCGGGTTATTTTGGGTTCGGGTCATTCAGTTTCGGGTCATGGGTCATTTGATTTTATGTTTCAAGTCGGGTTGTGGACACATCTCACTTATATTAGAAACTACTACTCATCATCCAAATTGTCATTTTAGATCAGATGGGCCATTGCAATCAGTGTTTTCAAGTCAATTATATTGAAAAAGTCGTAAAATATATAGATGGCTTCCCGAATTATAACATCCATATTACTAATAACGAAGTCAAAATATATTTGAGAAGAAATATTGATATCAATAATATGTTGTTTCAAATATAAAATTAACTTGTACATAAAATAGGGACCTGATGTTGTATGATGGGTTTTCCCGTCATGCAACACAACGCGAAAAAAGTATGTAGAGACAATAAACAGTATATAAAATTAAACAAACAATATATATGATACATTTTTTAGCGGCAATAAATAGTATATACGTCAAATAATGAAAGCAATATAGAAAAAATAAAAAATATATTGAAAAATGGAAAAGAAAAAAAATAGTGTACGAGCGTTTTGGACGTGCTCAAGCCCGCGCCTTTTCAAATTTCCTCAGAAAATAATATTTGCCTAGTGTTGATTTAAGAATTTACTCTGATGAAACTCCTTTTGTACCTAAACCACTACCATCTACTAAAGATGGAGTGATAAAAATAATAATTATTGATCTAGTCGATCATAAAACTATAAATTTTATCACATTTGAAGTAATAAAAGATGATATATCCTAAAATGTATAGGCACATATTTGTATTAGAATAATTGGAAGAATAAGGATCTAGAGAGAATAATTGTGTGAGAAAGAAAGAGAGAATTGGATACTATTACAATAGCTAAAGGTCTATTCTTTATATAGGAGAGAGTCATACTAATTACCAAAATAAATTACCTAAATTAAAAATATAATTACCTAAAATATAATGCAAGGATTGAAACAATCCACCTCCTTCCATTGTCTACATATTCCCCAAATATTTATTTTCATAGCCTAAACATTTCCTAAACAACAATACCAAATAGGAAATAGATTATTGAGAGATTTAGAGTCATACATAATAATCTCCACCTTGACTCAAAATCTCACTCATGACTCCTAGCGCCATACCGAAATGAGCTCCGCACAATAACTGAACTTTGCGGACGACAAAGGCTTTGTGAGCATATCCGCTGGATTATCGACAGTAGCAATTTTCTCGATCTTCACTATCTTCTTCTTGGTGACTTGTCGAGCAAAATGAAACCTGATATCAATATGCCTGCTTCTCTCATGATATATCTGGTCCTTCGCCAAGTGAATCGCACTCTGATTATCACAATATATTGTAGTAGGACCACCAAATGTCGAGATTTCTCCAAACAAGCCTTTAAGCAAAATTGCCTCCTTAGCGTTTTCGGTGATCGTCATATATTCAGCTTCTGTGCTAGATAGAGCAATGGTGGATTGCAGAGTAGCCTTCCAACTAATAGCACATCTGCCTAAGGTGAAGACATAGCTGGTCAAAGATCGTCTCTTATCAAGATCACCCATAAAGTCCGAGTCAACATAATCCGTCACATTTGAAGTAAAAAAAGATGATGTAAATTTAAGAATTTACTCTGATAAAACTCCTTTTGTACCTAAACCACTGCAATCTACTATAGATGGAGTGATAAAAATAATAATTATTGATCTAGTCGGTCATAAAACTATAAATTTTATCATATTTGAAGTAAAAAAAGAAGATATATCCTAAAATGTATAGGCACATATTTGTTTAATATATAACGTACATAAGATAAGTGTGACATTACTAAATTTCATAAGATCGTGGTAATTTTTTTTGTCAATCAATAGTCAACAAATGATCTTGTAAAGTTGCTTAAATTTCATCGAGAGAGGTGTGTGTTTTACATTCAGAAAAGTGGAAATAAATTGGTCAATTGAGATTGATATCCTCCCACTCTATTGTTAATTTTCTCATTAATTTCTTCTTTTATTTCATCATACTAATGTATCTGTAATCTATTATTTCAAAATCGCCCTGCGGGTCGCCTCTCCATCTCCAACTTTTCTCCATTGCGGCGACCTTCCAGCCCTGGTTCATTTTACTACCACATTAAGGAACTATTGAAGTCGAACCAAGTGATAGTAACAAATGTTTAGTTTAATGACACAAAATACTAATGCTATAGTAAGTAATACTGTCATACTAACTATATATCACTCAATCTCTTAATTAATTAATCTCTTAATTAATTACTTCTACAGGCTGGGTGTTTGATAACAGCATTGGATCGTCTAGGCGTGCAAAACTGCACCGTGGTAGGGTTCAGTTATGGTGGTATGATTGCATTTAAAATGGCCGAAATGAAACTAGAATTGATTAAAAACTTGGTTATTTCTGGTTCAGTGATATCAATGACCGACTCGATACGTGATGCCATGTTGAAATGACTTGATATGAAGTCATTTGCTGAAATGCTTATGCCTGAAACAGTAAGGGACTCAAGGCACTTCGTTCTATTTCTATGTATAGGAAGATTTGGATTCCTATTTTCCTCTTCAAAGAGTTTCTTCAGGTAGATTTATTTTTATTCTTATATGTTCTTTGGTAAAATCCATTTTTTGTTATGAAAATGTGTAGACCTTAAGTTTTCGTTGTAGTATATGAAACTCTAAAATATTTGCCGTTGGTATTTACATAAAAGGAAGAAAAAATGAGAAAACTAAATAAATGAAGTAAAACAAATAAACAAACAAAAAAGGAAAAGGTCCATATGAGATTTCCTAACACGAGGGATAATACCAAGAACTATTTGATGGGAGCGGATCATACCCTCATGCGTGGGGGCAGAAAAACTGCCCAAGCACCTCTTCTACTGTCCGATTAGAGATCTGATTATCAAGTTTGTTAACTCTAACGGACATGTTAACTGTAGGTTTGTCCGTTAATCCTTGTTCCATCTGTTAATTCTAAATCTCTTCTATCCCCATGATCGTAGAATAACCGTTTTGTAAAGATCTCTCTCTTCACCAGTTCTAGAAAGAAATCCCTCTCTACCCAGAAATAATGGTAAAAATCTCTTTCCCCTCGATTCATTATCTTCCATCCCTCTGTTCTCTCTCTATCTCTCTTTATTCACCTTCATCCTCCATCGACTCACCTAATCTGCCAGAAGAAGCACCCGATCTAGGATTGAGAATAATACGAGGTACTTTAAGACTATCTTTAATTAACTAAAAAAATTTAATTGATTAATTGATTACTGATAAGGTAAAATTGATATGTATTTTGTTTGGGGTTAGATTATGTATGTATGCTATTTGATGATATTTCTTGATGTTATCGGTTCTCTGATAACTAATTCCAAGAACTAACTTCTCAAGGTATGTTTATTCACCATCTACTTAGTACTTCAAATTTAGGAATATTTGTCATTTGAAATTAACAAGTCATTTGTTGCTGGTGAATTCATTTCCAGAGACGGGAAAGTAATAAGCATGCTGGTCGAAGCCGTTGGTTAGTGCATTTTTCTTTTGCAATTTCTTTTATTCAGAAGGCCAATGAACTGAAAATTGAAAATATGTGTGTGTGCAGATATATATTTCTAGAGTTGTTCATAACTAACATGGGCATTGCAAAGACCTGATCTTCCAATCTCCTTGCTCTGTTTCGCCTTCCAGTAATTATTCACAGGCAAGGCCAAGATGGCTGGAAATAAAGTTGGCGAATGAACTAAAGTTGTCGCTGGGAATAAAGTTGGCGAAGGAATTGAAGATAAAGCTAATCTTTTGTATATGCATCAAACATAGATAAAATGTATCTCTCTGTCTCTTGTATATATTATAAGCCTTGTAATTCATGGAATTTTTTCAGTATAGATCAGAATGGGCATACTATATATTCTATGTAAATGTTGTTATTATTCTCAGTTATACTGTTACAAATCTACATTTCTTATTTCTGAATTTGTACGATTCGTAATCACATAAAAAGACTATCATTATACTTCACAACTCAGTTGCTCAATATAGCAAATAAAGAAAAAACAAATAAAAGATAGCTACCTCAAAAAAAAAATCTCTACAAAACACACGAATTTTTCTCTCTTATTGGGCGACTACATGCTGGAAACTCTAAAAAGGATGAAACAACAAGACCTTTCAAAATATCAACTCGGAACACGTCAGAATACTTGACTCAGCAAAGGAGACGGCAAAGTAATGGATTTCGGAAACAAAGAGGCGAAGATAGTTATTTTAGTGACCAGAGGATAGATTAGGATTGAAGATCTACTCTAGAAAAAAGGGAATTTGGATAGGTGTAAGATACCTAAAAATGTAATACTATTATGTAGCAACTATTTTCTTAAATGAAAGTCTTTGTAGCCATTTCGGCTACACCTCAAAAAAAAAAAAGCCGGTGGTTTCTCTCATACAGTTTAAAGTATTCAAAGAGGAAATAATCAATGCCAATGTAGTAATAACAATGAAATTTTTGAGTATTAACTAAGAAGATATGGCCACAGAAAAATAGAATATCATATGAAACATTGTGTAGTGGGTATTAAATTTATTTGCAGATGATCCACTTCATATGAATGAATAGGAGGTTTGTCACAGAAAATCTCAGATGTTGACACATGTCACTTGCAGAACAAAAGTTCATATTATTGATACTTAGTAAAAATGGTATTTGATATAGTGTGTAGTGAGTACTCTTTGGACTTTGATTTGACCCGCATCATATTTTCGAGTAACAGAATGCCACAGAAAATCTAAAAAATGACACGTGTCAGATGGAGAGTAAAAGTTACTATCGCTGTGTCCTTTTAAGAATAAGAAGAAAAGAGCTGAATTTCTTGAGGGGCTGGTCATCACTAATAAAGATGCCACTGTACCAGTCTTGCCTCAGGTACGCACCTATCCAAACAACCAAATCAAATTTCCGAATAATCTTATGTATGTTTTTGTCTTTCTCTGTCCTAATTAATCTTTTGTATCTTTTTTCTTTGAACATTTTTTTGTTCTTGTTATATTACTAGCAAAACCCTTTGCGCGTTGCGCGAGATATATCACACAAAAATAATTTGATCATGTCTCAAAAAATATAATAGAGCACAACAAAAAATTGTACAAGTCATTTTCCAAGAAATTGTTTATTAACACTCATACATCATAAACAAAAGAACCCACAGGTGTCTCTAACTAAAATGAAAACATTGGTCAAGCTCAATGCTTGTGAACCTAGAGGTTATGGGTTCAAATCCCCATTAGCACACTTATACAATAAATGTTGCCTTCAAAAAAAAAAAAAAGTATATTATAAACTTTTATTTGGTTCATTTCGAGAAACTTGCTTAAAGGAGCATCCTTAGCAGTGACATACTGAGTTAGAAAAGAGGACAAAATAGAAGAAAACATTTAGAAATGCAAATATTTGGTCTTGTTTATTGCATATGTGAAAGAGTTTAAATGTATGCAATTTCACAATATAACACCAACCAACATTTATTTGTTATATCAAAACAAAAGATATAAATGGTGAAAACTAATGGAAAAATATTAAAATACCTCTTCCATGACGAATGTATTAGTCTGAGATGGTGAGTTTCTTGCATATAAATTGCTCTCATCCTCAACTCTCAAATCTAAAATAAAAAGAAAACTTAGCACCCCCTATTTAGACATATTTCACAAAAGGTAGCTAAACTATTATTTTACTTCTTAATAACACATTAGAAATATGCGTTGTATTTACTGGACTAATTGAATTTCACAGTTGAGCAAATTTAATGATACCTTGAGATTAACAAATGGTTGTTGTCCTGCATCATTATCTAAGCCACAGAAAAAGAAATAAGATGAGATAAACTCATAAGTGGTTGTTAGTTCGACTAGTTCAAAATTTATATTATTTTTACTTTTTGGAAAAAAGAAAATTAATTTTTTTCTTACCTTGTGAAATTAATTGTGCAACAACAGGCACAATCTTTCCAGCATAAGAATCGCCCGCAATGAAAAAAGAATGTGATACATATTCCGGATGATCCGCAAACCACTAAATCAATATTAAAGAAACATATCCATATGCAACTTCAATTTTTCAAATAAGTTGCTCAATTTAAAAAAATAAACAAGAATATGAATTCAAATATGTGCATGAACCTTCTTGAGAAATTTTTGGATTTGTGCAGAAGCGAGTGTATCACCAACTTCATTGCTTCAAGCTCATCTGTAGAGATTGTTGAGTTACATATTTCATCAGAACTAAGATATACTTTGCTATTACCTGTAAGCATGTTTAACACTATTTTATTAAGACTGTCAACATCTTCATTTGTCGGAGTTACAATAGCTCGCTCTTTTAGATATTGCATATCATTGTACTTAACATCAAAATTGTTGTATATTGCATGTACAATTGCTTCCTTGTTATTACCATTACACTTAATTAATAAATCATTCGGTATCTCTATCCAATTAGATTCTTCTGATCCAAATAATGTTTTTCCTTTAATCGTACCATTGCCTATGGAAAGCAACCAATCATTGAATTCATGTACAGCTTTTGTTTCACTTGGTCTTAATCCTGGCCGACAAAGTCGCATATTGGTAGTTAGATGTAACAATGTACAATATTGCCATATTTTTGATCGGGTTATTGATGCATTTAAGGTATCATAGCGTGATCCTCCTTTGATAACAGGCAATGTCTGCCGGAAATCTCCGCCTAACAAAATAGTTTTTCCACCAAAAGGTTTTTGACGATTGTATTTGTTGTAAGTACCCAGCAAATCCCTTAAAGTTCTATCAAGTGCTTCAAAACAATTGCGGTGATTCATGGGTGCTTCATCCCAAACAATTAGTGAGGTTTTGCTTAACAGTTCTTCTAGTTGAGTACCTTTTTTTATGTCACATGTTGATTCGTTTGTTATTTCAATCGGTATTTTAAATCTTGAGTGTGCAGTGCGACCACGCGGAATAAGTAGAGCAGCAAGTGCAGATGATGCTATAGGCAACACAATTTTACTTTGTGAACGCAATTTTGAGATTATGGCACGCCATAAGAAAGTTTTTCCAGTACCGCCATGACCATATATGAAAAATATTTTGCCCTCATTAAGATCAATAGACTTCATAACATCATCATAAATGCTCTTTTGTTCTTGATTTAAACATGTATACATATCAACTGCTTCGTTCATCAAGGTTATGGTATTGCATGCCAATTCTTCTCTTATTAATCTGTTATCAAAATTGTATCCAAAATCACCTTGTGGATATGGCAATGAAAATGTTACTAAATCAGATCCATTCTCAATAAGTATCTTTTCAATATCATGGAGAATATAATTCTTGATTTGCTCATCTGTTAATTTTATACCAGGCAATGCATATATCTTTCTCATTTTATATATAATATCATCACCAAGAACTTGCCAACAATCACTAAAAAACTTACATGGATCAGCAATTTCACTATGTAATAACATACTAACAAACATTCTACGTAATTGTGATGATGTTGCCCAATTAGAAGCTTCTTGTATCGCAAATAACCACTCATTGTCATCGGCTAGGAGACCAAGTGCGTTGCATGCATCTCTAAATGAGTTGTATAAAGTACCATTAATTGTGCGTATATCTTCATAACATGTCGCGCCACGTGCAAAGTTTAATAATAGCCTAAGATAGTACAATTCACCAGAATTTGGATGCACATAATATATTCGGCCTAGACATTTTTCGCTTTTTCGTACATCCCAAAATTTGTCTTTTTCATGCCATGTGAATTTTTGTGGAATTTCAACGTAAGTAAGTTGTCGGGCTAATGGCTCTCTTTTATTTAGTTCCATCCATTCTGTTAACATGGTTCGTTCCGCATTTCCAGCATTAACAGTATAGTGCATATTTTGACCATCATTGAAAATAATGTTGTTCATGAAAGGCAAATGCACAGGAAGTCTTTCAATGCTTGGAATTCTATAGTGTATGTCATATTGGAATATTCTCCAAATGGCCTCGTGTGGAGCAATATATCGACAATCCAAAAATGCTTTAATTTCATTGATTTCTTCGGTTTCAGCAAAATTCTTTTTGTCTTTAGATTGCAAATATGCATACGCTCGATCATTGCCTTTACAAATATACTTGAAAAGATATTTTACTAACTGAGATGTATAACATCTTTCAACATTGATGTGTGCTTGATACTTTAACAATAAATTCATATTATATGGAACAACATGGCTATTATTCAAAGAAACACCTTTTCTTTCAATAGATATGCCAGTATTACGTCGCTTATATGTAACAATACCATCTTCGCTTATCATAGTTTGATTTTGAAACGGTTTTGGAAACTCTTTTGAGCAAGAACCTTTCTTCATGCAGCTTGTTCTGGTGTTTGCCAAGCCACATGGACCATGTATCATAAACTTAGTGACAACATCATATCCCCTTGGGTCAATTTTTGGGTCCGGAAATTTTGCTGAAATAAATTCATCTATTTGTTGTGGGCTTTTCAACTTGCTTTGTGCAGCAAGCCAGACAATGACATGTACATGTGGTAATCCTCTCTTCTGAAACTCAATGGTATAAATAACTGGAAAAAATAGATAGGAACAAAATAAGATATTGGGTAATTGTAGTATAATGAATTGATTCTGTCGTTGAACTTACTTACCATTGTTTCCCCAAATTGTTTATTATCCTTAATATCTTTCAATAATTCATCAAGCTTCATCTTGAAAACACGCGAAATAATATCTGGCCTATCTTCAGAACGTTGGCCTGGAAGAAACATCCTTTCAATTTCTGGCCATTGCGGATTACATGTAAGTGTAATAAAAAGATCAGGAGGGTCAACTTGTCTGCAAATTGCCATTGCATCATGATAATTTTGGAACATATACCTAGGACTTCCGACATGCGAAGCTGGCAATATTATGCGTTTACCAATATTTTTACCAAACATATCACCTTCTACGACAGCATTTTTGACATTTTGATATTTATCACACCTTAAGGATGCTTGATTATGTTCTAAGTAGGACAATCTTTCTTGCTCGATCGACAAATAAGCGTCAACTATGTATTGCTGAAATAATCTACCAGCATGAAAAATAGTAGGTGCATCATTATTGCGTTGGTGAAGCTTATATGCATAATATTCAGCCATAGTAACATGCTTTCTTTTAATTTTTTTCTGACCTGGTGAATTAAGAACATATTTTATATTTGAATAATAGCCATCTTCACCATAAGGAAATAACAATGGGTATTGCATTGCCATGTAACTTGGATGGTCTGACTTTATACGCTGAAAACCATTTGTGCGATGTTCAACTACAATGTCACGCTGACGTTGATTAGGCGAAATATCACCGACGACTAATCCTACAATCTCACTCGCAGTAGGCAACTCATATTGCATTGATTCATTCGAACGTTGTCCAATAATGCAAAGCTTAAGATCAGGGACGTTCAAATTTGAAAATCGCTCTTCATAATTTCGAAATGCTTTAACAATAATGTTACATGTATTAAGCATCTCCATAAGAGCTTGCACAATATCTTGTTTTGGTTCATTTTTTGAACGTGCATCTTTGAAAGCATCAATTCTATGTTGTACTTCATTTGAAGTATCATGTATATATAGTTGTGCATATACTGGTTTTGAACCCTCATTAGGTATAAGAGACCCCATCCTATGACATGTTTCACCTGACACTTTAAAAACGTAAGGACCTAGACCATCATTAATTTTTTCATCAATTTTTACCCCCATTGATGTAAATGCAAACATAGAATTATACATTCGTAGTTTTTCTTTGAAATGTAATGATCGCGACCCGTTGTTAGGATCTAGTAATTTACCTAATAAATCAGGAGGATCTCTTACCACTGGTAATGCGATTCGTCCTTCACGGCAGCACAAGTTATACTTTGGATTGTCTATTGTAGACGATCTCTTACATCTTTCACGATACCAAAAATAAGCACCACAATGTTGGCATTGATTATCGGGTAGTCCTACGTCAAGCGGTTCTACACATTTGTCCGTGCCTATGTAACACAATATAAATAAATTTTAGATAAAATAAAATAGCTAAGAGTTCAAAATAAACAATATCGTGATAAAACAAAGTTTGAGAAAACAAACACCTTTTCTACTTCTTGACGAAGATTCCCCTTGCTCTAATTGTGTGTGTTTCCTTTTCAATAAATCCAATCTTTTACGCCTATTCACAGCTGCCTCATCCATTCCCAAGGAGAGAGAACTAAACATCCATCATACATAAGTTACATTAATTGATTTGTACAAAAATTAGAGGGTTGCAAATATTATACTGAGGTATGGAATCTAACCTAAGAATAACAACATGCAAAAAATTGTGGAATCAAAATGTACTAAAAGTAGAATTTTTTTTTTTTTGAAAAAGCATTAATCGAGGCCAATTTTACAACAATAACTGCTAAGTGTTTACATGTCTTTACAATTTTCTATATGTAAAATATTCCTTTGGTGATACAATTACTAACTGCTTGCCATTTTTGTAAATTACTTGTTGTGTTCCCTTTCTTTTGCTATGTTATTTGTTCCTAATTTTTTTACATATTAGTAGCATGCGTTACAGATTTGGAATGGATTATTAGGTTATATAAGAGGTATGTTATGAACAGTGATATTTTTAAGTTGATTATGGATTGTGAATTTATTAGAATTAGATGCAGGAGTAGAATAAAGAGATGTGTGACGTATCAAATACTTATTAAATCAAAGTCAAACAAAAAAAAATGAAAAGGATGAAAAAGAGTAATCTGGCGTCGGTTCATTAAATTAAGTTAATGAATTTGGTAATATATTTGTCCCCATATCTCCAATTAACTACCCAAACTATACATAATTATGCAAAATTAATGCCAAAAATTTGTAATCCAAAATACTAATAACCATATATTGATATATATCTTTCATAAATCCACTACAAACTTGCTAAACCAGCTTTCCGATCCGCGATTCAGAATTCAGATGAACAAAATATTTAATACAAAACATAATTAAAACCAAAATAAAACAAAAAATAACTAATTCATAACTAAAAGGGAAAATCTCACATGAAAAAACTACAATTCAGATCCATTTCTCATTCAAGCAAAATTAAAAAACGGAAGAATAGGAACAGGAAGAAAGCAAGCCAAGCATTCTTAGTTCCGTTTAACGTCAATTTTGAGAATGGAATTGAAAAGTAGAACATGAGGTACAGAATTTCTGAACTATTTCGTTCAATTTTCTTTCCGATTAGTTCTTCCATTTCGTCGAAAACCATGCATGAATTAACAAAAAGAATTAGGTTTTTTTAATCTGTATTTTTTTCTTTGCAATTTAAGGGTTTGGCAAAGTCATTAATAGAAAAAATTACATAAAGACTTTCTATCACCATTTTTCACTACAGTAAAGGCTTATTTTACAAAATCATGAGGTACACAATTTTATAACG
The DNA here is from genome assembly GCA_027726005.1 of Juncus effusus. Lineage (NCBI taxonomy): Eukaryota > Viridiplantae > Streptophyta > Magnoliopsida > Poales > Juncaceae > Juncus > Juncus effusus. The sequence goes on along the minus strand of CM050906.1, from coordinate 2,290,703 downwards.
AAATTTCAAACTTTTGCAAGGACTAAAATGATAATTCTAAAATACCTTCATCAGTCAATTGCGGAGTCCAAAGCGTAAGATTGTCGCAAAGCAGCTGCGTAATATGCGTCGAATCTTTATTCGACCCCTCAGCTTTATCCGATGCAATCCTTATTAAGCAACAGAAATAAGAAAATTAATTAATTAAAAATAATAAAACAGAAGAGATAGAAAAACCCTAGTTATAATCACTTGCATTAAGACAGGTACCATATGAACAAAAATTCGGAAAAGGAAATTTGCAAAAAGCCTATGCATTATGCCGAAATTGCAAAAAGAAAACTACATTCTTCAAAAGTAGTTTTTTTTTTACAATTCTGAACAATGCAAGGGCTTTTTTGCAATTTCGACAAAATCTTAAATATGTACATTAAATGAAGACGAGTACCAGTTATATAAATTCAAAACTTAAACCAAAAAACCTTAAAGTCCAAATCTTAAATATGTACTTGTGTATCATTTATATAAATTCAAAGCCACAAAAAAAAATCAGTTACTGTAGCCAAACCATATTTCACTTTGGTTACAACTGAACAAAAATTAAAAAGAAAATTTGCAATGAACCCCTACTCTATGCCTAAATTGCAAAAATAATATTATAAATTCCAAAAAAACCCTTCATTTTTCCTAAATTAGGCACTTTTTGCAATTTTACTGCAAATCATCTGCATCTTAGTTAACTCTATTTTGGGGAAAATTTCAGCTCAATTTTGGGTCGATACTAATAAAATCTGAATATCTATCTCAACCATAATACTCAATTACTAAAATACTTATTTATTCGAGAAACCGTGAATTTAAATCTCAAAAAGTTTGTATCTCAAAAAGGAATCTCCAAAAGTTTAACAATACAAACCACCATGAGAAAATTTGAAATTCTAGAATAACATTGACTTTTTTCTATCAAAAAATAAACAGAACTTCAGCATTTTAAATATAAAAAAAGGATAACTTTGAATAACAGAAATTTATTTCATGAACAGCCAAATTTTCTAAAGAAGCCAAAATTTTCTATACAAATCTACACAACAAATTTCAGTAGTATTAAAATATAATTAACCCAATTATTTCAATTCAGTCCATCCCTCACTTATAAATATTCTGAAAATTGAGATAGAAAAAACCCTAGTTATAATAAATAGTTAACTCTATTTTGTGGAAAATTTCAGCTCAATTTTGGGCAAATTAAAGCCTAATTAATCCTAAGTAAAGCAAATTTCAGCAGTATTAAAACATAATTAACCCCAATTATTTCAATTCAGTCCATCCCTCACTTCTAAATATTCTATAAATTGAGAGCAAAATGGCAAAAGAGCAAAAAATCGATCAAAATTTGTTCAAAAAACAGTAAATTCGCACCTAAAGAAGAAAACCGAGCACTCAAAATCCCGGCCACCGTGGTCTGTCGCGATTGATACAGCAAGCGCGCAAGAGAGAGAGAAAGGCGAATAGAAGTTCTCCGTCCAGCGAGAGAGTTCGTCGAGAGAGAGAGAGAGAGAGAGGCAGAATGAATTGTCGCGCCACAGAGAGACAGAGACGAAGAGAGAAGGTGTGAGCAGAGAGGGAGAGAGTGGAGCGAAGAACGTGAGAATGGAGGCCTCTGGAAACTCCAAGGGAAGAAAGAAAGAGAAGAAGAAAGCTGAGCGAAACAGTGGATGTTGGATTTTGATCCTACGGATGAAATTGAAGGGATGACGTGGCTAATTCTGGTAACATCGACCCGCCAGGATTAAGATATTTATTATAATTTAATTTACCATGATAAGGTGATGGTTCAAATTCTCGAGACAACGTACATATATATCAAATCAATTTCAATATACCACTATTAATTTATTTACATGATTTTGGTGCAGAGAATACTGTTGCTGTGAGGTGAGAATGATAACATATTCGATATGCCAAGGACATAAAACTGTAGGTTTTAATCATATTTTGTATTTCTAAATTTTGTAACATTTTCTTTAGTTACTTTAATTTGATATTTACCAAACTTAAGCAACAACTCATTAATATTGTTTGTTCTATTAACTATGAATTATGATACAAACATAGTATTAATTTTTGGCATGAACTTTCTTATTCATTATGACATAAGTATTTTTAATCAAAAGAACAAAATATAATTAGTTTATTTTTTTTTATATATAGGCAACTTGGCACAATTCAAACAATAGACAAGGCTGGTCATCTTGTTCACATAGAAAGACCTTGCCAATATAATCGCCATCTAAAAGAATTTCTCGCAAATGTTACCACAAGGAGTTGCGATAGATCCAGCAAAAAAATAATTTAAAGAAATTTAATATTTCGTTATAAAAATTATTCTTGTAATATTTGGGTTATCTTTTTTATTTTATTTTTTTGAGAAATTTGGAGGGGGCATGAATATCCCCCTTTCCTCTTTTAATTAATATTATTAAAAATCCCATAAAATAAAAATAAAAATTAGCTCACATAGGCCTAAAAACTCGGCCCAAATAATAAACCAACCCATCTAAAAGTCAAGAATTGGATTCCTAACTTTATAACCTAACTCTAAGGAAAATTAGACTTCACAATCCTGGATTTTCAATTCCTGCACCATAGCTGAGACTTTCTCTCTTCTTCTCTTCATTCTTCCTCGAACTGAACGGCATCTCACTCTGCTTCACTCTCTTCTCTTCTCTTCTCTCTCTGAGATATCGCCCCTCCGAAATTTCATCTATTAACACGGAGTTGCACCTTTATCTGTAAACACTCTCCTACATCTCTCTCTCTCTCTCCAAATTGCAATTTCAAATAAATCTGAGAGTTGGTTAAAAACTCTTTTCCCTCCTTCTTCCAATATACAACTCGCCATTGCCGAGATGGAGAATCAAGCCAATGAATCAAATCCAAGAGCATTTTTTAGCAGATTCCAGTGTTGTTGCACAGAGTAACACTCTTTAGTTAAGTGTTTTACTATTTCTTCTTCTTTACAGCACAAATGGCATCGATTTACCTGAATAAATCTCTTCTTATGGGCCTCATATTCAATACAAATTATTTTAGTGGGCCTTTATTTTGTTATTTTAAGGACCGAGAAAGATAGCATTTAATATCTTTCTATTTTAGCTTATAAAACTATTACAATAATTATTATATATGGGGCCCTATTGAATTCGGGGCCCTGGACCCAGGTCTTGGGCTGGGGCCAGCCCTGCTTATGACTTGTCTAATTCGGGGCCCTGCTTATGCCTTATGTGAGCACCTTTGAATTAAGACATGAAATATAGCTTTCGCTTGGGCTTTTATGGGCCCACATGCATTCTGCCGGCTCACCAAATTAAATTCTTATTTTATTTTTATTTTTTAATTTAATGCTTATTTTATGTAATTTCTACTCGGTTGAACAATATTGTATTTGTATCTTATCTGATCCGTACTGACACGACAATACGAATCTATTTTGAAAATATTAAGATATAATATGCTAAACAATTATACAGAAAGATATATTTATTGATAAAACTACTACGATATAAACTGTAGGGATGAAATTAAAATAATTTATCATTACTTATTTATATTTGATAAATTATCTTATACATTTTAAGGATTTAATTACAGCAAAATGTATTCATTTGAATTTTGAAGTATTGGACAAATATTAATGATTATATAGATTTGAATTATCCCTATTACATATGTAAGAACCTTTTTTTATTCTCTTTTGCAAGTCAATAGAAATTATTAGGATGAGAAAAGTGACGTAGTTAGTTATGCGCAATTGACGCTACTGATGTCTTTTAATTATTAGTATGCCATGCATGGATTAAACTAATAGTATGGCTAAGAAACAAAACAAAACTCAGCCGGCCAGTACTGCAACTGCAAGAGAATATATGTAGGATTCATTTTAAATTTTAATATATAAGAAAAAAGCCTTGATATGACTTCAATTATTAATATATAATCATTTTTTATCCTTCAATTTTTTATTCATGTTCTGCATTGGAGTCATGATCCTTCAATTATTTAACCAAAAGTGTTTTTATCCTTTAATATATCAAATCCATTTGTATTGGTGTGTGTCATAAAAGCAAATACTATTGCATGACTCTGTTGTATGAATAATGAGTATATTTAAATATATTATCTTTTGTGCATCATATTATTTCAAATATATTTTTTATCGAAACATATATATTTTGAATGATGTGTACAAAACTCGCACTTTTGTTCCATTAGAAAAGTCTTTTTGTGTTGTAATATTTGCAACTTAAAATTATAGTCGAACTCACAAATTTTACTTCGAAAATAACTCGTTTTAATGGATGGAGCAAGCTCAAAGCTCTACTTTTCTAACGTTCAAAATGAAAATATTTACATAAAATGGAATTGATTTCTCATATGGAAAATAGAAAAAGAAAACAAGAAAAAAGAAATTTAAGGAAAATATTCCTGAGAACATAGAAGTTCTAAAAATTAAAGTATAAAGCTTGTAAACAAACATCACAACTTAAAAAAAAAAAAAAAAAAAAAGCCATCTTGTACACAATTGATTCCGACCAAAACTCAAGAAAGCACTCAATAAATATGATCAAATTCACAATATTGCTAAGATTATATATGTTATACCATATTAAATATAGAAATATAAATATATTATTATAAAAAAAAATACAATTCACATACATATTACACAATATAAACTACATATCAACATATAGTGGCACACGACACACCACCACATTTGCTCAATGTGAATCAGTCTGGGATTCAAATTGTTTGCAATTTTGGCAAATTTCAGAGGTTAATTCTTCTTCTGTGAAGAAATCTGGAATACAGATCAAATCAGGAGGATCCATGTGGGCCAGGCCAACTAAATCTCTAATCCCCCAACTTGACGCATGTTTTTTCTTAAGAAAAATGGGAAATCAGGACGCAGACGGATTAAACTTATATATTATTTTCTCACGTCTATATATTTTATATGCTGTTTTATTTTTTTTAATATATATTATTTAATAAATTAATTTTTATATACTGTTTGTTTTCAGTTTATAAATTTTATATACTGTTTTTATTTTTAAAAATATATATTGTTTTACTGAATGAATTTTGTTATACTGTTTATTTTCAGTTTATATTTTTTTCAGTTTTATATACTACAGGGTCGTTACAGTACCCGTCACGCAATATCAGTTCCCTTTTCTTAATTATTTATTATTAGACTGAAAAAATGTTGCCTGTCAGTGACTAATATAAAAAAATTGAAAATTGTCAGTTATTATTATTATTATTATTATTATTATTATTATTATAAGCTCACCTTTACATACTTTATTTAAAAAAAATAATATAATCATTATATTTGAAAAAAGTTATGGTCATGAACTTATATTATTTTAACTAACAGCCTCCATTAATTTTGTTTAGTGGAGTCACCTTCCTTAATTTTTTCATTAGTTTCTCTCTCTTATATGAAATTACTGCGATATATAGAAAATTGACATGACTGTTAGTCTTGTGTACGATACATGTACAAATCCAAAAAATGATCCAAAATTTATGGAGCCCAAAAATCAATCAAAAAAAATAATAAATTACTTAACAAAGTTAATTTTTATTAACTATGGATATAGGAATACAATTAAAAAAAAACTATGGATATAGGAATAATTGACAATATTAAGTGCTGTGATAATTTTGTAAGTAATACACAAAATGGGAACTTAAGATTCGAGTGGAGCCAGGTACATCTTTGACCCCTTTTCTTGGTCAATTTAGGAACTTATTTTGTGTGATGAAAGTTCTCTCTAATGAAAAATAATTCAAATTCAAGATTTTTTTTCCCTAACAAGAAATAATTCAAATTCAAGTTCTTTTTCGCTAATAAAAAAAGAATAAGAATAAAGAAAACTATCTGGAATTTTAAAAGATGGCCCCTTGAGAGAAGCAAGGGGCCACTTTCTCTCTCAAAGATATCCACTTAAAAAATGGAACCAGTTTGTTTCTCTCTATCTTACCTCTACCAAACTTTATGTTTATGAGAATAATTACGTCACCCCTTAAGATAGAAACAATCCGGAACATTAATGAAAGATTAAAAAAAGCGACCACACTATCAGTTGTTGCCCAGCCAGGTCTATTATTAAATGCACGCACCAAATGTATATTGACAATTTTACTATGAATTGTATTTTTTTTTTTTTTGAAATTTCTCAAGTAAGAGATTTCAATATAATTGATGGAAGTTAAATCTTTAACCTCATGTATCTAAAGCAAGATACTAAATCACTAGGTTAAAGGGCTCTATTTATATGAATTGTATTATTAATTGATATAAATTTATTTACTTATAATATACTTCAAAAGACCTCTTTATAAATTCAAAATTATACTTTATTTTTATTCTCTTTATTTTATGTAATAAATGTTTTTTTTATTTCATCTTTATATATTATATAAATTTGAACTTCATTTTATTTGTAATAAAATTGCCAATCGAATTTTGAACTCATCTTATAATTTATATTACTTACAGATTTCAAAAATTATAGGCAATATAATTTAAGTTTTTTGAGACCTAAAGTTTTTGGTTATTTCGAAAAAAAGATTAAAAGAATCAAAATTGCAAAAAAGACAATGTATACTTCAAAAAGTCAAAATTGCAAGAAAGATTAAAAGAAATTAATTGTGCTTTCTATTGAATCTAATCATAATTATATTAAAATCTTTACCATAAAAGTAATACAAAACTAATATGATATAATTTCTTTTGAATCTTTTAAATTATCTATATACTCAACTAATATTTTATATTTTATGTATAATAATTAACGAATGACAAATATAACACAATTCAATTTAAAAAATATTCACTTTCATAATATTCATTAAATCATTTAAATGTACTCATATTTTATATTAAAATGAAAATATCACATAATCAATAATTTATCTCAATTAAACATAGTTTATACTATAATTAATTTGCAATAATCCTCACAACTACGTTATTTCCATTTTACTATTTTTTTAATTCCTCAAGCGAGGAAAGTGTAAAGAAAGAAAAAAATTCTCCAAATGTAATTAATGGATTTGAACCTCCAACCTCTTGTATCTAATCAAAAATAATCAACCTCTAAGCCAGGAAACTATTTGCTATCATTTTACTAATTATATCATTTTCACATGATCTTTTACTATCTATAATTATAATAGTTATATACTAATAACAATATATCTCAATCTATACATTGCCATAACATTCCCAATATTACCATAATCAATCCTATCCATGCACCCCCAAACATAAATTTCGCAGTAAGGTGGAAATTCAATCAAATAGATGGACTAGGTCTAACTAAAGAAAATATGATGGACCTCACGGGTTCAACAGACGCCGGTAATTGGATCGGAATCGGATGACGGGAGACAAAAGCATCTGATTTATTTCCTTATAACAAAACAACGGATAAGTTTGCCACGCTGTTTTCGCCGAATAACAATTCTACCCTTCGTCTCTGCTTCAGAAAACCAGTATTCAATCCAGACACTATATATAACCTGTGCAATTACTATTGTTTTGGGTAATCCTTCATATTTAATTAAACATTAATTAAAATTACCAATAATTCTAAGAGATTAAAAATTAGATTTCAGATAAATATAAAATTTGATTGTGGTGAAGTTCATAATTTAATTTTGTCATAGTAACTTTTACAAAAATTAAAATTACAATGCTGATTGTCTGATAATTGGAATAAGTTCATGAATTAATTTCCGTAAAATATAACTAATTAGTGAGATTACTTTTGTATAATACCTGAAATATAATTCAAAAATAATAATAAATTTTAATAATACTCAATGACCCATAGTTTTAATAATGAGACTCGTAGTTTTAATATAAATCAAGTATATGACGTTTAAAATTCTGTTAGAAGTTTAAAACTACATGTCTCATTATCATAGACTAAATTTACATTACAAAATTATAAATTTACTGACACATATTTGGTAGTCATACAAAATAATAACATTATTACAGATTTAATATTTAGTGTGAATAATTTTTACTTAGTCACACTCCACAACTCAGTGTGATTCTCTGCACAGGTTGAAGGCATGAAATCGTAGACAAAAAATTTGGAACGTGGGCCTGGTTCATAGGGCAGTGGGGACTAGGTGGTGGACCCGGTGTACCGTACGGAGAGATGTAAATGGCTCACCAACCAACTGAACAGAGGAGGAAATTGGGGAACATTTGGGGTTATACCCTCTCCATTTCAGAAGTAATGGATTGTCAAAAGTTTTGGGGAATTTGTTGTTTTTGGTCTTTATTGCAAATTTTTTTTTTTTTTAATGTTCAACCTAATGGGTTGAGAGATTTTTAACTCTCTGTTAAATATGTACTAAATTGTGTTTGTCGAGATTTGAACCCGCAGTCTCTTGCTACACCTGCAAATGTCTTGATCCTACAGGCAATTTATATTTTTATTGCAAATGTTAATCTATGACTAATTTCGTATAGAAAACTGACGAGAATGTCAAGTTTGAATGTGATAATATGTGATATTATTCTTGATAAAAAAAAATGTGATATTATTAAATTTGTGCAGTTTTGATTGATTATATACGATCTAGAAGAACATTAAAGTTGATATGAATTGTAATTTTGATAATATTGTTAGTGATAAATTATAATATGATCATTTAATCCAAGATTACAGGATTTAATTATTTATATAAACTATTTGCTATTTGCTCAAGACAATATTTAAGAATATTTATACATGCAAATACTTTGTTTTTCTTTAAGATATTCAAATATTGTACAAGTTCATTAAATAATAAACATAAAATTGACGAGTTATGCTAATGGGTACGAATGATTTTATGATTATTTAATTAATTATAATTTCGAGCACCTAAATGAAAATGGAATATTTCACATAGCTTATGGCTCAAATGAAAATTTTGTTGTTTCTTATGATGTAATATGTACACTCCTAAATTTTTTTTATCTATAACCTTAATTTTTCCGCACTTTAATATAAGAGCCAATTTCATAATCAGCGTCGGTCCCTCGGAATTTGGATTCACAATCGGTTAAAGTGGATCGGAATCAACCAAATCGGATGAAAAATAGATCAATTATTATAAAAAAAAATAATTTTTATATAATTGTGAGAATCATATATTAATTAGATCAAGCCTCACCGATTCCAACTTAAATCGGCTAAATCAAATGGGAATCACTGAAACATATTTTTTATATACACCACAAAAATCACAAAATACCAATATACCACATGAAATAGAAAATATCCTCCTTTTGGAATCTTTTTGTTAAAAACTATTCTTCTTTATCAAATATCTTTATAATATCCTAAAGTAATAATAAGATCAAAATATCTATTATCCAACCCTTCCTTATTGGATCTGATTGTAGTAATTAGTAAATAACTAACAAAATAAAAAACAGCCTTCATTTTCAGAGAGCAGATTACCCCACACAGACAAACAGTGCAGACTGCAGAGGTGGGGATGAGAAAGAGAGACCCGCACCAAGAGAGAGAGTGCCACGTCATCTTCTGAATCGGACGCAAAATAAAAATTTAATCGTACTTAACAGGAAATAGATCAGTTAGTCCATTCTATTATGCATTAATGCTTGAATTTCATCCTGTTATTGTTACAGACAGACCCTAAATAATAGCCCACGAGGTTTATTAATGGTTCTTATTAGTTGCATCCGGTTCATATTAATTAATTGCATCACCATGGGCTGAAATATTAAGATATCTACATAGTAATTGGTCTTTACGGATAGATGATTGGTTTAAAATACTAATTTCTATGATTAAAAACTTATGTTTTTGGACACGGGCAGTGCGCGCGTTGCGTATGACGCGCTAATTCAAAAAAAAAATGTATTTGTAATATATATAGATAATAATTATATTTTGTTGTCTAGCAAAGTGGTAAATTTTTCAAAATAAATAAAATTTTAAATATTTTATTTTAGAAAATGTATGAAAGGTTTGGATATGTGTTATGTTCATGTTAATTTTTCATTATTATTGGTAAAAGATTAAAGTTATAAACTTAAAATAACTTTGTATGATGAAAATATGTATCATACAATATTCAAAATTTACAGCTATGTAATAAATTTATATCACAAAAATAAAATTTATATAATAATATATTTCATGTGATTAATTAAGGTGTGAATGTCATGACATTCTATTATTGATTTGTGCATAAATATCATGTGATAAATAAATACCACAAATGTATAAATGAGAGATCCTTTTGTGAATATATATGCAACACGAAAATAGAAAATGATAAAAACACGAATTCATTCTCTCTAATTTAATATAATTAGACCACTTGATACAAATTATTGCACTATATTTTAATAGGTGCATAATCTTATTTGATTTATACAGATACAATTAGATATAGCTATTGTATCTTAAAAGACTCTTTCATTTTATATGGTGCACACTAACTACTAAAATATATACTTAATCATATATTATTTATAATAAAATTATTTTAAGTATATCAATTATTCTAATACTAAACTTTAACTCCATATCGCATCAAATTTCAAAAATCCAAATCACACAAAACATGTTTGGTTAATTAAAAATTTTAAATCCTAGACCAAGCATATCCAAAGATATTTTTCCTACAATACAATCCCCCACCTATTTCTTGAACGGCCGCGCCGGACCGTACCGGACCCTCCGGTCAGTGGCATAACCGATATAAACGGGAAACCCGCGGCCATTTTGAACGGGGCCTTCCCTTCTTTGGCAACGCAGTGGGTCCTGCTTGCGAAAGAAAGTGACAGAACATTGGCCAATTGCTAGTTCTCTCCCTGCACCTGGTATTTAGTACAAACTTACTCTTATTTGAACTGCATTTTGCGTTGGAGTCCGAGAAAACCTTGTATTTATCTATATTTTTCTTTTTTCCATTAGAGCAATAATGCAATTTCTATCCTATATACAGGGCGGCGGCCAGGAAAAAATGTTAGAGGGGACATGACTGAAAATAATATATTAACAAATTATAAAAATATTAATAATATTATAATTCATGAAAAATAATTTTATTATCGATCATTTCTAATTTGCCTATAAAAAGTAATAATTAGTGACTAAAAACAGTATTCAAAATTCATTGTGTATATATATATATATACTTTTTTTTTAACAGAACAAAATTCATATTGTTTTACACATTTAAATAATTTGTATTGAATTTTTATATTTAAGTGGTTGGTATCACACTCACACGGCAAGAAATTATTTTCATCACATAAAAATATAAAATTTGTTTTGCAAGCTAAACAGATTCCTTAAAAAAAAACTAGACTCAAACATAATTTTAATAGCTCTACTAGAACTAATAACAAATATTATGGAGGCCTATTCATAAAAATGACACCTCAAGTTGCCTTACTTGTCCATACAACACCGGTCTCACACTACTCCCCGTCCAAACCCTCTGTATAAATCCCAACTCTAAATCCTCTAAAACAACTCACTCATCACCTTAATCAAACTTAACCAAAAACTCTCTACACATAAAACCGAGTTCTATTATTCACTGAGTATCCAAACTCTGATACATGTAAACCGGGACCCATACTCCCATGTGCTCTCCCGCCTGTCTCCACCGTCTCCTGCCTCTCAATCATTAGTCCCTCCTCCCTCTCCCTCTCTCTCAAACCATCTCCAACAATGATGACCTCCAATCCCGGCGATGGCCATCAACCTCACCACCACCTCCAACAACCCCAGCAACTCGTTCCGGCGCCTTCAACCCCAAATGGGTCCTCCAGTTCCGGCGCTTTAGCCGTGAAGAAACCGCCGGCTAAGGACAGGCACAGCAAAGTTGACGGCCGGGGCCGGCGCATCCGCATGCCGATTATATGTGCTGCAAGGGTGTTTCAGCTGACAAGGGAACTGGGTCATAAGTCTGATGGGCAGACTATTGAGTGGCTGCTCAGGCAGGCTGAGCCGTCTATCATAGCCGCTACGGGTTCGGGTACTACGCCCGCTTCGTTTTCGACGTCTTCGGCTTCTACTTCGAGTAATCAAACTAATAACGCGCCTTCTTTCCTTCTGGGGAAGAGGATGAGGTCTGGCGAGGAGAGTGGTTACAAGGATGGTAATGGGAATGGTAGTGGTAACGGTGGTATGATGGGCGGAGCGATGGCAGTACCGACTGGTGGGTTTTGGGCTTTGCCGGCCAGACCGGATTTCGGCCAGTTGTGGAGTTTTGCTGCGGCGCCGGAGATGTTGGTTCCGGCGGCGCCGCCGGTCGGAGAGGCGTCCGCCGCTAGGGTTGGGAACTATCTGCCACTTGCTCAGGGGAACTTGAATTTACTTGCCTCTTTTTCTTCTGCTCCTCCGGCTGCCACGGCTGGCCGGAATGAAGAACAGAGAAGCTGATTGGTTGATTTCTAGGGTTAGGGTTTTAGGGAATTGGGTGTCTCTTTGTGTTTGTTATTTTACGCGATTAGTAGATGGACGGCTGCAGTTTGTCAAAAATTTCGAAAATTGGGGTTTTAATGGTGGTCATAGATCAGAAATTCCGTTGGATTGTTTCGGTATATTTATGAAGAGATCGCTGAAATGATGAACTGGGCTTGCAAATCATGTAAGTTTTTTGTTTGTTTATTTAGTTTTTTTTTGTTGTTTATTCATCCATTGTGAGTGAGTGAGTGAGTGTGATTTTTGTTGCATTTAGGGTTTGTTCATTTAACTGGAATTGTTATCATTTTGGGGGAGTAATAATTTGGGGGTGTTTTGTATGTATTAATTAATTTATGGATTGATTGTTTGAATTTGTATGATGAATTAGAGGGTGCAATTATGCAAATATTATTTTTCTTTTCTCTGTTTTTGCCCCTTTTATTTTCAATTATTTGCATTTAAAATTGCTTGTATTGTAATGACAAATATGAGTTTGAAATTTCAAACCCATTTTTCCTATCTGAACTTCAATTTCTCAAGCCTTACTCAAATGAAAAATTTAATTATTTGGCACAAAAAGCTGGAAAAGTTGTTTGTTTCAGTGGCATTAATGGTTGGTACTATAATGATTTATATAAGTCTATAATTAGATAAAAATAGTTTCATATCTCTATTCTAATTTTAATTCTGTCCCTTTCTATTTTCCATATAGTTCCTGCATAATTTATTTCCTTCTTGTTCATAATGTCCTTTTCTAGCAATTAATTTCACCAAGTTATATTCATCTAAACGTAATGAATGTATTGTTCTTGCCATGCATTTTAAGAGATTACAACTCAAATTTTGTTTCATTAAATTACAACCTCCACGAATTTAATTAATAGTTTGAATGCATGTCTTAAATTTCAAAAATAAAAGAACAACAATCTTCCCATGTATAATATAATTATTCAACATTAATCATATTTAAATCTGTATGAAAATATCTATTAAAAAAACAACAGCAACGATCTTCCCATGTGTTTAATATAATTGTTCAAGCTTAATTAATAATAAAAATATGTAAGTACGTATCAATATAAACTGTTCAGAAAATTCTCCTTATTTAACTAGGAGTCTAGGAGTAAAACAGATTATTTGTTTTCAAATGCCATCAAATGTTTATTCAAATGTTTTTGCTCGTGCAACATTTTAAATTATTTTATATATTACTGTTTAAATTAGTTAATGTTGGTGACTGGAATAAATGACGGTGAGTGGAATTAGGGACTGATTTGAGTGCTTTTTTTTTTTTTTCTTATTCTTTGTTCTTATTCAATGATTAAAGATGTCGGCTACTTAGCATTGTTCTTATTTGTTGATAATTAATATTGTACTATCTCTTTTTTATTCTAAAATGTGGCTACTTAGCATTGTTCTTATTTGTTGATCATCAATATTGCACTGTCTCCTTTTTATTCTAAAATGTGATTAAGTTTTTGGGAGCTGATATTGCACGATGTTACTGTAGCGACTCTGTAGCCACGGTATATAAAAACTGAAAACAGTATTTACAAACATATGAACTGAAAACAAATAGTATATAAAAATTCATTCTATAAAACATTATATATTAAAAAAAAAATGAAAACAGTATATACAAACATATAAAATGAAAACAAACAGTATATAATTCATTCAGTAAACAGTATATATTTAAAAAAATAAAAACAATATATAGCGTATATAGGAACGTGAGAAAACAGTATATAATTTCAATCCGTCGCTACAGGGTCGCTGCGTGATTTTCAATTTCCCTAAGTTTTTTGTGTGTTTGTTGAATCACCTTATCCAAAATGGCATCTCAAATTGATTGAGGTTAAAAGAATGCAGTGTTTTCTTCTAAAAATGATTGGGGTAAAAACTTGATCAGATATTTTTTTGGTAAAGAATAAATTTTCTTTGAAAATGGAGACTGGGAAGATTGTAACATTTTTTTCATGATTCAAAATTTTGATTGTTTTAAGGGTCCCACATCACATGCTTTATATGTTAAATAATATGGGTGGGTGTATAGCCTGCATAATGCAATAATATTGATTTTTTTTTTATGAAATAATGCAATAATGATCTAGTTTTCGGACTAAATAAGTTTGATATTTAATTTTTGATGTATTTATCGCCATGGTTAAGTTTCATTTGACTTAGAAGTGTAATTTGCACAACTCAAATGAAATTTGAGTCACAAAAGAAGAAATGTAACCCAAATTATAATTCTAGACAGACAATGAGGCCCACGCATACTTTTTTAATATGGCCTATAAATTCTGTGTAGTATCTTATTCCCAGGGCCCATTTAGAAATGTAAATTTTGCCATGTAAATTATTTCGAATATTTTTTTTAAATACAACTATTTTGGAAAATAATTAAACAAATACTATCCTTTTGAAAATAATTAAGAAACTACCATTTCCGCCACCAATGATAGTGGCGGAACATGGTATATTTTTTAATTTTTCTTAAAAAATCTTAATTAGGCTAAAAAACACTTTCCGCCACTGATAGTGGCGAAACAGGCTAAAAATTTAATTTTCAGTTATCATTAAACGTATTCTGCAAAAAAAATACTGTTCACTGTTCCGCCACAGAGAGTGGCGGAACAGTGTTTTTTTTTAATATTAAAATTTTTTTTTTTTGATAAATTTTCAGAGACTTTTTAGAGGCAAAAAAAATATAAAATAAGTTGTTCTGCCAAGCTTGTTGCCGGAACAAGAGTTTTTTTTTTGACTAATTTCTTTTCTAAATTTGCAGTTAACGCTAAAAATTAAAAAAATTAACCTGTTCTGCTAAAGGTTCTGCGGAACACGCCCGGGCCATTTTTTCTCCTAACTAGGATTATTTAAGGCTGCTAAATGGCCCGGGCGTGTTCCGCCAGAACCCTTAGCGAAACAGCCTCTGTTTAGCGGAAAAGGTTAATTTTTTTACTTTTTAGCGATAACTGCAAATTTAGAAAAGAAATTAGTCAAAAAATAAATAAAAAATCTTGTTCTGCCAAACAAGCTTGGTGGAACAACCTATTTTATATGTTTTTGCCCCTAAAAAGACTCTGAAAATTTATCAAAAAAAAAAAAAACTGTTCCGCCACTCTCTGTGGCGGAACAGTGAACAGTAATATATATATTTTGCAGAATACGCTTAATGATCATTGAAAATTAAATTTTTAACTTGTTCCGCCACTATCAGTAGCGGAACAGTGTTTTTTAGCCTAATTAAGATTTTTTAAGAAAAATTAAAAAAATATATCATGTTCCGCTAGAGATAGTGACGGAAATGGTAGTTTTTTAATAATTTTCAAAAGGATGATATTTGTTTAATTATTTTCCAAAATAGTTGTATTTAAAAAAAAAAATTCAATTATTTCTCACTTTTTCTTATATTGGCAAATGAAATGGCAGAAAAGACCAATTAAATTCCGATAATTCATATCATACATATATGCTTATTGTCTGTTAAATTTCGATACATAACAAATTATTACATCATAGTCTAAATAAACATGATCATAACTATTACATCAAAATCCAAACAAGCCCTCAGTTAGAAGAACTTGTAATTATTTTTGGGTGATAGACCGAAAATGATGAAGTGCTCGAAGAATATGGATATCTCATACAGATACAAAGTTATGATATGCGTACAATACGTATGGAATACACCATATGACATATCCGATTATTTTAATATAAATTATCTTTGTATGCACTACGATACAACATTGATAGATGAGATACTTCTAGAATACTCAAATTAGATACATAACTCATTATATGTTTACTTCCAATATATTTTTTTAACTATTTGATAATTTGAGTATATCCTATATTATTTATTTTGTTTACAACTTATATAATTAAAAATAAGAAAAAAAAACCAAAATTCTAAGTCACTAAAGTGATAAATCATAGAGTATATTCATCAATTATAATATTTAATTTTATTATTTGGTTAATTGGCATACGGTATATCTCAGTTTCAATTGAACACTTTCATTTGCGAGTTCAGCTAACAGGCCCGTCCGGAGCAAGGACTTTGAGGTCCGCCAGTAACTTGGCACAATTGGAATTAGGAGCTGTTCCAATGCGTCTTTGATATTTTTATTTAATTATTTATTTAATTTTATTATTATATATATAACTATAATTAAAAAAATAAATATATATAACTATATTCATATCTTAATTTGTTTAGAATTGCCACATCGTATTGAATAGAATATCTATATCACTATTCATGCAACATAGACTTGTATATTGTAGACTTCTTGGAGTATACTTACCTAGTTTTTCAAATGCAGTCATCCAAATTCCAACCAGCCCCTAAGAAAGCTGTTGCATAAAACTATATAGCTTAAATTTAATTTCATCAAAAATAACTAAGCTAGTTTATTTTTTTTCCTTTTGAAACAAGAAGGCATGTAAATGATCAGTTAATCTATTGCTTAAGTAAATATTTGTGGTTACCAAAAAAAAAAAATATATATATATATATATATATATATAGAAATTATAAGCTCCGCAATTCCTATTTCTTGTGACAAACTCGTCACTTACCGTTACTTCTTCCCTACTTTTCTTAAAAAAAAAAAATTAATGAGAATATTCTTCAAGTATCCCATTAGATTTTCTGATATTTACATAAAGTCCCTTATATGTTGGAAAACTAAATAAAATCTTATTTATAAACTTTAATATTTTTCAACACCTTTTAACATTATAACTGATATAGTTTTTAAATAATGTAATTTCTTTTTTCCAAACTAGCCTAAAAAAGGGCTCTGAAAATTCTTTGGCGTTGTTAGACTCTTAAAATCAGTATGATTAAACAACAAAATGAGAAGAAAAAAAATTCAGACTCTCAATGCCTATTAAAAAAAATATTTATGACGTTAAAAAACTAATAGACTCCACTTGAATGAAATGAGGGACATAACATAATAAATGTAATGAAGCTTCTTAGAAGGACTCGATATATAAATTAATATGTGAATCATGTGAAAATTTATAGAAGAAAGTTATATCACTTGATTTATGTGTATATTACAAGTTTAAATATTCTATTTCACTATCACTAGGATAGTCTAGTGGTAAGGTATTATCCCCATCTTTCTATAGGTGAGAGGTTCGAATCATGCGCCTAGCAAGATTGATTTAAAATTTAGAGAGGGCATATGAGCCTACCCTTAAGAGAACGGAATAGATGATCGTTTGTAGTTCTCCCTCAAATATTCTACTCCAAAGTTTTAAGATTGGTTTGAGAATTATTTTAAAATTGCGTTATTCTAAACATTTTGAAATATTTTTAGATTATTTGAAAAATCTTTCCTTTAAAATACTTAAAAACCAATCTATTATTATTTTATTAAAAAAACCTAGCATTAACATTCTACTTAAAAAAAAAATCAAAATTCACTTTGAATAATAGATAAATACAATGTAAGCATCATAATTTGTTGTAATATAATATATTAATAATTACAAAATATGTTTATATATTGTTTATGATTATTTATTATATTATAATATTATAAGAGTCTTTTTTTCAAAAAAGTTAAATTATAAGAAGTTATCTTAATACTTCAAATAACATTGATTTTTGGAAATTACACACTTCAAAATAAAGCTTATTCACTATTTTAAAAGTTAAAAATATTTTTACAAATTTATAAAACTACAGGTGTTTGTCTGAAAATTATTTTCAAAACCAACACGGATTCAATAACAGCTAAACAGCATATTCGAGAATCTTTCCCTTACAAGATCCTCTACCACATTTCTTCCAAATAATCTATATAACCGTATCAAAACTATATTACAATCATTATTCGCCACATGAAAACTCTACATTAATGTATATACACAAAACTCAGATTATTTCAACCCTCACGAATAAACGAAAACGCAACGCAACCTTTTTATTCAATTTTCGTCTCTTTTTCCTTCGTTTTTGTTCTTACAATTTTTCTTCCCTCTCCGAGATTTTTGGGGCACGAATCTAGGAGTTGGGAATTAAGTACTGTTGAATTGGGCGCTGCATTAACTCGCGTTTATAGTTTGTAATTTGTGAGAATTTGATTTGAGAAAGGCGGCGCCATTTGCTTCTTCTCCTTCAACTCAATCCTACATTTCGGCCCAAATTTCGACCTGTTGCAAGGTTAGATTTAATTTTTTTCGTTGTTTGTTTCAATTTTTTTTTTTCATATTTTCCTCTTTTTTTTCGTCTATTTTTTTCTGTTTTACTCGTAGTGTGGTTCATACACGTATGGTATTAGGAACGATGGGATTTTTTTCCACTCGATTAATTGTTGGTTTTTTTGGTTTTATGTTTTAATTTTTTCTCCTTGGCCGTCTTTCTTCAATATCTCTAAACTTATCGTTTTTACCCTGTTGTATCGAAATTGGAATTCATAATCAATCCTCATTTTTGTCGAATTCATCAATTTGA
Organism: Juncus effusus; assembly: GCA_027726005.1. NCBI lineage: Eukaryota > Viridiplantae > Streptophyta > Magnoliopsida > Poales > Juncaceae > Juncus > Juncus effusus. Next base: position 2,271,710 of record CM050906.1, on the reverse strand, counting down.
AACAAAATCGTTTAAAAAATTCGTTCATATTCTAAAAAACTTCGTTTTAAATTCCTTTTCAAAACACACATCGCTTTCTTCAAACAGTCTAATTTGACTTGGTCCCATGCACCGCCACACCGACCTCTTTCTTCATTCAATTAAACCTTCTTTGTCAATTTACACGCGCAATTCATTGGCAACACAACACAAACCCACGTTCAAATTTCAAATTCTAACCACAAATTGGAATAATTATTCTCTCCCAAATTTCAAATTCTAACCACAAATTGGATGGAATAACCCGCAGTTTATTCTCTCTCGAATTCCAAATTCCAACCACAAATTGGAATAATTCTGAGTTTATTCTCTCTTTTTCAGGAACCACGAATAAGGGAGAATAATTACTAAGGCGAGTTGTTACCTATTTGGTACAGGGCTTGGTTGTCAAATTAATTCTAATTTGACTTCCTTGCCCCATTATTCCAATTTCTCAATTTCTCCAAACTTTTAGGTAAGCATTAATTGATATATAATAATCAAACCCATTTTGACCCAAATATTCTCCCTTTATTCCAAGTCAATTCAACCTTTTTTGTCCAAAAAACGGTCAATTCAAACTCAACTCCTAACTGCATATTTATTCAAATACTCTTCATACAAAGCAAAGTCCAAAAAGGCTATTTCCTTCTATTTCTCCTCTTTATTCATACCATCTATTTCATAAAAAATTAAACTTAATTTTTTCTTTTTTCTTTATATATTTTTTTAAGAAATGGCGTATTTTTCCGGCCTTCTTCAAAGACCTCTCTCTACAGCTGCAGTTGTGGCCGTCGCCGCCGTCTCAACAACAACAGACTTTTCAAACCCTAAATCCGACCCAAACCCTAATTATGTCCCAAACCCTAATTCCATCCCGAACCCTAATTCCCAACCCCTTCCAACCTTCACAACAACAAATCTCTCTCATCTCACTCAAAATCCACCAAAAAGTTCAAATCTTTTCACCAACTTCTCGTCACCAGTGGCCTCTTTACCAGTAATCCAATCCATTTATCACTACGCCAAAATCTCATCACCAAAACCAATTCAAACGCAAAACATTCAAAATATTTCATTATCAAATTCAGAAACGATGTACAAATGGCACTTACCGGATCCTCATTCCTACCAAACCTCTCAATCAAAACCCGTCAAATCAAACACAGTAATCATTCTGCTCGGCTGGCTCGGTGCGAAACAAAAACATTTATCGAAATACGCAGAATTCTACACTTCCAGGGGCTTCAACGTAATTTCGTTCACTTTTCCATTAAGTGATGTACTGAGTTATAAAATTGGTGGAAAAACCGAGGAGGAGTTAGAAAATTTCGCCGAGCATCTGGCGAGCTGGACGGAAGAGGAAAAGGACAAGAATTTGGTGTTTCATACTTTCAGTAATACTGGATGGCTTACGTAAGTATTTTTATAAGGGAAATTTGCGGAGAGTCCTTGTGTTTTGCTGAAATTGCAAAAAAGCCCCAAAATTTCAAAAAACTCCCTACTGTTTAATACAAGCTAACATCATTAGTTCCCACTCTAAAATCACATTTTAAAATATTAACTAATATTGTTAATGTTTAATTTGAATATTTTTTTTTTTTTGCAAAAATTCACGTTTGAATTAATCTCAATACTGTAGGGTTTTCTTTTTTGCAATTTTGGCATAATGCTTGGGGTTTTTTTTTTTGCAAATTTCCTTTTTTTAAAGTTTAAAATTGTTTAATGTTCTATTTTTTTCGTTGGGGGAAAGATTTTGAATTTTATTTATTTATTTTATGATTTTGGTGTGTAGATATGGTGTAATATTGGAGAAATTCAGAAAGCAAAATCCTTCAGCAATTGAGAAAATTAAGGGCTGCATTGTTGATTCAGCTCCAGTTGCTGCACCTGATCCTCAGGTTAATTATTTTCATTAATTTTATCTTCATTTTTTAATAATTATAATTAATTTTATCGCTCTGTTTTTTCCTTGTTTTTCATTGGTTTCTTAGCCCAAACTATCATGCTTATATAGCATAATTATATATATTGGCAGTTTCCTTTCTGGCTTCATTTATTTTTAATCAGGGTTGTATGCTTGAATGTTTTTCATATATATGTTGACGGGCTAATAATTTTAATTTTCTCTTCAAACGTTTTTCCCTTAATTATTTTTCTTAAGTTTTATCTTCTTAATTTCGTCTTTTCTTAGTTCTAGATTCATTAACCCAGCCACAAGTATTCTCATAAAACCATACTGCCCTAATTTATTTATTTATTTAATTAATTAATTTATTTAGGTTTGGGCGTCGGGATTTTCAGCCGCGTTTTTGAAAAAGAACAGCGTGGCAACAAAAGGCTCCTTTGCAAATGTAAACAACCAACGGACCGACGTGTTGGTGCTTTCGGACTCCAATTCGGACCCGAAGCCTGATTTGACGGAGGCGGCTTTGTTGGCGGTTTTGGAGAGGGTTTTTGACGTGGTTCTGAATCTGCCCTCGATTAATAGGTGAGAGTGATTTTTAGGGTTTTGTTCAAAATATGGGATTTTGTGGATTTTAAAGGGCGTTGGAATGTTTTTAGGTTTTTGAAGGGTGTTGGAGATAGTTTTAGGGTTTGAAGGGCGTTTGAGATGTTTTTAGGGTTTTGAAGGGCGTTTGAGATGTTTTTAGGGTTTTGTTGGGCATTTGAAATGCTTTTAGGGTTTCAAAGGGCATTGAGAATTTTTTTTATTTTTGTTAGGTCAACTGAGTCATTGTGCTTTTTTATGGCCATTTGAGATATCTTTGGGTTTCGAAGGGTATTTGAGATATTTTTAGGGTTTCGATGGGCATTTGAGTGTTTTTTAGATTTTGTTAGGGCATTTGAGATATTGCGTGTTTTTTATGGCCATTTGCGATATTTTAGGGTTTACAAGGGTATTTGAGATATTTTCTCGTATTTCATGGTGATATCTTGCGATATAAAGCACTCCATAAACCCATCTCTCACTTACTCTTTTTATTTTCTCTTTTTTTCAGGCGATTATCAGATGTTTTTGATCTATTATCCACCAACCAACCTCAACAATGTCCTCAACTCTACATCTACAGCTCCTCGGACCGAGTAATTCCGTCAAAATCGGTCGAATCATTTGTCGAAAAGCAAAGAAAAGCCGGCAAAACTGTGAGATCTTGCGATTTTATCACCTCGCCTCATGTGGATCATTTCAGGGCAAATCCGAGCCTTTATGGGGCTCAATTGACGCGATTTTTGGATGATTTTGTGTGCAAGGAAGAATGTTGATAATTGCGTTTGTGCCCCTGTTGGATGTCATAATGTGATGTTTATAGGGGTGTGTGTGGTATTTTTGGGGGATAAGAAGGGTGGAGTTGTGTAAATTGTTGTTTTGATTGGGTTGTGGGTTTAATTCTTTCCTAGCGCGTTATTGAGATGTGCTAGGTTAAATTTATTCATTGGGTTGGATGGAAAAAACTATCCAACTTTTACTTGTGTATGAGTCATGTATAAGATGGAAAAATATTTACAGGAAATAGAAAATTAATCAATTAACTATTATTATTAAATAATGTGGTGTGATCCTTGAGTAGATTGTAGTTGTAGATTTGGCATTACGCGATACAAAGAGTTAACATTTTTGTTTAATTTTGGAACTGATTTACGGTGTGGTCGTGCGCTTGCGCCTAAACTAATAGGACTTCTGTTTGTTAAGCCTATATACTACATCAACCTCTCTCTATCGGTCATGCTTCCTTAACACTCTATATGAAATGAAATATTGTATTGTAAGAAAAATAGTAAAAGATTATATATATAAATGAAAAAGGTAGTATCTTTTGCGATTAATACGGTTTTATTTCCCACTTGTCATAGACTCGGGGATAAAATCCCTCATATACCGGAGAGAAGTGACTTTTTCCAATATTTTTGACCTTTTAGATTGTTATTTCCAAAATTTGGCGAATGCTCGAAAAGTCATCTCATTTTATGGGTAAACTGTATTTCACAGTCCATGATGCATGCTGAATTCATGAACAGTTCACTAAAATCATGTGAGCTTTCTAGCGTATATGTAGCATGACTTGTTGATCACTAGAATCACTTTCTTATATATTTATGTGTATATGGAGTATTGAGTGATTGCCATATATGATATCCATAAATATTTGGACATTAGAGTACTCTAACCTTATGGAACTTTTAGTTAGTTATTGGAGGAAACCTTATAAAACTGTAAGTAACATATATATAATGCAGTTTATATTTTGTAGAGTTTATGTATATCTGATTTGGACTACATAAGGTGATAGAAACCATGTAATCTCTTTTGAGACTGGAGAACAATATAATTTATAAAATATTTTTTTTCTATTTATAGGGCCAGTTCTATTTTTATGTGATGTGAAGTTGCAGCCTCACGTATGAGTATTTAGAGAGATGCCTCTGAAGGGCGATCTCAAATGTTGATGTAAAGGTACTATTTTTTCTAATTTAGATCTTATTTGTTTTTTTGTTTGGTTGCAGCTATAAATAATATACAAATGTATGCTTCACATTTTAAACATTAAATGGAAGCCCTAACATTTTTGGATCATACGTCATTTTTTTTCTTTCAACAAAGCTGGTAGGCATTAATTAAAGATAAAGATGAATATTATAATGTTGTGAATTGTAAATTGTAAATCACAGAGATTATCCAGGAGCAAGTTAAAAATCCAAAGAAATAAAATTTACTCAAAAAAAAAGATAGTATCCTACCAAAATCACATGAAGGAAAAAAAAAATGAGAAACGAAAACCTAAGAGCAAAATAAAACAAAACCAGCAAACTGAATTCTACATCCTCCACAGATTTTCCCCCAACTACACCTAATTTATCATAAGTTTTTCTTGACATCAAATTATGCAATTAGGAAATTAAACCTGACATTAAAGTTTACTATGATGTCTTGTACAAAATCATACTATGACCGGTACCAGTATCACTAAGTGCCATAATTTTTCAAATACCATAAAATAGCATATCCAATCAAGATGATTGTTTGGTTCACTAATATTGACTTCTAGAAATTAGTTTTTCCATAGTAGGGTAGTCCTACTTGAGTTAGGATCTTGATAGTATCATAAAATAAATCAAAAGAAAAGCAATTACTCTTAATTGATCTTATCTACATTGTAATACAAATCTAATCAACATCATTATATTTATCAGGACTAACCCTGTTCTCACACTTGCCTTTCTGCTGCACTATTTCCCTCACTCACCTAATGACCAATATTTTCATATGCCGACCCTTGGGTTCTGACCATCGAATCAGATGCTTTGATTCTGAAGACTTCGAGATCTCCAAACAATTTAAGCTAAATTCTAGTCATATGTATTTAACGGAAAATATTAAAGCAGAAATCCCACTTATGTGAAAATTCTTGTTTTAGAGGAGGAGGAGGAGGAGGGGGGGGGGGGGGGGGGGGGGGTGATATTTTGGGTTTTGTTAAGGGGGTCCATAGGAAATTGGTGTCTTGATAAGAAGGGTATAGTTGTGTGAATTATTGTTTTCAATGCAATAAAGAAATCTAACTTCTATTTTAATTCCAATGAGATTTGAAATCATAGCCTGATTTGTTGTGCATTGCACTCAACCAAAAGACTGTATCAATTAACGTATAAATTGTTGTTTTGATTGGTTGAGGTGTAATTTTTTCATGGTGAGGCCCATTGGTGTGTAAATTGTTGTTTTGATTGGATTGTGCTGTAATTCTTTCACGGCGGGTTATTAAGATGTGTTAGATTAAATTTATTTATTGGGGTGGGCTGAAAAACTATCCAACTTTTACTTGTGTATGTAACATGGATTAACTGAAAATTATTTACAGAAAATAGATAATTAATCAGTTAACTATTATTATTAAATGGGCGCGACTATTCTGAGCAAGTCTTTTCTTAAATTGAGCGGAAAGAGAAACTTTTTTCAACTTATATCTATCCTGCCAATTTGTATTCTAATGCTTAAATTAAACCTTAATTATCTTTTTATTTCTTGCCATAAATAAGCAAATTATTAAGGGCTTGTTCGGTGAAAGGTGGAATAGTGGAAGAGCGGAAGAGTGGAAGAGCGGTTATTCCATTTTATTCTACCATCGTTCGGCAACAACTATGAAGTAACAAGTTGGTTTAAAAAAATATAAATAATACCTAATTACTACAATGCCCTTATTCTAATCATACTTTTTTAATTAATTTAATTATTATTATTCAACCTAAAAGAAAATAAAAAAAGTTTTTTAAATAAATAAGATAGAAAATAATTTGTTTGATTTACTAAATCATTTATGACAAGAGAGATGGAAAAAATGAACAACGAAAGAAAGATATGGGAGATGGATTTCTTTAAATAGAGAAAAATGAGCATAATTATCTTCACATTTTAAATATATGATTTTATGAAATTATTATTGAGAATTGATGGTTTTTTCATCTTTATTTTTCTACAAAAAATTGTTTGGAAAGAAATAAGAGAGAGAAATATAACATTAATTGTTACTGCCATGTCATCTCAAGGTTGAAGAAGAAGGGGTATTTTTGTCTTATTCCATGGAAGAAAGATCTTCCATCCATCCCTCCCCCCCCCCCCCCCCCCCGCCCCCCACTACCCATGGAAGAAGAAAATTTCACTTTTCCACTTATTTATTCCATTTTATCTCATTCTTGTTCGGCTGGAATAACCCACTTCTTCCACTCTTATTCCACCTTGCCGAACGCCACCTAAAGGAAGATCTGATACACACATGCACGTGCATGGAAAAAAAAAGAAATTAAAATAACATTTATAATTAAATGCCTTGATAAATGATAAAATCAGGCATAATTTTATGCAGTCATCTCTCAAAACATAACAAAGATTTATCAATAAGATAATTTCAATTTTTTTTATAAAGTCATGGACTCATCTAATAAGTGTTTTTTTGTTAAATTTAATTGTTAGTATATTTTTTCTTATTGGACAGTCTGTTTTCATTTATTATTATTATTATTATTATTATTGTTGTTGTTGTTGTTGTTGTTGTTGTTGTTGTTGTTGTTGTTGTTGTTGTTGTTTCTTGCTTGTGTTAATCTATATTATTATTTTTTCACATCTTTCCAACTTTACATTCATATGACGAAAATGATAAGTTCATATGAAAAATGACATATCCTGTATTTACTGACCCAATTTACCTAAGTAATAATCAGTTCTAGTATTATGAGAGTATAGTGGTGAAATTTTGCTTTTTTTTTGAAGTTTACTCTTTTTGACCTTAGTTCAGCCAAAGCTAATTAGAAAAGATCTTCCAAATTTTTTTTAGCAACATATAATTTATATATCAAGGTACTTAATTAAAAATATTTACCATCAATTTCTTTCCTTATTTGACATTTACACATTCGTGTATACAATTGTTGTACTCTAAAGAGCTTGCTTATTTATAGCAGAAAATAAAGCATTTTATTTAGTGCATATTCAAACTATGACAAGTAATAACATTCATAAGGGCAAAATGGGTATAAGTACTCCGCTCAATTTAAGAAAAAAGTCGCTCAGAATAGCCGCACACTTATTAAATATGTGATGTGGTCTTTGAGCACATTGTCACAAAGTGAGCATATTTTTAATATAACCTTGTTACTGATGCAACTAATATAATTTTTTTTTTGTTCTAATATGAAAAAAATATAATTTTCTAATTTTTGTGGTGAATCACTTCTTTACTGGTGCACTCCTAGTACACTCCGATTTTTTTCTTTTTAAGCATAAACAATTATAGAATAGAAAAAATGTATATTAAATAAAAAAAATTATATAAATTATATTTTTTTAAAACCGGTATTTATTAAATAAAACTTAATTTGTAAATACACAAAATAATATATCTAAAAATAATACATAGAATAGGAAAACAATATACAAAACCATAATGATTGCATTATAAGAATCGAAAAACAATATATAAAAACAAAAAAAAGTATAGAAAATATATGTTTTGAGAACATCATATATAAATAAAAAAATAAGAACACAACAACATAGTATATATCAAAACAATATATATAACACAAAAATAATATATATAAATCAAAGTCGACCGGCTAAATGTTGACTGTTGACCGAAATCAGAGCCGATCCTATGATTTTGAAGACCCAAAGCGGCCAAATATTTGCCACAGTTACACTTAATAATATAACATATATCAAATACCAAATTTAATGCAAAACTATTGCAAATGAAAAATAATGAGAATTTTTGGTGCAAGTTCAGTTAATTATTTTTTTTATCTTAGTAATATCAAATAAAAAAATATTTTTATTTTTAATTTTATTTTCTATAAATTTTTTTCTTTCCTATTTCCAGTCAAAACAAAATAGTAATTACATGAGCTGCTATTATTGATTAAAATATAGCAGCCTGTTGGGATGAAACTTGATAGATGTGCTAGTCTTGTAATTCCATTTTTATCTTTTATTCTATCAAATATTAATCTAACTTCAAATATTTCTTGTGTGAGGTTGTGACACATTGAGGTCGAAAGTGCTCGCTTAGTTGACATGCCCAAGGGCCATCTCTGACCGGAATAATATAGGAATGACTTAACCGTCATGATTATACATTTTCATTAACTAAATATATGGAATAATGCAGGAAAACAAAGTATTTAGTAGTTCTGGTTATGGACTTTTTTATGTCATTCCTTTAACAAATTACATGATAATAGTTTCAGTTGATCGGGCCTAGTTATGAAACCATTCGGATTGGGCTTTATATTTTGGAATTTAGGCCTCGTTTGGTTTTTTCTTCTGTGTTTTATTTTTTTAGAAACAAAATTTTTTCTGTTTTTATATTAGACTAGTCCTAAGCACGTGCGCTGCACGTGTTTATTGTAGAATGTAAAAGACAACAATGACAAAACAAGAGAATAAAAATTTTACATGAAGATAAATAGAATGATATTATTTGGCAAAAGAATGAGAACAAACGATATGTGCAAGTGAAGTTTAAATTAGCAAAAAAAGTAAATCGTTAATTTATAATCAAATATTTATTCCTAAAAAAGCTGAATCAAGTAGATGAGACAGTCATGGGATTGGATCTTGAACTATATAATTTAGCATATATCTCATACAAAAGATATTCATTATCAAGAAAACAACCTATGTGTTTTATAAATCGATTTCTCTCACTTGGTTCATCTTTCTTTATGTTATAGAAATTTTAGATGAAATTATTTTTCCATAACCTTAACATTCAGACCCCGTCTAAAGGGCAGAGTTATCCCATAAAAAGAACTATGTTTCATATAAAAATTGTATTAATAGAAGAATCAAAACCATTGCTAAATTCCTTTCAGCAATCTCAGATTAGAATATCACTAAAAAGATGGATGAGAATTGCAAAAAAGATGGATGAGAAAAATAATAAAATAAGAAATTATTGGACAAAAAACAAATCCGCTTGGTTTTAGACGATACAGCCCAAAGTCATCATTCCGTTTGGTTTGAAGAACCAAAAAATTATTCTGCGAGTCTACAAGAAGATGAAAAAGTACGCAATGCCAAGCCTACCAGCAAAACAGCTCGGATTTTTCAAAACACGAATGAACCCATATTACTAAACCCGGATTCATATGATACAATATCTGAGCCAAGAACCTTCAAACCTGTAAATTTACTTTGCTTTATCTAATATTTATTTTTATTTTCTGAAATCCTTTTCACTAATTGAGCTCCACCTTAGATTGGACTGGGTGCTGCAAAGAAATCAAATTAAACCTAAACTGAATGTGTGCAAAAAATTTTAATTTATTAATTTCAATATAATTGAAAATATGAAACTGGAAATCCCCAAAAAAAAATGAAAAATCTGCTCAAGAAGTGAAAACTTTAGACTAATTCATCCAGTTTATACATAAATCCATCGAAAGTAACCGCAAATAAGTCCTAATTCATCCAAATTCGATACAATTTATCCAAGTTAGATCATTTCAGATCATAATTATCCTTTCAATATAATCTTCACTAAAGATGAATTGAGTAAAATGAAACTTAATTTCAATTCAAATAGAGTGTTGTTGTATTGCAGAAATTCAATCTTTCAGAAAATGAGAAATTTAGCAGAACTTAAGCAACTTTTCACTTACTGTTATTTAGCGGAAAAAAAAAGTTAGAAATGTTCATATTAGATTGCGGAAATCACATGTGTAACCAAATGGCATTTTTTCATTGCGAAAAAGTAAATTCGAAATTTCAAAGGAGAATTAAACAGAAAACCAGATTTTCGTTGAATTGGACTCGAGCTTGAATACAATGGCAGAGCTCCAACATCCAGACGGAGCCTACAGTATCGGCTGGCGGAGCCTCAAACCCACGTCTGGCGAGTGGGGATCTTCATAACGATGACTGGCGGAGCTTCAACTCACCGCCTTGCCGCTTGTGAGCCAAGGTTTTTAAGGTTAACGTTATTATATTAATTTTCCATTTTTTTTCTATGTAAATATAGTAAGGGTTTATATCGAGGCATTTTACGTTTTTTTAGTTTATATATGGTAGTTTCAAGATGAATATGTTTGAAAGCAAAATATACAATTCTCAAAAAGAAATTAATAAAAAAAAATGTATATAATAGTAATTTTATATTTTTAATAGAGTAATTAATGATAATACAATCATATAGATGCTATTTGACCGACAGACTTTGACGAAATATTAACAAGGGTATTGGTGATATTTTAAAAATTTTGTGGGGGTATTTATGATATATGTGTGGTTTTGTAGGTGTATCCATGATATTTGAGTTATGAAGTGGTGTGGAGGCGGAGTCAAGAAACTCAAGATTTCTCTCTCTGAATTATTAGTCTTCTTCCGTATCAGACTCCAGTTCGTCCGATTATACGACTATGTAACTATTACAGTAATTAACAACACCTACATGTTTTATGAAAATATACACCCATCCACATATATTTTTATTAGAAGTCTATTGTTTTCATATAAAATGCATGTAGAAAACTCTTCTCCAAGCAAAAGAAGATGTACACAAATAAAAGATTGTATTAAAGGAAAGCATGATTAATATATTTGAAAATAATAGTCTAACAGAAAATCAACTATTTGTTTCACACTAATTTTGAGAATTTCGCTCATTTTTACCTACATATTGTCATTACCATCATGAGAACATAGTGTATATAGTTAAACAAAAATGTATTACTGGATTTCATAAAATGTTAGTATATGTGCCATATAATTTATTATTTTAGAATTAAACAAAACTTCAACATAAATTTATTGTAAATTCAAACAAATTCATCATAAATTAAGCGAAAATTAACATCTTTATTTAGTACACGGCTTCACAAAATAATATCTTCACCAAAATAAAACAACAAATTGACCTAGTACCTATTACACAAACTTGACTTTCATTATCGGCATATAACTCGGCTGACATGGCAATAAGTGCACTTCGTTTAACACAGGACATAATTTATGATCCTCTTGGTTTTTGATCTTTCATCCAAGCCCCTAAAAATTCAATTAATCACAATCTTATCCAAGAATTACATTTGTCTATATTCTATTCTTTTTTCTAACTTTTAGACTTTTTTCCAAATTGCAATATTTGAGGCCTAATCTCTCAATCAATTGCGCCTAAAGCCTTATATTAATTCCCTTGCTTGTCTTGCCATTGCACAAGCACTAAAGAAATAAATAACTAATAGGAAGTATTCAGTATTCTACCACCTTGAAATTAGGGTATAAATGCAAGATATGACCAATGAATATTGGATAGCTTAAATCCAAAGAAAGAGAAATAAACACACCTAATGTTGAAAAGATTATTTCCAGGAGCTGAACTTTGTCCTTGTTGTGACCACTTAATAGATAAATGTCTTGTAAAAAACTGTTATACGCATGCAGTACAGTGTTAGTTGCTGTATAAAGTATAAACTACAATTTGAGCAATTAGATGTGATTTAATTAACATACTGACCAACGAATTCTAGCAAAGCAACTGTAACCACAATTAAATCTAGACTGAGATTCAGCAATAGAAACCCATATTACACGCAATTTCGCTAATTCAAACCTAACTAAACTAAATTCAGTAATTAAATCCCAATATAAATTTGAACTCACAAATTCATAACCAAATTACACACTAATTTTGCTGATTTTACTAATCAAAACCCGATTGAGAAACAAAAAAAAAGAAAAATAAGTTATGTACCCGTCATGTACGGCAGAGAGCACATCGATAAGATTAGGAGATTATTAGCATAAGTAATATAGAGGTGTATAGTGTACCTTAGTGTGGAGTAATGTAAGGAATTGTAGAGAATAGATTGTGGAGATGTACATGATTAGTTAGAGTTAGTTAGAGACCGGTTCTATAAATAGAACCCTAACCCATGTAACTAATCAATCAATTCAAATACAAAATTAATCCAATTCCCTCTCTCTTCTCTTCTATCATGGTATCATGAGCAATTCTCATTGCTTCCGCATTTAAATCCATCAATTCCTTCTCTTTTTTTTTCTCAAATTCACCTCTCAAATCTCAGAGTGCTGTAAATTGCGCCTCTAGATTCCAATTCTTGAAGCAATTCTTGACTGAATGTCTTCAATTTCAGTCAAGAACGATTCTTTTCAGCTACCTTTAGTGGATCTTTTGAGGAATTCACTAAAATAAGCAATCCGATTGATTCAATCTATCAAGATTGATCAAATCTGAATTGTCTTCAAAGAAGCATCAAGATTCGAGATTTCTTGCGAGGATTCAGAAGAAGATTAAGAAGCTTTCAAGATCAGTTCTTGCCTCAGATCAGTACTTGGTCACTGATTGAGTGCCACCTGAAGGAGCCCCCTTGCACAGCAAGGTTTCCTCTACCTCAAGCACACTCAAACAGTACTCGAACTATTTTTCATCACAGGCAGATCAGAAAGAAGATATCGCAACCAAAGACAAGAGGAAAATAGACAGACCGAGAACAAATCGAGCTATTCAGAGAAAGAAAAACTCAAGATCTAACCTGATTCAGCAAATTCTCTTCATCATCAGGTCGTACCTTTCTTTTCTTCTCTTCTTCTTGCTAAACTCACTCCCATGGCCAGTACGACCCCTGCAAAAATCATCACATTCACCAACCAGATAGCCGCCAAACTTGATGGATCGAATTATCTGGTATGGCGCTCTCAAGTGGAATCCATCCTCATTGGCTACGGTCTTGCCACCCACATCGATCCCACTGTCAAGCCCCCTCCCCTGGAACTGACTGTTGCAGGAACGACTTCCACTGAAACCTAAAAGGTCGTCAATCCTGACTTCACACGATGGTGTCAACAGGACTGTATGGTCATTGGTTGGCTCCGATCAACAATGGCCGAGCCTGTGCTCAGCCAAATTATTCACTGTACAACTGCCGTCGAAGCCTGAACAACCCTAAACCAGCTCTATAACTCGACAACCTTGGCCAGACTGCTCGAGTTATTCCTCAAATTAACCACCACAAAGAAATAGGGCCAGACTTGTAGTGAGTATTTTCGACAAATGAAAGGCTCCGCCGATCAATTGGACTTGATTGGACAGAAAATCGACGAAACCTTGCTGGTGTTGTTCGTTCTTGGAGGCTTAGGGTCTGAATACAATGGCTTCGTCTCCGCCATCACCACACGAACGGAGCCTCTCTCTCTCTCTCAGCTTCATGGATTCTTACTCTGTCATGAGCAACGACTCGAGCAGCAAGCTCACTCTGAATCGAGTGTAGCTCTCATCGCTTCTAATGAAGCTTCGAGCAGTTCGGCGATAAGAATGATGTTTCCCCAAACTTCTCTCTCCAGTTCTCACTTTCCTGCCTTTTCTCCATTTCCGACCTATTCGGCCCAAAACTCTTCAACCGGCCCAACTCCACTTCATCCATCTCAACCCATGGACCAGCATTTAATTCCCTCTCCAACTTCTCAATTGGGCTCAGTTTGGGCCCTGGTCCTGGCCCAGAAAATTTTCTAAAACCGATGTATAAGGCCTTTGCGGCGCAATTTATCAAGTCGAGCGGTTTTCATGGGCGCGAAAAATGAGGTCGAGGTGGTCGTCATAATAATAATGCTTATAATACTAATACTAATACTAATAATAATAATAATAATAATAATAATAATAATAATAATTACCACCATTATAATAATAATAACAACCATTATAAAAACAAAGGAGGACGGTGTCAAATTTGCTCTCAACCTGGTCATGATGCCCTCAATTGTCCCGAGCGCTTCACTCGCAACCCTCCACTGGCTCTTCTAGCCGAGCCGTTTGTGGGACCCTTTGATGGATGGTATCTCGACTCAGGAGCCTCCAATCACATGACGGCCGACCTCAACTCCCTCACCTCATACCATCTTATTCAGGTAACGATCTCATTCGCGTTGGTAATGGTGCGGGCATACCAATTCAAAATATTGGCAACGCAACTCTTATGTGTACAAATGGATCGCTACTACTCAACAATGTGTTTCATGTGCCCAAGATCACCAAAAACCTAATAAGCATTTCGCAATTAACTCGCGACAACAATATAACTCTTGAATTTAACCCGGATTCTAATAAGATCTTGCATCGCGCGGTTCTTGACGATGGCCTCTACCGCCTCTTCAAGCGACCGACTCAAATAACCCGACCTTCCTCATTCCTCGGCAAACGCGTTTCAGCCGACTTGTGGCATAGGCGGCTTTGTCACGCATCTTATTGATGGTGTTATGCCCTAGGCCAAAGTGTTTGTGACCTAGATGATGGATTGTAATAACAAACATAATATTTATTCTAAGATATTTCATATAATATGTGCGTATAGGTTATTTTAATATAATTAAAATAGACCATGAATATGCAATTCAGCATTATGTCATCAAAGTGCGTGACTTTGATAGTAAAACTATAAAGTATTATGAATGCTATTCTAAATCGTCCCTGGTCATTTATAGGATATTTGTGGAGACAAATATACTTGCGGATATAAATAAATATATATTTATATACAAGCTATAAATGTACACCAGTATATTAGTTGACTGATGATCATATTTTACTGATCGTGGATAAATAGTTATCAAGTCATTAACATAGGTATATGTTAGAGACCATATACTGGACTGACCCGCCATAAGAACGCTACATGTTTTACGTCATTAGTGATTCTTATAACATAAAGTATTTATGGTCCTTTGACCTGAGATTGTCTCGGTTCCCAACATGAGTAATTTTATACTTTAATATAATCTAACACGGCCTTTAACCGGGTGGTCATAACGGTTATGATTAGGTATACAATAAATCATGTAGAGGGATGAGTGCAATCAAGACGGGATTTGTTCCTCTCATAAATGAGAGAGATATCTTTAGGCCTCTTGATGAATTGAACTGAAGAAATGTATGGCCATACTCAAATGAATTAATAAGAGTTATTAATGTCATTTGTTCTTGTTCAGTTTAATTCGGGATCAAGAAATATTAATCGATTAATATAAGGATGGCGTCTTACATGCCTTATGATCGATATAGATATCGCGTGACAAAGGGACTAAATACGTGATTGTTGATTTGGTAAATCAGATCACTGATATTCACTTAAATTGGGTAGTCATGATGGCTTGCTAGAGTCCGCTCATGATTTATAGACTGTCAAGTTTATTGCCAACATTAAGTGAACCTACAGGGTCACACACAAAGAACAAACTAAAACGGGCACAGAAAATCCTAGCGACTTATATGATGAGTTGCATAAGAATGACACAAAAGATATTGTCATCTTATGTGATAAGATGTGATATATATGTATATAAAGACTATGAGCACACAAGATCATGTAATCTAGAAGAGTCTAGATGATGATATATGGATAATGATGAGTGATATCATACACATCTTTTAGTGTGAATAGACATGACTCTTCACCTCTATATAAGGACATAGAGGGCTCCAAATTCATTGTACAAAATGATTCTCTCTCTCATTATTTCTCATTCTCTTTTGTGAGACAAAAGAGAGAAAATATCCTTTCTCATTTGTGTGACAAAATTACTAAAGGGTGCTTTCCTTTTATATGACAAAATGAAAGGGTGCAATTATATGAGAGAATTATACATCTTTTGTGAGACAAAATAAGAAAAAGAAAAAGAGTTTTCTTGTGCAAGAGAAGAACAAGCTACTAGCATATATATTGTTCTTCTTCCCGTTTTAAGAATGTTCGTGTGGATACCGGTAGAGGCGTTCGTACTTTCGGCGCTTGTGATCTATTCGGCTTAAGAAGATGAGAACGGGTTGTTGAGAGTTTTGGTGGAGACCGATTGTGTGTGCGGTAGATGGCTTCCGCATGATCCGACCTAGACGGACTAGACGGACGGAAAATCGGTTAGGACTTTAACCGGTTTAGAGACGCATGGTTTGAGCGTCACGGATTAAGCGTAATCCGAAAGGTATCTTTAAGATTTATTTCTTTGATTTAACCGATACGCACGGATCCTCGGATTGGTTTTGGACGAAATATTTTTATTTTTCCGCTGCGTTATGCATGTCCGAAACCCAACACTTTTTCCATTATTCAAAATTTAATAAAGCAAAATAAGTTGTTATTTTCGAATAAAAGTGTAACGTTTTGTAATGCTTGTTGTGAGGGCAAGGCCCACAAATTACCTTTCAATAAAATTGCTTCTCGTTCTTCTTTACCTCTTGAAGTTGTCCACTCCGATGTGTGGGGCCCCGCCCCCATCCTCGCTCATTCGGGGGCTCGTTATTTTGTTCACTTTATCGACGATTTTTCGCGTTACACGTAGATCTACTTTCTCACTTCTAAAGACCAAGTGTCTCATGTTTTTAGCCTCTTTAAAACTCAGGCCGAAAACCTCCTCTCATGCTCCATAAAAACACTTCACACTGATGACGGCACGAAGTTCAAACCCATTGCACGCCTTTATCTGTCCATCACTCACATTACCACTTGCGCTTATACCCCCGAGCAAAATGGCCTCGCCGAAAGGAAACATCGCCACATCGTAGAACTCGCTCTCTCCACCATGGCACAAGCATCCATTCTACTTCGGTTTTGGGACGACATGTTCTATAACATTGTTTATCTCATTAACCGATTGCCAAACACCGCTAATCCACAAAAATCTCCCTTTGAAACCCTCTTCCACAAAGAACCAGACTATAACTTCATGCGAGTCCTCGGTTGCTTATGTTTCCCATACACACGACCTTATAACTCGCATAGAGCTCCAAAATCGGTCTCTCCTATGTGTATTTCTTGGATACACACCAAATCAAAAAGGCTACAAATGTCTTCATCTCCCGACAAACAAACTCTACGTCAGTCGCCACGTAATCTTCAACGAGACCTACTTTCCTTTTACGCATGAACAACCTCCCGCATCCTCTCCAACCTCTCCACCTCCAACTCAAACAAATCTTCCACTTCTTTTCTCAAATCCCTCTCATGCGAGTTCTTCCTCCCCAAATGAGGTCTCTCTATCTTCACTTGAAGCTTCTCAACCTTCAAGTTCGGATGTTACCCCTCCCTCTACCTCCTTTATACCACCCTAATCCTCTCATCCCATGGTAACTCGCACGCTTGACAACACAAGACGAACACGTCAATTTCCCGATCATGTCACGTATACAATCACCAAACATCCTATACGACTCACTCTCTCCGAACAAGAAAGTGAACCAACATGCTTTACTACCGCGAACAAGGACCCCAAGTGGCGTGCCGCCATGCAAACGGAGTTTAATGCCCTTCTTGAAAACAGAACTTGGGATCTTGTTCCTTCTCATAATTTACAAAATCTTGTTGGTTGCAAATGGGTGTTCAAGATCAAGAGGAATGCGGATGGTTCAATTGAAAGATACAAAGCACGAATGGTCGCTAAAGGGTATCACCAAGAGGAAGGGATAGATTATACGGAGACCTTCTGCCCGGTGGTTAAACCGACTATCATTTGTGTGGTTCTTACCCTAGCCTTATCGAAAGGCTGGCCGGTGCGACAACTTGATGTAAACAATGCCTTTCTTAATGGGGATCTCGAGGAAACGGTGTTCATGCAGCAACCTCCTGGCTTTGTGGATGACTCGAGGCCAAATCATGTCTGCCTCCTCAAAAAGGCTCTCTACGGTCTCAAGCAGGAACCACGTGCCTGGTTCACAAAGCTCAAGCGAGCTCTCTCTAGTCTTGGTTTTGTTGGCTCTCAAACCGATACTTCACTTTTTATTCGGTTTCAAGACAACGAACTATTGGCACTCTTAGTCTATGTGGATGATATCCTCATAACAGGTAGTAACCCGGCGTCAGTCGAACAACTTATCCAGGATCTCAACGAGCAATTCTCCTTGAAGGATCTTGGATCTCTCCACTACTTTCTCGGCATTGAGGCACAAAAAGTGCAAAACGGGGTTCTTCTCTCCCAACCTCAATACATCCTGAATCTTCTTAAGAAAGCCAAGATGGATGGTGCCTAACCATTCTCCTCTCCAATAGCTGCTGGCGAGC
Organism: Juncus effusus; assembly: GCA_027726005.1. Classification (NCBI taxonomy): domain Eukaryota; kingdom Viridiplantae; phylum Streptophyta; class Magnoliopsida; order Poales; family Juncaceae; genus Juncus; species Juncus effusus. The sequence continues at coordinate 2,253,140 of CM050906.1, read as the reverse complement.
AACTCTCCAAACTAAGTTGAAACCCAATGGAGGATCCCACATTATATCGCAGCACGGTTGGTGCTTCAGTACGCGACGATCACATGACCAGAAATTGCCTTTGCGGTGAACAAAGTCTCTCAATTCATGCATTCACCAACCGATACTCATTGGGGAGCAGTTAAGCGCATCTTGCGATATCTCAAGGACACAATAACTCATGGTCTTCTCCTTCGTGCTTCTCCATCGCTACGCCTTCAAGCCTTCTCCGACGCCGATTGGGCTGGGTGTCCAGACGATAGACGGTCCACGACCGGATATTGTATCTTCCTTGGTTCAAACCTTATTTCGTGGAGTGCAAAGAAGCAGGCAACGGTAGCTCGCTCTAGCACCGAAGCGGAATATCGCAGCCTCGCAATGGCTACCGCAGAACTTGTGTGGATCCAATTCCTACTATGTGAACTCCACATCCTTCAAAAAGAAGTTCCTCTCCTATGGTGTGATAATATTGGCTCAACGTATTTGGCTATCAACCCCATGTTTCATGCTCGTACCAAGCACATTGAGATCGACTACCACTTCGTACGCGAGCTGATTGAACTCAAAACTCTCCAAGTTCGCTTCATTAGCACCAAGGATCGGATTGCTAACATACTTACAAAGGGACTCACAACACCTCACGTCACTCGATTACGTGACAAGCTTACCGTGCTCCGACCCGGCTAGACTTGAGAGGGAAATATGCATAAGTAATATAGAAGTGTATAGTGTACCTTAGTGTGGAGTAATGTAAGGAATTGTAGAGGATAGATTGTAGAGATGTACATGATTAGTTAGAGTTAGTTAGAGACCGGTTCTATAAATAGAACTCTAACCCATGTAACTAATCAATCAATTCAAATACAAAATTAATCCAATTCCCTCTCTCTTCTCTTCTATCAGAGATACACCACTGCAATTTGGTCGTGGGGTCTCTCTGCAAACCGTCGATCTTCTCCATTCTAATGAGAGAAAAGGGAATATCTCTCAGTGAGAAGAAGCGGGCAAAGAAGCTTCTCTGTGAGGAGGTGAGAGCTACGGCCAGCGGGTGGAAAACAGGAACGATGAGGTTTGGTAAAGGAGTAAGATTTAGAGGGAGGGAGGGCCCAGTGGGTCATGAACCAATTCCTTCATATCTTGGTTCATCGAGCACCAAGTTCAACCAATTTTTATTTCGGTGTGTATATGTGTCTGGTTGTTATTGGCTCCGGACAAAAGAAGCAGGCAGCCTAACACCTTAAACTCTCTGTTTTTATATATATAGATAGATGTGACCTCCGCTCCACATTCATTCTAGAACTTCACTTTGGCTAGGGTATTCAAATTGTTCTATTCATTCTAGAACTAATTAGGCAATTAGTCATATTCGGTTAAGAGACCTGATGCTGCACGATGGGATTTTCCGTCGTGTAGCACAACAATATATATAGGGCATAAGCGATAAATAATATATAAAATTAAATAAAATATATATATAATTCTTTTTCTTGGAGACAGTAAAACAATAATATGTACGTAAAATAGTGAAAGCAATATATAGAAAATAAAAAATATATTGAAAAGCGGAAGAAATAAAATACGATCGTATTTTAGGCGTGCTTAATCCTGCTGCGCTTTCAGATTTCCCTTCCGTTAATTCAATTCGGTTGTTTAGTTCATCCAGTTCAGTTTTGTTTAAAATTTTGTGTTACTCTATAGGTAAATTGATATTTTGTTTTATTGAGAATGATAAACTTTATATTTAAAAATTTGAGGTTAAATTTAATATTACCATTTTAGAAGATTTAAAGGGTGAGTTTTACGAAAATTTTAAATAAATTTGATATTCATTGTTTGAGCAAATGTATAGAGGTACAAATTAAACTCAGATAAATAGCTTACTAATTAAGTTTGCTATACATCTATAAAAGAGCATGTTATAAGAAAGCATATCTTAGTGTAAGAAAAGAAAGTATTTATTTATTTGATATACTTGTTAAGAGGATATATAAATGGTGCATGAAGCTTGGTACACCATAACCATGGAGGTTTATAATATTTGTTTTTAATTAAAATGGAGGTTTGCAATATTCAAGATAGAACATAAAACATGATTTTTTTCTATGTAAAATAAGAAAATTATAATTATACATCATATTTTCTAGGATTCATGTTAATTTTATTCTTAAATTCATGACATTTTCTATTGGGAAATTTACAAACAAAAAAACCAAATATTACAAATAATCCCCTATCAGATGTAGTTTCTTTTCAAATACCACCCTACATCTACTTTTCCATCCATTCCAAGATTAAATTTTTGAAAATAACTAAAATACCCTCATCTATATTGAATATATTTAATTAATAAATAAACTTAAATAAACAAATAAAATTAAATAAAAATAATTAAATAAACATAAATAAATAAATAGTTAAATAAATTAATTAAAAAAATAAAAAAAACAATTCAATAAAAATTAATTAAAATTAATTAAAATAAATAAAATAAATAAAATAAACAAAATATAAATAATTAAAAATCTAGAAATGATTAAATAAAATACAAATAATTAAATTAAATTAAATTAAAAATAATAATAATAAAATTAAAAATGGTGTTGAAAAATAATAATGATTATTTACACACAAAACCCTCATTGTTTTTATTTTTTTAATTATTTTTATTTTATTTTTTAACATTTTATTTTTAATTATTTTTCTTTTTTAAAATTTTATTTATTTTAATTAGTTTTATTTCAATTTAATTAATTTTTTTTATATTTTTAACTATTTTTATTTATTTAACTATTTTTATTTAATTTATGTTTATTTAATTATTTTAATTTAATTTATTTTGTTTATTAAAGTTTATTTATTAATTAAATATATTCGATATAGTTGAGGATATTTTAGTTATTTTCAAAAATTTAAATATAGTCAAGTTTGTGCTAATTATGTGTAATTTTAGTCATTTTCAAAAATTTAAATATATTAATTAAATATATTCAAGTTTGTGCTAATTATGTCTAATTTTAAATGGGCCATGGTGGGCCGTGTCTTGTTGATTGGATAGACAGTATGTTAGTGTAATAAAATTGAAAATGCTTTTTGGACACGTGTCATTCTAAAAATATTATGAATAATAATTTTTACAAGGGAATACACGCGCTTTGCGCGAAATGTTCTTAGTCTTTCATTTTCTTTTGAATTATATTAAAGATAAAAACATCAATTGAATAAAAAACAATAAGACACAATGAAATGAGAAATAAATATTTTTATTTTGTATTATGTTGTACATCATGACATGAAAATGATATCAAAAATATATATATTTTAAAAAAAATGAAATGTTACTATCAATATTTATAGGATCCGCCACAAATTTTAATCTATTATTGGTTACATCTATTTGTTAAGTTCCATTTTTGGATTATTTTTCTGCTTTCATATATATTTTTTTATAGAAACTAATGTTTTTTTATATCATATTTTCTTGTAATGGAGTGTAAACTTTTCGAACAATTTTATTGGTCATGTCCTAGCTCATATATGAGCACTTACATCATAATCTAAGGGCTTAAAAAATATCAATGATGTGGCACAATGTGGAGCAAGTATGGTAGAAAAGTGATTTTTTAGAATTACATATATTAATAGATATATAATTTGCTATCTCAATGCTCAAAATTTTGCTATCTAATTACAGCTTGATTTGGTTTTTACATGAAAATACTTCAAGCCGAAAAAAAGAAGAAAATGTAACTTAAATATTTTATGGCATCGTTTCTTATCAAACTACGAATTAGTTCTCAGTTTGGTTCAAATTGAACGGAGTAAAAATAAGCTTTGGAACCAAATATACCTAACTCCAAATAATTTTTTTCCGGTTTTACTATCTAGTCTTAGTAGTAGCCTTGTAGCAAGTTTCCAGTCTTTTTACTTTAATTTTAGTTTTTAGCATTTCATGATGTAAATATTCATTTCTAACGCTTCATTTTTCAATTAATACAACGTAAGAAAACACTTATCTTTGAGAAAAAAAACTAAGATAATATGTTATAAAAATCAGAAATATAATTAAGGTAATCTGTTAGAAAATATCAACATATGCATTTGTTATAAAAATCGGAGATATAATTAAGCAATAACTACATATTCGCTTAATACTTAAACCAAATTATGTTCATCATTGGTCAGTTTAGTACTATTAATTATTTAAATGTTTTTTACATAGTAATTTTTTTCTTCGGTCAAAATTACAATCATGATTAAATTATCTAGCTACACACTATTTGCATGCCATTGAGCAGCATACTTTGCATGATCAGTTTCTCAAATAGTGTGATTAAATTGCTACATATAAGGGGAGATGGAAAAAGTTAATTAATCTTGTGCTAGTTTAAAATTTGAGAGGAAGTTTGAAAAAAACTTATTTTACTCTTGTATTTTGTTATTCTTCAAATTTGGAGGGTCTCAAGTGCGTTCATTGGCTACCAAATAATGCGTTATGAAGCTGAAAATTTAAGATATTGGTGAAAACTAACTTTTTCAAAATTATTTTTAGATATTTTGAAAATCATTCTCTTTGTTGATTCAACTTTGAACTATAATTTACTAATTGATTTTGTGAGGGCAATGATAGAGCATTAATTAAAAAATAATAATATTTGATTTTCTTTTTAACGTTAAAAGAGAATGATTTTCAAAATATCTAAAAATAATTATAAAAATGTTTAAGATGAATTTTTATAATTATTTTAACTTTTTTGCATATTTCTAACAGAAATGAAAAAGTACATAAATTTTATTTTAACGTTATCCAAATGATCTCAAGTCTTTAACTATACATTCGTACATTTTTGTAAAAAAGGAAAAAAAATCATACACAAACATCAACTAAATTAGCCATACCTTGTCAAACATAGTGATATATTTAATTAGTAAGAAATAAAAAATTTGTTTGGAAAATTAATTGAAAATATACTAAGTTGAATAAGTAAAAAAAATGAAAGAGTTATATATTAATATTTAAGTAACAACACATGGTGTAGCAATAATATATATGAACCAAAATGTGAAAAATAAGGAACCAAATATAAAGTTGTGTAAGATATGCTTTAATTAAAATGCACTATGAGCAACTAATTAAGAATAAATGAGAATTAGGAAGTATTTAAACTCTAGCCATTTGATTTTAGATGAAGGGCCCAAATTTTTTGAGTGATGTGGCACTCTATGGTGCATTTACTGTAGAAAATGTGATTCAAAATTATATATTATATATAATAAAATAATATGGTATTAGTATAGTATAATTTCTATTTTTTAAAAACAACTTTTTTTTGTTTTTAAGATTGAAATTGAAAATATCCTCGATCCGATGAGCCCATACATCACCTTGGATATCAACCCCATCATAATCAATTTCGACATAATAAATTCTTTCATTCATCTACATAATTACGCATACAAAAATATTATATTGACCTACACATCTGAGGCCCGAAATATTAATACACAAAATGACAATTGGATAAATAACATGCTACTAGAATTCTAATGCATGCAACACACCACTTAGAAACATAATTAAACATATTAAAATATTATAGTCTCTACTTTTGAGACAAACATATTGATACATAACACGAGAAACTGGATAAATAAAATTACTAGAATTCTAGTGCATGCATCAAAAAATTTGAAAGATACATGCATCAAATTATATAAACATTAAATGCTAGTTTACTGAATAATAACTACAGATAATCAGGCCTAGCTGTGAAACCATTTTCATTGGGTTTTACATTTTCAAACTTAATGATAATGAACCAAAGGCCGAAATACAAACCCAGTACCTAAAAATGAGAATTGGATAAATAACATGTTACTAGAATTCTAATGCATGCAACCCACAATTTAGAAACATAACTAGCCATAATAAAATATTATACTATATACTTTTGAGACAAAAAATATTGATACATAACATGAGACATTGGATAAATAAAATTACTAGAATTCTAGTGCATGCATCAAAAAATTTGAAAGATACACACACATATATCAAATTATATAAACATTAAGTGTTAGTTTACAGAATAATAACTACAGATAATCAGGCCTAGCTGTGAAACCATTTTATTGGGCTTTACATTTTCAAACTTAATGGTAATGAACAAAAGGCCGAAACCCAAATCCAATACCTAAATCCTGAAACCTCAAAACCCAAATGCAAAACCCTCGTCTAAATTCGAGCTAATCTCCGTTTTTCATTCATGGCAGCAGCAAAGGAAGGCGAAGAAGAACGAAACTCGGAGCAGTCGTTTTTATCGGTTGAAGATGCCGCGTGGCTTTCTTCCCTCTCTGAACCCGAATTGGTAAGCACTTAGTTGTGAATTCAGGCCTGATTTAAACCCAATTATTCTCACATAACTCTGAATTATTGGAACTTATTCTCAGTTCTTCCTCCATTGTTGAATTTAAACACCAAGAAAGCCGACTAATAAAAGAACAGTGTTTTATCTAAAGGCTATTATATATCTATTTTCATCAACTTTTTCTAGTAATCACAAATAAATATATTTATCTTTTGTAGGATTTTCTAATTAGCTTGAAAGAATTAGCTATGATTCGCGCAAAGAATGCTGGCCACAAAGATATTTCTGATAAATTCGATATAAGGATGCTTCGTTCTCTTGGTATGATTATTAAATTTATATTATTATCTCTAATTTTACCATGAAAACTTGTACAAAATACATATACTCTCCTTTAATTCTTAATTTTTCGAAAATTCTCAATAATCGCTAAAAGGCCCCTGCCCCTTCTTTATTCAAATTAACTTCTCAATCTGCAATTAAGATTCCACTTAATCTCAACCAAATCTAATTGTACGGGGCTCTTTTAAAATCGATAATAATTAAAGCCTTAATTTTAATTTAGGTTTTGAATTGTTCAATTTAATATTTCTATTACTTTTTAGGAACCATCTTGCTGGACCACTTTAAGGAGAGAGCTCAAAACGTTCCCACATCCATAAACTCAGATTTGATTGATAAACTACCTTTGCTAAGTTCACATCTCACATTATCAATTAATAATAATAATTTGGAGATTGAAATCCCGAACTTTGTCACACCGAATCGGAAAAGAATGTACCAGGGGTAAGATATTAAATTCATAATTTAATATCGTACATTAAATTCATAACTTAATGTATAAGGAGTAAGATAATTTTCATTTTTTGTATATTATATTATTCATAATATTCCAATTTTGCTAGTATGACGACCTGTTTTGGGTAAATTTAACTCTCAAATAACCTAAATTTAGCAATTGATACAAAAATTGTTGCAATTAGTACAACAAAGTGTTTATTTTGGGCAAGTTTAAGGACCATATCATAAATTTCATCTTGACCTCTTATAGTATTAACTTTTTTAACAAGCAATGCTTAACTTTTTTTGAGTAATTTTAATTTTTTTATTTATATTTTAGATTAAGTGAGGAGGGTGCACAAAGTAGCAAGAAACAAAAAACAAGGGAGAGGAAAAACAAAGTAGCGAGCAAAAGTAGCCTTCTTTTTTAAACTAATTGTAGCTTTTTTTGGAATTTAGGTGATAATTAATATAGTTTTTGCTCAGTTGTTTAATCTTTAATCTTTTAATTGGATCAATATGTTTAATTAATTCTCTCCCTAAATTTGTGTTTGTTTGTGTAATAGTAGCTTTGATGTGCTTTCATTTGTTGTATGAAAGTAACATAGAAACAAGCCAAATCTTAAAGTAAGATTTCAAAAACTCTTGTATTGATAGATTGATATACTACGTTATTTTACATTATTTTCTTAAAGAAAGCCCATTTGATCTTTATGTTTTATTTTCCAACCTTTTTGTTCAATGAAGATTTCAATTTGTTAGTTATCAATTTAGTTTATGTATCGATTCAATTTGTCAAAAAAGAAACTTGGAGTTTTTTTAATTATCAATATAATTTAAAGTTGTTCATGTTAAAAATTTGAATGTTTTTAGTTATCAATATAATTTAAAGTTGTTAATGTTTAAAAAACCCTGAATTTTTAGTTATTAATAGAATTTAAAATTGTTAATGTTATATCAAATGCTAAGGTGACAAAGTTTGATCTATATGTCAATGTTATGGATCACAAAACATCATTAATGTTAACAGTTAAGTAGTGAAACGATGCAATGAAAAACATGCCATTTTCATATCAATCACAAATTATGGTACTATACATTATCCTTTTGATGCCCCACTCCTTTATTTATTATGGTATACTATATAAACATCTCATGTGGATGATTGATGCTCTAGCATTAACCTTTTTTCAGTTTCAACTTGCTCATTTCTCAACCTTCATAACAAACTAGAAAAACGTTGGCTTGCACTCTCTTTTAAACTATATTTTGCCCCGCTATTTGTGACAATTATTGGATTAAACATTGATAAAGATAAAATTTGTTTCGTTCCACACACATTATAGATAACCAACATAACCTACATATAGCACTTCCATAAAAAAAAAAAATCTACATATAGCACATTCAACTAAATAAACAACCCCGTTACACTTCAAATAATACCACATACCACAATGTTTGATTACTCAATCCTTAACCTAAACATCACATTTAAATAAAAAACACACATTACACAAAACTGACAAAACAAAACTACATACCACAATGTTTAGCAACTCTAGACAAATACATACCACAATGTTTTATTACTCTTCACTACTAACCACAATGTTTATTACTCTAGTCCTTGCACAAACCTCTGAAGTCTTCCTCATAATTCTTCCAACACACACACACACATAATTACCCTTCAATAATACGATTAACTCATTTACTTAACAAGGCCAAGGTTGATAATCCCCCAAGCATGCCTAGGCCAATCTTTCTCTCTAGCCTTGCCTAACATAACTCTTCCCCATGAAACCCATCCTTCCCAACTCATCCTCTTATCCCAACAGCTTCCCCACTCCAAAATCAATCTCAACCCTTCTTCTGCCTCTTTCTCCGCCTCTTCATACCTCTCCATGTTCAAATAAACTTGAGCCAAAACCAAATGCGGTTCCCCCACAAAAGGGTTTCTCTCGGAACTCTCTATCAATATCTTCTCAGCCTTCTCCCATTCGGGTAGCCAAAATGCGTCCCAATATAGATCACGCGCTATTGTTTGCTCTCTCGGATCAAGAATCTTGGTGCAATAGTCGAAAACTGGGGGTATGACTAAGTCAATCTCTTCATCTCTTCCTTCCTCTTTCTCTACCCCTCCCCTTTAAAAGATTGAAAAGATTATAAAGAATTTGATAAATTAAAAGAATTAGAAAAGCAAAAATTCTAAACTCTAATGAAAGGAAGAGATTATAAAGAGCACTACGTAAATCTCTTCATTTTCTAGTTGTTTTACCTTTGCTTCCTCTCTTCTATGTAGATCTCCTCTTCTCGCACACTGAGGTTGTAAAGAGCACTAATCCTCGACATGGAGTTCATCCACAGACCGGGTCTACCAGTGGCCGGCCAGAGCGTGGCCCAATTGTCTCCAGTAAATTCAAGTCGGCCATTTTCATTACCGAATAATTTATCTTGGTAATCCACGTACTGATCGCTGAAGTCAGCGACTGTCATGAGAAGAAACACTGCTGCTATTCTCCTAGGAAGCAAAAGATCTTCCCCCGTTTTTATGTGTTTCACTTTTATCCCTTCAGCTGGAATTAGGGCCTATCGCATAGTGATGAAAATAATTAGTTTATATTTATTTATATATGTATGAATTTGTATGTTTATTTGATTTGGATTTTCCACCAAAATTATTGAAAGAAAGTGCACCTGTAATTTCTTCCTCCATGGCTCTGATGAGTCAAACACTCCTTTCTCTTTTGCTGCCTTAATGGATTCTTCAGAGGCGGACAAGTGCTCAACCAGCTCTGAATCAGAGTAATGCAAAACTAAATCATCATGAATCAGAGAGTGACGTGGTACAATACAGAAGAGGTGTACCAGTCGCTCAGCTGACTCCCCGATTATGGATCTCACATGGCTTCTTGACGTACCTGTCACACCACAAAATTAACAAAATAAAAATCAGATTAGCTACATAGGTATTGAGGAGAAATTTGAATAGTTTTTTATAGAATGAATTAGTACAATCATAATTTGATCGTAAATATTTTAAACAGTTGTTAGATCTGAATAATTGTACATGCCAAGTTTGAACTATTGGTGAGATCTAAATATAGTTGTATTGGATCAGTACATCAGTCAATTAAGTTACAACTGCAAATTTGCAATTGTTTCACACCAAAACATGGAATTAGTATACAAGTATACAACTATACATAACTATAAACGCAAAGTAATCAAATTTTAGCACAAAAAATTATCAACTTTAGGGTTCAAATAGTAAAAGTACCAGGGTCAAATATGGCAAGATTGACATAAGAATTGGAGTAAGCAGAGTGAAAGAGGCCACAGAGAGCGACAGAGTCCGGTACATGCCAGAGTTTGAGAATACGATAAGTGTCTATGAGATGAGAGAGAAAGTTGCCGTGCTTGTGGTAGCACTCGCCAGCCCCGGCAGCTCGTAGGACGGCGGTGAGGGAGGGGAGGGAAGGATCGATGGTCTCTAGCTCTCCACGGAGGAAAGGCCGGGTGGTGGCGAGCAGTGTAGAGAGGTCTGTTTTTGAAGCGGTGGAGTGAGGTGTGTAGGTTGGCATTTTCGTTTAGGGACAGAGAGAGAGAGATGAAGAGGCGAGAATGAGTTTCTGTAGTAGGGTTTAAATAGGAGGAGGGAGGGGTGGTGCAGTGGGGTTCTTCTTTGAAGCATTTTTCTACAGTCTTGTTGTGTAATAGCTTATTTTTGAGGTTATTATAAATTTGCATGAGGTTATATTTCATAGTTAATTAAATAGATATTTATAGGAGTTGAAAAATTATTTGAGTAAACATCATAGTTTATTTGTGCAAAAAGTATTATTGAGTAATTCAGACGATATTATATATCATATTATTATAGGTTGAATTAAGGAATTTTACGCAAATAATGAATGAATAGTTTGTTCAATCAAGTAAGAAGTGTGAAATTTTATTTAAATGGGATAAATTGAGAGTTCATTTTTCATACATATTTGTGGGAAAATAAGAAGGTTTGTCCTTGACGATTTATATTTGTTTAATTCATGGCAAATGATGTATGGAAGTATATCTGATGCTTCTAAGCTATTTAAATTACATGAAAGTACTTATATACAAATTTGAATATATTATACACAAATATTGAAATATATATTGATAATTATACAATTCTATCTCTAAGTTTCTGATCATTTAATGCTGTGATAAACTTAAAATTCTTATGATAAAAAAACTTCAAAGTCATTATATTTTCAATTTACTCATAAAGAAAATTGGATTTTTTTTTAATAAATATAATCTTTGAACTGTTTTTTTCCAGTCAAGTTTTTCACCCATGTTATATATCATCAATATATATTTAAACAATTATCAATATATGTTAAATATTATATGTTATACATAAACAATCAGAAATTTAATCTTCAGCCCTCTAATTGCACAGATTTGTGTTATAGAAGAACAAATTACATGCAAGGAAGACAAGTGTAGGTGATATTTGAGAGTAGTCATGAAAAGGCACAACAAGCCAACAAGTCATTTTGGTCTTTTCTGCCTTTCACTTTTTCTGTCTCAAATTTGTTTGCCTTTTTCAGCTTGAATAATACAAGGGCCTGTTTTGAGAAAAAAAATTCTGTCACAAGCATTTTCTACGGTCTTGTGTAATATCTTATTTTTGAGGTTATATTTCGTAGTTAAGTGAATTAATATTCATAAAAGTTAAAAATTATGTATAAAAATCATAATTTACTTGTGGAAATAGTATTATTGAGTATTTCAGAGATATAATGGTCTATTATATAGCAGTGTAGTTTAAGTTAGAATTTAGAACTTTCAATATCAGTCTATTATATAGCAGTGTATTTTACTCGTGGAAATAGTATTGAATATTTTGTTAATTCATATAAGATTTATATTAAATGTGGAAACTAAATTAAATTTGATAAGTTGAGAAATTCATTTATGTATGAAATATTGGAACTAATTATGACTAGAAAAAACAATAATAGTATCAGAAACATTATGTGATATATATTGCAGGTAATTAATTATATGTATAACAGTATAATTAACTTTTGAGTAATTAATGAAGTCTATTCCTTCACAACATATATTATTTAATTCTTGATGTATGAAAAAAATATATCAATGATTCTAATATATTGTATTATATGAAAAGATTTATGCACATATTGATTGAGTTTAGAGGACTTGTTTCTTTCCAAATCTCTAAAGTTTTAATTAATATTATATACATTATATACAATGGGATTCTGCAGATTCTAAATGATAAAAAAAACTTCAAAAATATACTATTACGTCTTCAAACTCCTCAGAAAGAAAATATTACTCTTTAAATGAATACTTGATAGATATTAATGAATCTAACAATCCACGTTTTCGTTTTCAGCCTTGTTTGCACAAGTTGATAAATATTAATGTTAAATGACAAAAATGACAACTTCCTATTTGTACTAATGCAAATAAAAATGCTTAATGATCTTCCTTAGATCATATTGGGAGACTTCACTATGATCAGAGACAAAATATAGTTCACATGTCATAATCACATGTTAGAAGCTATTATTCAACTTAATCGCACAATTAATGACCTAGAGGTCCAAGAAATAGACCTAACAGGAAGATCATTTACTTGATCTAACAAGAGGCCAATGCCGATATTTAGCAAATTAAATAGATGCCTATTCTCACAGTATTGACACGCCTTTAATCACGTAATGAAGTTTGAGGCACAAACCGCAACTATCTCTGACCACATTTTGGAGAGGTGTGGGGAATTCAGAGAAAATAATTGAGCTTAATATGAGATAGCTTCTGTTCACGTTACAATTTCGTTGTCCTTAAAGACTTATTCGTCCCCACCAAGTATAACTATTGGCTTGCACCGGGTCCCTACTAGAATTTTTCAGGACTATTGAGGAACTTGATATACAAATTCTGCAGTAATTGGTTATCAAGTGGATCTGTATAGAAATTATCTCAGAGTGGATTAGACTTTGTATCTATATTTCTTCTCTCTTTCTTTCTTATTTTCACTCATTAAATTTTTCTTCCCCTGATCTTCATCGCATGAAACATCTCCTATATATAGATTCATCTCATTATGTTAATTCCAATTCTAACATACACGTGTACGCACCATGCATTATAAATGTCAAAAAAAAAAAAAAAAAAAAAATATATATATATATATATATATATATATATATATATATATATAGGGAGATGCTAAAAAACATATGTATGTTGTTGGGGTGAAAAATATACGGTCCAAAATACGTATTAAATCATCAAAAATTCAAATTTCAACCGTATGGATGGAATATATATGTTTTGAATATATTGTAAATGATTTTTTACAAGAATCAGAATATTATATCATTTCCATCATATATCATCAAAAATATGTATAATATATATATGTGATTATGTGATTTTTGATGATATATGATGGCAATGATATAATATTCTGATTCTTGTAAAAATTAATCTACGATATATTCAAAACATATATATTCCATCCGTACGGTTGAAATTTGAATTTTTGATGATTTAATACGTATTTTGGACCGTATGTTTTTCACCCCAAAAACATACGTATATTTTTTAGCCACTCCCTATATATATATATATATATATATATATATATAAATATTAATGTTATCTAACAATCAATATTTTCAGCTTTCTTCGCACAAGTTAAAAGAGATTTGTGTTTATAGAAGAACAAGTAACATCCAAGGGAGATATATATATATATATATATATATATATATATATATATATATATATATATATATATATATATATATATATTAATATTAATGTTATCTAACAATCAATATTTTCAGCTTTCTTCGCACAAGTTAAAAGAGATTTGTGTTTATAGAAGAACAAATAACATCCAAGGCAGACAAGTGTTGGTGATATTTGAGTGGAGTCATGAAAAGGCACATATCAAGCCAAGAGGTCATTTTGGTTTTTTCTGCTTTTCAGTTTTTCTGCCACGTTTGCCTTTTAAGCTTGAAAATTACAAGGGACTATTTTGAGTAAAAGTTGTAGATAAAAAAGCTAGGAAAAAGTTGAAATGGACCAGTAATTTTTTTGTGTTGCGATCATTTCCAATTGAGTTTTTGATTAAAAAAATCGGAAATATTTTAATCGGAATTAGACCAAATTCAAAGACAAATAAAGTAGGGAAATGGAAAATCATTATGGGATACTCTAGTTATCCTGTAGCAACGGATTGAAATTATATACTGTTTTCTCGCGTTTCTATATACGCTATATATTGTTTTTTTTTTAAATATATACTGTTTACTGAATGAATTTTTATATACTGTTTGTTTTTAGTTTATATGCTTTTATATACTGTTTTCGTTTTTTTAAATATATGCTATTTTACCGAATGAATTTTTTATATACTATTTGTTTTTAGTTTTTATGTTTTTTCAGTTTTTATATACCATCGCTGCAGAGTCGCTACAGTATCCGTCGTGCAGTATCAGCTTCCAATAAAGTAATATCAGACAGATTAAAAAATTAGTTATGTTTTTTTATATTAAAAATGAGAATTGATATGCACCGCCGGCTTATTTAGCGCCCAGCATCGCCCGAATTCATAAAGGTATAACATAATTACAAAAAAATATATTGATAAATAGAAAAGGTAGAATGACCACATATAAAGGCATATAATATACAAATGGTATTATTTTTCAATTAGCTCAATTAGAGGGCAATCAAAAACTATAAATGTATGTGGCGCTGTTTAAGCCGCCGCTCCGAATATTTTCTCATTAAAAATAGATATGATTTGAATTTTGCCGAGTCAATGAAAATCCGGAATAACTTGGAACCCGACTGATTCACCGGTCCAAAATGCAACTATTAGATCCAAATAAAACACAACATAAATTGATACAACATTATTTGAAATCTCATTTATAGATTTATAACACAACACAACATAAATTGATACAACATTATTTAAAATCTCATTTATAGATTTATAGCACAATATGAACGACCGAAGCTTAAGCTTTTTTCAAGGCCAAAAACATACATAATTTTTTTTTGGAAGGAGGGTTGGCGCTTGCCTTCCACTCGTAATTTTTTTTTTAAATATACACAATCTTAAATAGCCGAACATACAATTAGTTAGATAGAAATAAGTTTGAACTAACTTTGACTCAATTAACATAGTCTATTTGGTTGAGTACATTAGATAATAAATATAAGTCATGAGTCAAATTTTAATGGCATTAAAAAATAGAATTGTGGAATGAGATAAATAACCTTCTCTAATCGATAAAATAACAAACCAAAAAAACTCTAGATTAGATATGTTCAGTGTTGGGTTCTCATGCTTATTGGTCAACAAATAGATGGGCCTTGACCTTGAGCCATTGTAACTGATATTTGCAATATTAAAAAGTTAAAGGGTCTTTGTGAATAAATGCACATAATAGTTATTTTTTAACATAAACTTTTGCATTACTTACCATGGTTGATACTAGTTTGAAACTTGAAAGTTTATGCCAATAGTTGGATGGGAGCAAAAAATCAATTTCCACTCTTACCAAAACTGATTTTTGCTGCTAGCCTGCTATTGATAAAAATATGAAAATTTACAACTGATGACACACTAATTTTACATACAAGAATGATACTCTCATCACAAATATAAAAAAGACAACAATACTTTCACAAACTCTCAACTGAGAAAAATTACCTCTTCAATCATTATCAATTAATTGCTGATTCCAAGTATAAAAATTACAAAAGCTATAAAAGATAGAAAAGAATCTATAATTGTCGTTTTCCGGAAAGTAGCAACATGTTTGATACCCCACCATAATCAATTGAGCTTTCGTCAAAAGAGATCCCAATTGAAAAGCATATTATCTTTTTCGTTCCTCATGAATTGAATTCAGACTTTTAGATGAGTTTTTGTTTCCGGAAAGTAGCAACATGGTTGATACCCCACCATAATTAATTGAGCTTTCATTGAAAGAGAGCTCAATTGAAAAGCATATTCATCTTTTTCTTTCATCATGAATTGACTTCGATTTTAAGTTGAGTTTTTGTTTCATTTACAGTTTACTTCATTTCGGAAATCTTTGCTTTTGTGAAACCCTACAGCTTACTGGCATTCACTGAAAACATTAAAAAGTTTAAACTAGTTCTAAGATATAATAGTAAAACTAATTCCATTTATTCAAATTATATTATTTCAAATTGGACCTAAGATAGTAAATGCAAAGAAGTCCAAAGTATGAGAACTCAAATATATATATATATATATATATATATATATATATATATATATATATATATATATATATATATATATATATGCTCCTTAGATAGAATATCGAAATTTTGCTTAACAAACTAAATTTTATTAATTCACCAAACACCCTTCGAAAACCCACGCCAGAAGTCTCCTTATTCACACCGACCAAACCAAGCTTAATATATATAATACAATATCAAACTACATATCCAAAACAATCCACCTCTCCCCATACCTTTTTTACTCACTAACAAACCAAACTACACTCAACACCTCAAAACAAACCCCTTAGATTAATCAATCACTTAACCAACCCCAAATTAATAATCCCCCAAGCATTCTTAGGCCAATCTCTCTCCTTACTCTTCCCCAACATGACTCTCCCCCACGAAACCCACCCTTCCCAACTCATCCTCTTATCCCACCCACTCCCCCACTCCAAAATCAATCTCACTCCTTCTTCCGCCTCTCTCTCCGCCTCTTCATATCTCTCCACGTTCAAATAAACCTGGACCAAATAATGGTAATTTTAGCTTCAGCGTAATTTTAGCTAATCTTTATGTTTAATTTCACATTAGGTTTATCTTTAGTGTAATTTCAGCTAATCTTTAAGTTTTTATTTTATTTTCGGAAAGTTGTACCAAATAATGGTAAGGGCATGGACCGAACATTTGTAGTTTTTTATTTTTAATTAATTAAAGTCTTTAGTAGGCAATTTGCCTACTACCTCAAAAAAAAAAAGTTCAAATAAACCTGAGCCAAAACCAAATGCGGTTCCCCCACAAATGGGTTGGACTTGGAGCTCTCTATCAAAACCCTCTCGACTTTTTCCCAATCTTCGCCTGGTTCACATACCGCTTCCCAGTATAAATCTCTCGCTTTAATTTGCTCTTTTGGAGTTAGGAATTTGGTGCAGTAGTCAAATACGGGCGGTATGACTAGCTCTATCTCTTCATCTCTATCTTTTTCAATTTCATTGTCGTTTTGTTTTCTCTCTTGAATGTATAATTCTTCTTCTCTCACAATGAGAGTATATAGAGCGCCCATGCGAGAAATAGAGCTCATCCAAAGACCCGGTTTACCTTCACCAGGCCAAAGAGCGGTAGAAATACTCCCTTTAAACTCCAATTTTCCATCTTCATTTTCAAACATTTTATCTTGCCATTGGAACAACTGATCGCTAAAATCAGCCATGGTCATGAGTATGAAAATCGCCACCATTCTTCTAGAAACATGAACCTCTTCTCCCGTTTTTATATGCTTGACTTTAATCCCTTCATGAGGCAATAAACCGCACAATTTTTCCCTCCACACTTCGCTTGAATCAAAAACAAATTTCTCTCTCGCAATTTCAACTGATTTTTCAGACATACCAAGATGTTCCATGAAATCACAATCGGTATAATGAAACAAAAGGTCGTCATGAATCAACTGCTGCCGTGGAACAATACAAAAAAGATGCACGAGCCGTTCGGCTTCTGAACCAATAAGAGAACTAACATAACTTCTTGAAGTGCCCGGATCGAAAATCGCGAGATTAACGTATGAATTTGAATAAGACGAGTGGAACAAACCGCATCTCGCGACTGAGTCAGGAGCTTGCCAAAGCTTAAGGATGCGGTAAATATCGAAAAGATGAGAGAGGAATGTACTGTGTTTGTGCCAGCACTCGTTGGCTCCGACTGATTGGAGGATTGAGATGAAGGAAGGGAGAGATGGGTCGATTGAGGAGAGCTCCCCACGTAGAAATGGCCGTGCTGAGTTGAGGATTGAAGAGAGGTTTTGAGGACTAGGCATTTTGTCGAACAGTTTGTGGGCGTATTTGGAGGAGGGATATAGAGATATAGAGAAAGAGAGAGAGAGAGAGAGATAAGGATGGAAATGGAGGTTTTGTGTGTTTGGTTTTAAGAGGGAGAAAAGAGGCGTGTGAGTTTGGGTCGTGAGAGATTTGGATCGTTTTTCTTAGTGGAAGAATATTTTAAGGTGATTAAGACAGAGCATTTTTGTGAGTCCATTTAAGATGTCAAAATATCGTGTATGTATACCCTTAGCAAATGGAAGTAGATCGATACTGATATTGGTAATCCAGTACAATTGAATATTTATATCTCCTTTGCCTCAATTACAAAAAGATGATATTTCTCATGATTTAGAGGAGTATCTTTGACATGATAATTAGATGTTTGTAGGGTTATTTATACATGAAATCATGCCAAAAACAAAATATTCGTCCCATTCCAACAACTCATTATTTTCTTATATATAAAGATTGTGAATTGGACATATTTTGACATCTACTCAATTATTTTTTTACTTTCTGTGATATTTAATGTATAGACTATCATGTCATGAGTAATTTCCATTTATTAAAATAATAAATAATAAAAAATTAAGAGAAAAAATAATAATATTATTATTTATTTAAATAATGAATAATGAAAAAAAAAACTAAGATAAAAATAATATTTTTTTAATATGAAATAAAGTATTATTTTCATTTTTTTTTATTATGTCTCATTCTATCAAAATATAAAAAAAAATTATAATTTTTCATTTATAATAAAATTATATATGAAAAATACTAGTAAGAGTTGGGCTTCAACCCGGCCTAGACATGCTATGTGTCATGTATAGGTATTTCGGTCCAGACAAATTAAAGTATCACTATATATGGACTTTCTAAAATTAGGAAAACGCAAAATGAATGATGCAAATAGTTACTCTCCGTTAAAAGTATGAGTTTTCATAAATCATGCTATTGGCATTTTCTTACTTTATGTAGTATATAATTATGGTGAACTGCCTTTCAAAAATAATAATTATGGTGAACTCATTGTGGAGCATTCTATTTCCGATGTTAAGGAGATCTTGCATAATACTTCTAAGCATGAAAAACTGAACGAGAATATAGATATACGGAATATGATTACATTAAGTTTGATCTAATTCTCATATGAAGATATAGGAGAAAATTGAAATAAAATGAAAAAAGACAAAAGACAAAAGAGCAAAGGAGGAAGAGAGAGTTGCTTAATAGTAATGGAAGTAGATGATGAGAGAGAAAAGTAACATATGTAAAATGAGGTCTAATTCAAAGATCTGGTCTGAGAAGTGCCTACATCGAGTGTGATATGTTATTGGGTTTCTATTTCTTCATTCTTTCCCGTTAATTTCAAATTTCAATGAACTCTTGATTGTGCTAGTAAACTTAATAGTCTTGACCGACTCTTAATTTAGAACGAATATATTATAGTCTCTAAAGACCTTTTAGATGTGAATTTTAGCACCACCATTGACTATTTCACTTCAGCTTAAACTTATCATTATGTGTATATCTTTTTACAATTTTAGATATCTTGATAACGAAAATATATCTTCAAGATCTCCTAATCGCATTTGTGCATCCTCCAAGGCTAATGCCACACAACACCACGATCTTATGATTAAATTAAATAATAACAATTATATTCTTTCAAATGAATAAATGTATGTATGTATGTATGTATGTATGATCGTATTGATATGATTTGTTAAAAAGTTGGTCCAAGATTTGGTGGGAAATTATACACAAACCAAAAAACCCTAAAACAATTCCGTATGATAAAAAAAATCACAAACTACATATAGTTGTATCAGGATTTCTAAACCAGGACATGATAGTCAATTCAGGACGAAATTCATTTTTTTCCCCAGCAAAATTCACACCTAAAAAAGTAATTTTTAAAATGCAAAATTCATGCCTAAATATTAGAAACAGCAAAATCACTATAAACAACTACAGTTAGTGTCACTTACACAAAACATATGTGAATAATTATTAAATAACTCTCATAAAATCTCTCACCAGTGGAGATCTCCAGTCTCTAAAATGATGCCACATCAGCCATCTTATTCTTCAACAGCTTCTAAGGCCTCTCTCTCCTGTTGTTGCTCCTCTGTTCAAAATAATTTTACAATTGATAAAACTAATTTAAGGAAAAGTTTGACCAAAAAAGTAATTAACCCCCTTTTAACTTTTCTTTTTAAATTATGCCCTATATCAATAATTACATGGTTTTATGCATGAATGAGAATAAATAATATATCCAAGAAATAGTGAATATTTCCATATATACAATACAGGGTATGCAATATGCATACATTTTCACAATTGCAAGGGTATATGTGAAATTTTGACATAAATAGAGGGAGGATAAAAAGTATATAAACTGAAAACAAAAAATATATAAAAAATTATTTTTTTAGAGGCAGTAAAACAGTATATATGTGAAAAATAAAAATAATATATAGAAAACATAAAATATATAAAATTACGGAAGAAACATTATACGGTTGCGATGTGGGTCGTCTTCAACCCCTTCGTGATTTCGGATTTCCCAAATAATAAAGAAAGAAAAACTAAGACAAAAAATAATATCATTTTCATTCATTAAAATAATAAATAACGAAAAACTATGACAAAAGAATATTTTTTAATATGAGATAAAGTAATATTTTTTATATTTTTTATTATGTCTCATTCTATCAAAATTGAAAAAAAAAAATCATTTATATTAAAATTGTATAGGAAAAATACTAGTTGGAGTTGGGCCTCAACCGGGCCTAGACATGAGGCATGTCATGTATAGGCCCAGACGATTTTCAAGTATTACTATATTTGTACTTACTAAAATTAGGAAAGCGCAAAATGAATTATGCAAGTAGTTACTCTTCGTTAAAAGTATGAGCATTTCATGCTATTGGCATTTTCTTACTTTATGCAGTATATAATTATGGTGAACTCATTGTTAAGCATTCTATTTTCGATGTTAAGGACACCTTGCATAATACTTATAAGCATGAAAAAATAAACGAGAATATAGATATGAGGAATATGATTACATTAAGTTTGATCTAATTCTCATATGAAGATATAGGAGAAAACTGAAAGAAAATGAAAAGAGACGAAGGAGCAAAGGAGGAAGAGAGAGTTGCTTAATAGTAATGGAAGTAGATGATGAGAAAGAAAAGTATCACGTGTAACATGGGGTCTTATTCAACGGTCTGGTCAAAAAAGTGCTTACATCGAGTGTGATGTGTTATTGGATTTCTATTTCTAAATTCTTTCCGATTAATTTCAAATTTCGATGAACTCCTTGTTGTTTACTGGAAATCTGCCAATAATTTGTATTTTTTAGGGTTTTACTTTTTATTTGTTTTTAAACGTTTGGATAATGGTTGCACAAATTCTAATTAACAAAGTAAATAAAATAGACAAGTACAAATTTGTTGACGAAGTTCGGCAAGGTAGTTGTTTGTCGCTGTAACTACCCGTTCTCACTAGCGGCCCTTGCCGCGTTCGCGAGCGCCTACTCTCCGGGACTTGCCTTGTGGCTCCGATAATTACTAATCCGAATAGCGTTCGTTACACAACCTCGATCCACCGCGCGTCTTACACAAACCGTGACGAAACGATAGAACAGAACTTACAAAACATATATCTTTCAATCTCAACCAACCAACACAAAACGCTCACTGAAAATCTCGCTAACCTCACAAGTATTTTAGAGCAATTTCTATAGAACACTAGAGAGAGTTTTTGCCTTTTTGAATACTGAAAAATTGATGTTGAACGGAATTGAGGCTGGATCTTTATAAAGAGGAAAGTTCAGCCTCTCAGAAAAGGAAGTCTGCGACCTTCCGTTCTGAACGGAAGGCAGAGAAGGAAACGCAATAAAAGCAGATTCTTTCAAACGGCAAAAAAATTTGTCCTTCCGTTTCGAACGGAATACTTCCATTCATAACGGAAGGGGTCATTTTTCAGCTAGAGAATAACGCAGAAAAGCGTCTAAAAGAAGGGGTATTCCGTTCAGAATGAGCAGTTCCGTTCTGAACGGAATAGACAAAAATCAGACAGTTTTCTCCCTTAATGTAGAATAAAGATTTCTCAAACAAAACAAAAAACTAATTCTAGAAAATACTGAAGATGCTCCAAAGCTTAATCTCTTGAGAGTGCATGGCATCTTTTAGAACTTTCGAGATATGAGGAATGAAGCCAGCTCGAACAAGTCTCCTTTTTCATTTATCACATCTTTTGTCATTTTAGCTTGAGCTTGAATGTTCTAAACTTTTTCACCAATTTCACAAAAATAAATTAGTAATGTAGAATTGTTTTGACTATCATCAAACTGAAAACAACATTCCTGATTGTGCTAGTAAACTAAATAGTCTTGACCGAGTCTTAATTTAGAACCAATGTATTATGGTCTCTAAAACCTTTTAGCTGTGAATTTTAGCATGACCATTGACTGCTAATCATTATGTGGATATGTTTTTACAATCAGATTTCTCAATAACGAAAATCGATCTTCAAGATCTCCTAATCACATTTGTGCATCCTCGAAGGTTAATGCCACACAACATCATAATCTTATGATTAGATCAAATAATATCATTTATATTCCTTCGAAAGAATAAATGTATGTTGTTAAAAAAGTTGGTCCAAGATTCAGTGGGTTATACACAAACCAAAAAGCTCTAAAACAATTTTAATTTTGTATAATTAAACAATCAGAAACTACATATAGTTGTATTAGGATTTCTAAACCAAGAAATGATAGTCAATTCAGGCCTAAATATATCTTTTCCCCGCAAATTCACACATCTAAAAATACTTTTCAAATGCAAAATTCGAGTCTAAATATTAGAAAAAGCACAATCACTAACAAAAAGCTACAGCTAATGTCACTTGCATAACATATTTCTGAATAGCTACTTAAACTCTCAGAAAATCTCCCACAAATGGAGATCTCCAGTTTTCTCTCGAACTGGAGATGTCAATTCTTTAAAATGATGCCACATCAGCTTATCTTATTCTTCAGCAGCTTCTAAGGCCTCTCTCTCCTGTTGTTGCTCCTCTGTTCAAAATAATTGGACAATCGATAAAATAATTAACGAAATGTTTGACCAAAATAATAATTAATGCGCTTTTAACTGTTCTTTTTAAATTATGCATTATACCAAAAAATATATGGCTTTATGCATGAATGAGAAGAAATAGTTTATCCAAGAAATAGTGAATATTACCATATATACAATACTAATGCAATTTGATGTTTTAAAAGGACAAAGATGAAATTACGCCAAAATAAAAAGGATGAATAAAATTACGTGAAAGTTCATAAAGGGCTTTTTGAGTGCGCCTCTCGAGCTTTTCAAGCCTCTTTTGCACTGCTCTTTGTAGATCCCAGTTCGGCTTTTTTGGTGCTATATTTACAAACGGGTCCTGTAAAATTGTAAGAAAAAAAAGAAAGAGCGTAAATAATATTTTCCTTTGAAAAATATGTATATTTAGATAAAATTGGTTATCTATTGGTTTGGTTTGGATGTTTTGTGGATCTTAGATCGGTATTTTTGGTGTTATATTACAAACGGGTCTTGTAAAACTGTACAAAGAAAGAGCGTAGATAATATTTTCATTTGAAAAATATATAGGTTTAGATAAAATTGGTTATCTATAAGGTTTTTTGGTGCTATATTAGTATGTTTACAAATGAAACCTGTAAAATTGTAAAGAAAAAAGAGTATAAATAATATTTTCATTTGAAAAATATGTAGGTTTAATTAGAACTGGTTATCTATTGGTTTGGATATTTTGTAGCGCGATGTTTGGCCAGGTTAAATTGGGAGAAATTAAAATATCAAACTTAACCTTCAAAAACTGCAAGTATATAATTTAACCCTTCCAGAACTTCAAAAACTTATTGTACTTACCCTTCAAATTCTACAAATATCAAATCTAACCTACCAAAGACTCAAGTATAAAATTTACCCTTCACAAGTAGAAGAATAGACAGATAAATTTGATATCATTTTTTTTTTACAGGGGAAAATTTGAGATATTTTAAATCGAAAGGGCAAATCTGGAAGGCCAAGTCTTATTTTGCAAGTGAAGGTTACATTTGATATATTGATGTTTTGAAGGGTATTTCTGTAAAATCGCATACCTCGACTTTTTCTGGAACTAAAGGTGCAGCTAAAACCGGTTCTTCAAATTTGGGCAATTGAACTGGAGGTAATTTTCCCTCTTGAAGCGATTTATCATGTGGAAGGTAATTTCTAAACTTCATATTTGGCAACCTATTTAATTAAAAAGATAAAATGAAATAAAACAAGAAGGTTATGGTCATTAAGTTGAAATATGATTTTAGAATCTTATGGTTGAAAAGGAAATGAATTATGTATAGGGTTTCTTTTCTGAAATACCAGTAATGTGCTCCAAATTACACGCATGGCAATTGGCAACTAAAATTTCTTTTTTATACACATGATAAAGGTAATTTACTACATACAAAAATGCAATTATTATATATGAAAATGCCATAATTGTACAATGAACAATAGTTTTAAACTTTTAAATCTAAATTCAAATCTGGACTCTCAAATGCAAGTCTTAAGTATAGCAAAGATAGTCATTTTTCCTAAACCCAATTTTATAATTAAATCAGAAAATAAAGTAATAAACCACAGAAAAAATCGACATGAACTCATAAATTTGAGTTTGGAGTAAAGTTTAATAAGTTTACTTATGACATTTATGCAAAATTAACCATCCAATTTCCTGACATGAGATAATTATGTTGTGTAGAAATATGAAGGAATTTAGGGGCATCTACAAAAAATTACCCTGAATAAGATAAAAGCTAAAAAACAGAAATAAGTAGAGTTTAAGGAATTACCTGTCATCTCCGGTTTCTTCAGATTCTTCTCCACCTGTAATATTCCTGTAAATAAAATAAATAGAAAGGGTTTCAATACAAAAATTCCACTAAAATTGACAATACAGAAAAGAAGGGTCAAATCGAGTCTTAATTAAACACAAAAGGTTAATTTGATGCTCAATTGGGCTTAATTTGGGGGTACTTGAGCAATAAAATACCAGCATATATACAAAAACTTCCATATAAATTCAGGTAAAGTTAGTAGATAAAAGAAGGTTCAAATTGAATCTTAATTACACACAAAAAGGTTAATTACTGCTAAATTGGACTTAATTTCACGCATTTGAGCAATCCATACCAGCTGAAATTTCAACCTGTAAAGTTGTACTAAGTCCCGTACTAATAATAAATTAAACAATCCATTATTTCGCTAGTTTTATACAAGAGAGGAGATATAATACTTCGAATTTTCATCTGGTTTGACTCCGTTGGAGGAGGGATCGTCGCCGGCGTCGGGAGTGGAGAGCAGCTCCTTGGCGGCACGGAGAGCTCTCAGCCGCTCTCTCCGCGCGCTGCTCGCCTGGTCTATCGCCTCTTCTTCCATTGTCATACGTATCAAAGAGAGAGAATTAAGGTTTTTAGGGTTTGAGAGAGGAAGCCGAGTGATGAGTTATGAATAGGGCCGGTCCGGTTTATTAGCCGAGTCGTTTTGTTAGAGCCAGACCGGACGTCCACCTTGGGTCACTGTTAAAACCGGAGACGGTTCAGTTGGGTTTTTCCGGATTTGATCCTTATAAGAGTCTGAATCATAGTTAGCACACGTGAATAATACATACGGTGCTTAATACTTTCGTGTATAATTCGGACCCAACGTTTTTCAAATCGGTCAACTATTCGGTCAAATAAAACGGAAGACGGCTATAATTCATAAACTCAGTTTTTTGTGTATAATTAGGTTTATTTTATACAATACGGATGCAATAATTCGGTATAAAAAATTATATTAATATAAATTTTTTGTTCAAAAATAATTGAGAAATATCATTGTTTTATAAAATAATATTTATTTTAGCTCAAAACTACAAATATATAGATTGTTTTTGATATTTTTTAGCTGAATCTTTATTCGACATAATTTTTTTTATTTTTTTATTTAAATAAATATATATTTTTTTAATTTGTATTATATGGCAATACGTGTTTAATACATGTGTTTTCAAAATTTTCATAAAATACGTGAATTATTGATCATGTTGAATACGCGTACGTTAATACATAAATTATTCGTAATACGTGAATTATATGAATGAATTATACGAGCATTATTCGCGAACTGAACAACTACTATGAACTGTTCTTTTACTCTGATTTTTCGGTCCGGGCTAATAACACTGATCGGCAGTTTTACTTGTAACGGATGAAAAGACCAATTACAAGTTTTTTTTTCCATTTATATGAACAAGGGCCCTGTTTGATGTGTGAGAAAGTTAAAGAAAAAAATGATTGCACAAATACAATCGGATAATTTCCTCACAAATTGGATTTAATCATACGTCTCTCAGATTATATTCCATGTTTACTCCACCGACCGATTCAAAACGCCGAATTACAAGGATTTCTTTCTCTTTTGTTAATCTAATCTATAGTTTTATTTATCATTAATTCATGCAAACCACCTCTTCAGTCTTCACACTTCACACACGAAGCGCCCCTCTCTCTCACAGAGTCACATACTCGTTCAGAGAAGCGAAGTAATTAATCATTTAAAAGAATATATGTAAAATGTGTAAGAAAAATCTACTCACTAGGAGAACAAATAATTCCAAGACCTAATTGATACATAAATGTAAACAATAAATACGAATATTTTATGTTTTTACAATACAAAATTCATAAATAAACATAAAACCCTCTAACCACAATATTACAATATAAATATCATAATATTGAAATAAACACCAAAAATTAACTTAATCCTAAAATGAAGAAAATAACACCATGTCAAACCTTTCCTAATTTTCACCTGAAATAAGAAAAAAAGGTGGTTAGTTAGCAAGTAATATAAAACAAAACAAAAAATTGATAAATGCACCATTAGTCCCCTATACTTTACTTGAATTGCAATTTTGAACCCTATTCGTTATAAAAACATGCACTATCATGTGCACAATTCTATAAAATACAGGGACCAAAAGGTTCAAATAAATATAACGACCAAATTACAACCCAATTAAAATACATGAACTAAACTAACCGTGCATTTATCCCAAAAAAAAGGTAATACAACTGTATCACCTACAGAAGATATAAAAAAAATTCTCAAAAAAAACCCAAAATCTCAACATTAAAAATTAAAAAATCACAAAACCAACCTTCAAATTTTTCACTTTCTCCTTTTCCTCTCTTTTCAAAGCTGTCCGCTCCTAAAAGCCCTTTCTTGGTCCTGCAAAAACGCCAAAATTTTCCCGTACTTTTCGGCTCTATCTGCTTCTTCCGCTCTCCTCTTTCCCTCTCTAACATGAACAAGGAAATCTTTAACTTCCCTCAATTCACGTCTCGCTCCTTTTCCTTTGCTTTTGATCTTCTTTAAAAGTCATTTTTGTTTCACTCTTTGTCGGTCCGGATCGTAATCTACTCCTTTCACAAAGCTATTTATAGAAAGTGTTTCAGTACAAGATTTCCATATAAATTGACTTAGTACATAAAAGAAGGTTCAAATTAAGTCTTAATTACAAAAAAAAAAGAAAAGTTAATTCAACACTCAATTGGGCTTAATTTGGGAGTAATTGAGCAATTGCAAAAAAAATACCACCACATACACAAATCTTCCATATAAACTAAGGTAGGGTTAGTAGATAAAAGAAGATTCAAATTGAGTCTTAATTCGATGCTAAACAGGGCTAAATTTTCCGTATTTGATCACTCGGAGAACAATAGATACCAGTATATAACAAACATCACCTAAAATAACAATATATAAAATCGAACTCAGTTCTTTTCTAGTAGTAATCCATAATTTCGCAAGTAAATAGATTTTATAAGAATCATACTTGTCGTCGTGTTCATCAGGTTTGCGCTCTCTCCTAGCTCTGCTCGCCTGGTCTATCGCCTCTTCTTCCATTGTCATCAGATTGAGAGAGATGTGAAGGTAGGGTTTCAGAGAGCTGAGAGAAGGAAGCGGAGGGATGAATTATGAATGGCCCGGTCTGGTTTATTTGCCGACTCGTGATTAATTACTCTCGGTCCGGTTTTTCGGTTTTTAACCGTCCGTTCCGGGTTAAATAACACTGGTCGATAAAAGGGCCTGTTTGATGTGTGAGAATGGGGCCCTAAATTGAAGTCATTATTCACAAATACAATCCGGATAACTTGCTTACCAATTGGATGAATCTCTAATCATGCGTCTGTCTCAGATTATATTGTCATAATTCCGATTCCATGTTTACTCCACCGACTCAATCAAAACACCGAATCTACTTTTGTTTAATTCAATCCATAGTTTTATTTATCATTAATTCATGTAAACCACCCCTTCACACTTCACACTTCACACACGAAGCGCCCCTCTCACACAAACACACTCAGAGAGAAGCGAAGTAGCATTCATGGAGGGACAGAGGAGTTTCTCTCCCAAACCCACGAAGCTTCTTCTTCTGACCTTCACAATCTCTTCTTCTTTCCTTCTTTGTTTTATATTCTTCTCGTGCTTTCTCAGTTTTATTCCTTTTTTCTCCACTCAACGCTATTTCAGAGGTTTTAAGGGCACAAAAGCGCGTTTCTCCTCTAATGGGACTGAAGATTCTGTTCTGGACGAAACCCATTTCGTAGAAGATGCTAATAGTTCTTCGGAAACCTTCAATTTGGTAATGACGGAGAAAGATGTAATTATGGCTGACGTTAGTGTAGAAGAGAGGACTGATTTGTCGCACAAACCTCTGAATTTGAGAAATGGCGAGGAAGAACTGAGAAGTAATGCTTCCCATTTGAGCAAAAGCTCAAAAATTGCACAAATTGGAAGAGAGAACGGCACATTAAAAACTGGAATTGCAGTGAGTAATGAGAGGTCTAATGATGCAAACAAGATTAAAAAGGAAGTAAAAGAACAATGTGATTTTTACGATGGTAAATGGGTTTTTGATGAAAGTTATCCTCTCTACAAGAGCAAATCATGCCCGTATATAGATGAGGGTTTTAGTTGTGAAGCTAATGGAAAAATTAACAATGATTACATGAAATGGAGATGGAAACCAAACCATTGCGATATTCCAAGGTACGGAAATTTCTTTACAAAGTTCTGATAGTTTTATTTTATTAACCCTTTTTAACTGTGAGTATTAAACGTGACAACATCCATTATTATTTCAGGTTTGATCCTGTAAAAATGTTGGAAATGATCAAAGGAAAGAGATTAGTATTTGTTGGAGATTCAATTAACAGAAACCAATGGGAATCCATGATGTGCATGTTAAGTCAAGCGGTTTCGGATCCTAAACGGGTTTATGAAACCCGTGGCAGAAGAATCACGAAAGAAAGGGGTCACTATAGCTTCAAATTTGCGGTATGTGTGTTATTTTTATATAGTGAAATTTACAAAAGAACCCATGCATTATGCCTAAATTTTGAAAAATAATTTTGAAGTGATCAAACTGCTGAAACTAACGATGTTAGCTTCAATCTAACAGTAGGGGCTTTTTTGCAATTTTAGCAATAATACAGGGGCTTTTTGCAATTACAATGTAGGGTTTTTGCAAATTAGGCATAATATAGGGTCTTTTTTGCAAATTTTCCTTTTATACATAGTATCTCTTAATATTTTTAGTCTATTATACATAGTTCAGTTCTCTGAGTTCACAGCTTATTTCAGCTTTTATTATTTTTTTTAATAGGACTATAATTGTAGTGTGGAGTATCACGTGACGCATTTCTTGGTACACGAAAGCAAGGCAAGAGTTTTTTTTTTTAAATCCCGTAGGAAAATTTTATTCATAGAAATGTTCAGTACAATTCAAATTTCATCAAACAAAAGAAAAAAAAATCTAAAAATGGCTAAATAAAGCATTCTAACAAGATTTGCCTATAACAAATTTATTTAATTCTTCAAGGCATAACGTCTTCTGAAGCATTATTTTGCCTATAACAAATTTATTTAATTCTTCAAGGCGAGAGTCGGTACGAAACGCATGAAAACTTTGAGGATCGATACGATTGATAGAGGCTCGTCGAAATGGAGAAATGCAGATGTACTCGTGTTTAACACCGCTCATTGGTGGTCCCACCACAAAACAAAAGCCGGGTCAGATCGATTATTATTTCTATTTCATTAACTTGGTTTTTATGGGAAATTTGCAAAAAAGCACCTACGGTATGTTGAAATTGCAAAAAAGCCCCTGCATTATTGGAAATTGTTAATTTGCGAAAAAAATGAGAAAAATATTTTTGTGAAACAAAAATGTGAAGTAATGTTCGAAATGTATTTTTAAGTAGTTAAAGTATGAAACTAACGGTGTTAGCTCGTATGTTAACAGTAGGGGATTTTTGCAATTTTAGCAATACTGCAGGGGCTTTTTTGTAATCGCTGATGTAATCGTGTTTAACACTGCTCATTGGTGGTCCCACCACAAAACAAAAGCCGGGTGAGATTGATTAGCGTTTTGTTAACTTAGTTTTTATTAGGGATAAATGCACGTTAGTCCTTGTGGTTTAATTGGTTGCACGTTTAGTCCCTGTACTTTTGTTTTAGACTTTTTGATCCTTGTGCTTTGTAAATTGTGCGTGTTTGATCACTTGATGGAAGTGGTTAACAATGTTAAATTATTTTTTAAATGACAATTTTGCCCTTTTAATCTTTAAAGAAAAAATATTTTTTTATTTCTACCAAGAAAATAAATCTACGAAAATAATGATAAATGCAAATATATTTTGTATTATTATTGAATTTAAATAAATCACTGTGTTTTGATATTATTTTAAGGGGTAAAATGGTTACAACATAAAAAAAAGTTTGTTAACTATTTCCGTTAAGTGACGGACCAAATGCGCACAATTTATAAAGTACAGGGACCAAAAAGTTTAAATTAATAGTACAGGGACTAAACGTGCAACCAAGTAAAGTACAGGGACTAACGGTGCATTTATCCCAATTGTTATTAATCTTTTGTTTTGTGTTTAATGTTGTTTAAACAGGCTGAATTATTATCAAGAAAGAGACGTTGTCCATCCGAAACTGGACGTCTCCATTGCTTTTCAGAAATCTCTGACGACATGGGCTTCATGGGTTGACCAATATGTCAACCCTAAAAAAACCCTAGTTTTCTTCAGAAGCTCTTCGCCTTCTCATTTCAGGTTAATTTTCTCTAAAAAATGAAGTCTCTAATATATAATGTTAAATTACTTTAACTGATATATTTCATATTTGAATTGATGCAGTGGTGGAGAGTGGAATTCAGGAGGACACTGCAAAGAGAGCACACAGCCTCTCAATTCAACAAAACGAGTTCCGGTTTCTGAAAAGAATATAATTTTACAGCGAGTCATAGAGCGAATGAAGACTCGTGTGACTATTTTGAACATAACTAATTTATCAGGACTCAGAATAGATGGTCACCCTTCTATTTACGGCAAAAAAGATAATAGTTTAAGAGGTGTTCAGGATTGTAGTCACTGGTGCGTTCCTGGAGTGCCCGATACGTGGAACGAGTTGTTGTATTATCATCTTGTTTCGAGTTTTAGATAGTAATTACTTGATATTATTTTAGGGGAGTTCAGTGATATTTATTCAATTGTATAAAGCTTGACCTTGTTAGAAATTATTAGTGTTACTGTTTTCTGAAATTTAGGAATTTTTGTTGTGGAATGTTTTTTTCTGAGTTGTTCATTCAGAACATAGTAAACGAAAGTAAATTAATGTACAAGCAAACCTATAAAGCCATAGTACTTGTATTTATTTACACACACATGTATTTCATTTATACATGAGTTTCAAGCTACCAAATTACTTCAAAAGCATGATATAATAATTACTGAGCTATCACAAAAGCATGATATAATCGTCGTACGTAGCAATATGCACATTATTGTACATCTCTCATTAATATAAACCCGAAATTGATATTTGTTTGAATCTCTCAAGAAAACCAGAGATTCAAATAATCACTAAAGAAATCCAATGAAAGAGAAATTTCATTACACTCTATGAACTCGAAAGGAGAAAAGCAGAGGTTCAAATTAATCGCTAAAGAATACCAACTAAAAGCAATTTCGTTACTATCTTCAATCTCTAAAGAATACCAAAGATTTAAATGAAGAAAATCCAGTTGTATTTAGTTAGTCTCGCAATTGACTTAAGGTAGAATATATTGTTTCATATAGAAGAAATCATGGATTTAATTCAAAATCCATATATACCTTCAGTTACGTAAAAAATGAATAAATATTTTTAAAATATTCGTGAGGTAGCGCGTGCATTATCAGTCTTTTCTATGGATAATGAATTTATGTTCCATTCAACTAGCAAAAAAGTTTAGAAAAAAAATAGTGAAATCCGAAATTTAGCGACCCCGTAGTGACGGATTAAAAATATATACTGTTTTTTTGCGTTTCAATATATGCTATATACTGTTTTCATTTTTTGAAAATATATACTGTTTTACCGAATGAATTTTTATATACTGTTTGTTTTCAATTCATATGTTTTTTTTTATTTTTATATATCATCATGCTGTATATGTACCGTCGTGATATATCAGTTCTGAAAAATTATTAGCAAACATAATGCTATGAAACGATAATGTCTGAAAAATTATTAGCAAACATAATGCTATGAAACGATAATGTCTGAAAAATTATTAGCAAACATAATGCTATGAAAACGATAATGTCTGAAAAATTATTAGCAAACATAATGCTGCTATGAAACGATAATGTCTAAAAAATTATTAGCAAACATAATGCTATGAAACGATAATGTCTAAAAAATTATTAGCAAACATAATGCTACGAAATGATAATGTCCGAAAAATTATTAGCAAACATAATGCTTTGAAACGATAATGTCTGAAAAATTATTAGCAAACATAATATAATGCTATGAAACGATAATTAACCCCAACCCCTTATTTTTCACCTACTTTTGAGCCTCCTCAAGAGGCCACATCATCACTTTTATCACCAATCAATTTTTTTGTCAAATCTTAGCCATTCATTTTCTCAAATTTATTGATATTTTATGGCAACATTTATGTAGTTATTATAACATAAGCATATGATTAGTTGAATTGGTGTTTTGTGTTTCATACCCGATTTAGTGAGAACCGTTGTGAGTTTGTTTGTGACCATAAGATCTTAATCAGATAGTTTCAATGAATCATAGTGCAAAGTTATGTTCAACAATTAATATCAATAGTTAATGAAGAGTTCACTCATTAAAATATAAATAATTTTTTTTTCTTCTTTAAAAAATTATAATTCTTAATGAAATATTTTATTTGTAATGTTACAATCATCAAATATACATTTGTTAGAATTTTCTCTTTATTTTGAGTTCTATATTGTTATGGTTCCAATTTTTTTTTTCTAAAGTATGTAAATATAGACTATATAAAAGAATATGTATAAAAATGATATGCTCATTAACTTATACCTTATTTTTCATCTCTTTTTAATCATTCTCAAAAAACTTATTGTCAATTTTATCTCGGCAGTTGGCTTTTTTTATATCTTAGCTTTTCATTTCAATTATATGCACAATATCACATAAAAGACATATTATTATGATTCCAATTTCATTTTTTCTTGATAAAATATATAAATATAGAATATATAAAAGAACATATAATAAAATGATAAGCTCATTTACTCTTATTATATTCTTTTACCCCTCTTTGAAAATTCTCAAGAGAACTATTATCAATTTTTTCTCACCGAATCAAAAAATTTATCAAATTTTAGCTTTTAATTTTAATTATTATCATAATATTACATGATTAGTTACATTAATATTCAGTGTTATATCTCCCTTATGTGAGAACTATCATCTCAAACAAAATTTCAGAATATTGAAAACTATATTATATTACTTAATACACTACAGATTTCATAATAACATATTGTAATCCATACCATTTTAACATCTAAAAAAAAAAGAAATAACGGTGATAAATTTTTGAAGAAAATGGATAATGTTACATTTTCCTATGTTGTATACATATTTTTCCCATATATATAATATTAAATATAATAATTATGTTTTATCTTTTTCAAAGTTAATCATCTATAATTTAATCTTATGTAGTTTCAACTAAAATTTTCTAAACTAAAATCTTCGAAATAAATTATCTTGTATTTTATTTTTCTGATCTCATTCATCTAAGCTTGATTAATACTTAATTTAATTTTCTAATATAATATATCAAGAAATAATGACATAAGAAAATAAAAAATGATAATTTTTAATTCTCATATATTATTTATGTATTATAGAT
Organism: Juncus effusus; assembly: GCA_027726005.1. Lineage (NCBI taxonomy): Eukaryota > Viridiplantae > Streptophyta > Magnoliopsida > Poales > Juncaceae > Juncus > Juncus effusus. Next base: position 2,218,477 of record CM050906.1, on the reverse strand, counting down.
TTATAAATTTTAATTTTAAATTTTTATAATTATAATTTATAGATTATTAGATTGAAATAATTATTAAAATTAAAATACCGGCAGCGAACCATTGTCCTAGTGTCTCTTATTCTTCGCTCGCACCCACCCAGGGAGACGGAAGTAACAAGTGTATGTATAAAATAATGCTGCCACTCACATGCTCTTCCGTCCCCTTCACTCTGACCCGCCGTCTCCTCTTCTCCTCTCTTCCCCCTCTCCTCCTCTTCTGCCCCTCCTTCTCCTTCTCAAACCCTAACCCTAACAACCCTAGCTTCTACTCCCCATTCTCCATCTCCGCATCGTCAATGGCGACGGCCAAGCCAGCGCCCCCCGTGGCGAAGAAGGTGCCGCACAGGATGGAGCTGTTTGGGGATGTGCGCGTGGATAAATACTATTGGATGCGTGATGATTCCCGCACCGATCCTGAAGTATTGAGCCATTTGAAAGCTGAGAATGATTATACTGCTAGCGTCATGTCAGGTATTATTGATCCGGTTTAATTAATGTGGATTTGAAACAGTTTTATATAAAAGAATGAAATGTCCAGGATTTGAATCAATGAAAGTTCGTCAATTGAAAGATGAAACTGCTGAAAGAGATGACATTGCTGGTTTCTAATTTTATTCTTGATTCAGATGTGAAGCAATTTGAAGATCAGATTTATGCTGAGATGAGAGGTCGGATCAAGGAGGATGACATCAGCGCTCCGATTCGAAAGGGGAATTACTACTACTATGAAAGAACTTTGACCGGAAAAGAATATGTACAGCATTGTAGAAGAGTCGTACCGGCCGGTACCAGTTCGCCCCCTTCAGTTCATGATGTCATGCCAACTGGTACTGATCGAAACCTAAAAATTCTATAATTGAAAAAAACTATTTCAAATTACAAAAATACCCTCATTCTTAATTTAATTCAATATGATATGTAACAGATTCGACTCAGGAGCATGTTATTTTAGATGAGAATGTTAAGTCTGAGGGGCATGATTACTACTCTATTGGGGCTTTTAAGGTATACATTTTAACTTTTTAGAAACATAGGGGTATTTTTGTCATTTTCCATGTTTACTTTGTAGGGACAGAAAGGTAATTAATTAATTTGTGATTTTTCAGGTGAGTCTGAATAATAATCTGGTGGCTTATGCAGAAGATACTAAAGGAGACGAGATATACAGCGTTTATGTAATTAATGCAGAAACCGGGGACCAAATTGAAAAACAGCCTCTCAAGGCAATTACTTCAGATATTGAGTGGGCTGGTAATGAATATCTTGTCTATATTACTATGGATGAGATTCTTCGACCTGACAAGGCATGTGATTTAAATTATTTAATCATTTTTGTATTTAAATTATTTATTATCTTTCATATTTATTTGTTTTTTGTGATTTTTATACAACTTTTGTATGGTTTCTTATATTCTATTTATATGATTTGTTGCTAATTTTTTACATAATTCACACTGCTATGTATCATATTCTGTATCAGCCTGTGAAGCGTATACATTTATATAATTCTATATATTATTATTTTATTTTATTTTATTATTTTGCTACTTTAGGTATGGTTACATAAACTAGGAACCGACCAATCCAGCGATATATTGCTCTACCATGAAAAAGACGACACGTTCTCTCTAGATCTTCAGGCCTCAGAAAGCAAAAAGTATTTATTCGTAGGGTCAGAAAGCAAAAAGACCCGATTCATTTTCTATCTTGAGATAAATAATTTACAAACCGGACTCGTGCCTTTGACTGAAAGAATATATGGAATTGACACGCATGCGAGCCACAGAGGCGATTATTTTTTTATTACGAGACGAAGCGATGAGTTTTATAATTCGGAATTGCTTGCGTGCCCGGTCGGAAACGTGAATGACGTTACGGTCCTTTTACCGCACAGAGAAAGGTAGAGAAAATAAAGAAATTGAGGATTGTTTTTTTTTGTAAATTAAAGTGTTAAAACATTAGCTAAAATGTTAAAATTGTTTATTACCTAGTAAGTTTAAACATGCCACTAACTAAATGTTATATATTCTTTTGATGAATTTGGATTCTGTTTCATATAGGAGTGTATATATACATGATGACTAAAATAAGTATTTGAGGTCTTGTCCATGGAACATTTTTCATCCATTTAATATGCATTGAGATTCATGCTATGCAATAAAAATTAATTTCACGAACTCCTTATTTATGGCCAACACGGATCTCAATGCATATTCAATTGATAGTACTTAATCATATAAACTTGTAATAAACTCAATTTATCCCAAATTTCTTATCTTTTCCTTTCTTTCAGCGTAAAAATCCAGGTAGTCCAGCTATTCGCCAACCACATCGCGGTCTACGAGCGCGAACACGGTCTACAGAAAGTCACAGTTCACACGCTGCCACCTGTCGGTTCCCCAATAGGAAAACTGGAGGCGGGACGGAGCATTAAATTCATGGACCCGGTCTACGCCGTGGACCCGGAGCATTCGGAGTTCGACTCAAACGTTCTTCGGTTTAGTTATAGTTCGATGCGGACCCCGCATTCAGTTTATGATTATGATTTGGACACTGGAGAGTCTGTTCTGAAGAAGATAGAAACGGTACAGGAATTAGCATGATTAATTTATGCAATGCAACAACAATAATAATAATTTGTTTTTTGTTGATCTGATTAGGTATTAGGTGGATTTGATGCATCAAACTATGTGACAGAAAGAAAGTGGGCGGTTGCTTCAGACGGAACCGAGATTCCGATTTCGATTCTTTACAGAAAGGATCAAGTGAAGCTGGACGGTTCTGATCCTTTATTGCTTTACGGCTACGGTTCTTATGAGGTTATTTTTAATTTTAACTTTATAAAAAGATTTCACATTGTACCCTTACAAAACCATAAAATATCACTTACACAGTTATACCCTTATAAAACACGAAATATCGTGTATAACCCTACGAAACATGAGAAATATCATCAATGCCCCTCGAACTAACTTTTCAAAAGAATGCGGAAATTGTCCCTCTTTTCACTTAATATAAAATAGGGATAAATGCACAATTTGTCCATGTACTTTAGTTGGATTGCAATTTAGTCCCTATACTATTAATTTGACACGCTTGGTCCCTGTACCCTATGAGCATGATTAGTCCCAATCATGCCAATTCTTCAAAGTACAGGGACCAATCATGCCAAATCAACATCGCAGGGACTGAACTGCAATGCTATTAAGTACAGGGACTAACGGTTCATTCATCCCTATAAAATACTACACCCAATTCTTCTTAAAATCCTCATCTTTTTCTTTCCATTCCAGGTATGCATAGACCCGAGTTTCGTCTCCAAATGCCTCTCGTTAGTCGACCGGGGCTTCGTCTACGCGATCGCGCACATCCGCGGCGGCGGCGAGATGGGCCGCAAGTGGTACGAAAATGGCAAGTTCCTCTCCAAACTCAACACCTTCTCCGACTTCATCTCCGCTGCCGAGTACTTAACTTCCATCGAATATTGCGATAAGGACAAGATTTGTATTGACGGAAGGAGTGCGGGAGGGTTGCTGATTGGCGCGGCGGTGAATATGAGGCCGGAGTTGTTTAGGACGGCGGTGTTGGGGGTCCCGTTTGTGGATGTGGTTACGACGATGCTTGATCCGAGTATTCCGTTGACAACGGGTGAATGGGAGGTATTTAATATTTATGATTAATTTATTAAAATAAAAGTTTTGTTTTTTTTAAAACATCGTAACTTTTATGAATATTTTAAGAAGCACCCTCGCCTTTTAGATTTCCTTAAAAAACCCTCTAAAGTAGATTAAATTTTTTACCCCTCTTGTGAGATGCGTGCGGTGGTGAATAATAAACTATTCATAATAACTCCCATTCACCCATGGTCAACGGAATCATCGGATCCAACATAGTAGTCACCATATCCACAAACGGCACCCCCGCGACTGCCGACCTAAACAAATCATTCCGCATATTTTTCACCACCGCCGCCCCAATCAACAACCCGCTGCGCTCCATCCGTTAATACACAACCTCTCCTTCTTACAATGGCTTCATATATAGAACGACAAGTTCCTCGCCAAACTCAACACCTTCTCCAACTTCATCTCCTCCGCCGAATATTTAATCTCGAACAAATATTGTAAGAAGGAGAAAATTTGTGTTGATGGGAGGAGTGCGGGGGGGTTGTTGATTGGGGCGGTGGTGAATATGAGACCGGAGTTGTTCAAGATGGCGGTGTTGGGAGTCCCGTTTGTGGATGTTGTGACTATTATGCTTGATTCGACGATTCCGTTGACGACGGGTGAATGGGAGGTATTTAGTTTAGATATGGAGTGCTATCATTTTGGAGCGCCCAGTAGCGCCCGATTACAAAAGGTATGATAAAATTACAAAAAAGTATTTTTGTAAACACAAAAGGTATAGTGAAATTACTATGATAAAATTACAAAAAAGTATTTTTGTAAACACAAAAGATATAGTGAAATTACAAAAAGGTATATTTTCAAAAAGATATATTTGTAAACAAAAAAGGTATATCCAAGTGCAAATATATATGTATATACCTAAAACTGTATGGTGGACGGTTCTGGACACTCCGAATAATTTCTCATTTAGAAAAAGGGATAAATGCACCGTTAGTCCATATACTTCAATTGGTTGCACGTTTAGTCCCTGCACTATTGTTTTAGACTTTTTGGTCCTCTTAAAGTTATAAATTGTGCATGTTTAGTCCCCCACTTAACAGGAATAGCTAATATCGTTAACTTTTTTTGGGGATGTGGTGAGTACCATGTTGGATCCGAGTATTCCATTGACTACGGGCGAATGGGAGGTATTTAGGAAAGGGATTTTTTTATTTAGGGTTTAGGGTTCCAAAAGTTCAAAATATCGTATTTATTTTTCTAAAAATGTAAATATTAAATTTACCCTTTCAAAAGTTAAAAAATATAATATTTATGCTTGTAGAAATGGAAGTATCATATTTTTATGCTTGTAGAAAGTCGAAAATTGGAAGGGTAGGTTTGATATTTGCATTTTTAGAAGGGTAAGTATGGTATTTTTGAAGTTTTGGGAGGGTGAATTTCATATTTGTTATTTTTAGAGGGGTAAATATGATATTCTAAAGTTTTGGAAGGGCAATTATGAAATTCGCCCTTTACAAATAGTATATTGAAGTCAAGAAATGTATATAGAAATAAAACAGTATACAAGATGAAAAAATGAGATATCGGGGTGAGTACTTTTTATTTTTATTCGGTTTTATGGATGTGCTGACTAACATATTGGATCCGAGTATTGACTAAAGGCAAATGGTGTGTTGAAATCAACATGATACAAACAGAATAAAAATAGGTAAGGCGAAACGAAATAATTGGATGACAATTTCGAACCGAACGTAAGACGAACTGTGTTGTGCGTAGATGTGTTGGATGTTTGAAATTTGAACAGTAAAAATTTGTCATTTTTATAGCTAAAAAATGTACCTTGGTTGGATTGGATAGTGTTTTAATGTATGTTACTGCATATATTAGAAAGTATTTAGGAAATTTTTATATGAAATTAGTTTTTTTTTGTCCTTTATTAAAAATGTTTATTTGTTTCTGGCAGGAATGGGGCGATCCAAGGAAAGAGGAGTTTTATTATTATATGAAATCATATTCTCCTGTTGACAATGTAATAATTAAATCTCTTCTTGTTCATTTATTTTACTGAATTTGAAGCATGTAATAATTTTTTTTTTCAGGTTGAAGCAAAAGACTACCCAAACATTCTTGTTACGGCCGGATTGAATGGTAAATACAGAAATTCATCCAACAGAAATGATCTATTTTTTTACATAAAAATCATATAATCTTTTGATTATTCATTTTCTCTCTAGATCCGCGTGTAATGTACTCAGAGCCGGCGAAGTATGTAGCAAAATTAAGAGAGTTAAAAACTGATAATAACCTTCTTTTATTTAAATGCGAGCTTGGTGCTGGCCACTTCTCAAAATCTGGAAGGTAATGTATTTTGTATTAATATAAAACAGGGAAAATTTCTTTTGACTACTCGTCTCTTCTGTAATGTTTAATTAGGCCCTTAATGTTTTATTTTGTTCAATCGCATCTTTACCTCTCACATTTTGTCAATCAAGATTCGACCTTGAATTTTCATATTATATTTTAGATAATTTTTTCAACCAAACCTCTCAAATTTAATAACATCTACTTTCAAGATTGCAAAATTTGTTTTATGATATATTTATTTGGGAAGAATAATAAGTTGTTTTGTGTTTTGTCCATTTGAATTTATATTTCACGGTTTATTGGTCTTTGAAAAGAATTTGTGTTTCTGTTTGCCCATTTGAATTTCTGTGATGCAAAATTTGTTTTATGATATTATTACATTGATGTTGCATTTTGCTTGTACGCCCCTAATATTTATCATTATTGCAGATTTGAGAGGTTAAGGGAGGAGGCTTTCACATACGCCTTTATACTCAAGACACTTGATATGATTCCAAAAGCTTCAATCTAGTCTTAATGTTCAACTGACCAAAGCAAAAAATTTCAAATTTTTTAGCGTATTAAATTATGTTTGGTACTCTCCCTTCGAATTTGTGATTCGATTTAGAATTGTGAGTTTATGAGGTTGTAGTGAAATATTGGATGATTGTTTTTATATAACAAATTTAGATGACGGTGAGGCTTAAAGATTATTTCTATTATTGCATTTAAAGTTGCAAAATTTTTTGGAATCTAATATAAAATTAATTCTGCTAAAATGGTACCAATCAAAGTTTGCTGCAAAAGTTAATATGGAAATAAGCAAATAACTGCTACTGATCATATATTCTGATAAAATAACATTTATGTAAGTACTATACATTTTTCATTACATCTGTATACCTCACTGCTCACAAATGACACCAGAACATTCAAAAGCCAAAAACTAAAATTACTACCAACTTGACTATGAGTCATTTGCCTTTTATACCTAACTGTTCTAATCTATCTATGTTTTATACCCAACTTCACTATGGATTCATCTCCATTCATTGCTTTAGTGCTAATATAGTTTTGATTTGCATTGAACAGAGTACAAAATTTGATCTTTTTTAATCAGTTCCCGTATATTACAAATTCCAAACTAGGCACACACACTGCTTTTGCTTTACTAGTTTCTACTTGTTCTATTAAAAAAAGCAAGATGTGAGTTCCTAGTTTTTATTTCTAGTTGGAAGGGCTCTCACAGCCCAACAGAGAAATAAAGTGCAAAAACAAGCCCAAAGAAGAAGGAGGTGAACGATTGTAGAATATTTTCTAGAACTAGCATTTTACATAAATACTCTCGGAGCAACTTTTTCTGAAAAATCACGAACTTGGCTTCCTGGTTTTCCTGATTATCAATTCAATTCAATTCAATTCAATTCTTCTTCTCTAACGCGAAAGTCGAAATTTAGCGGCGCCTCACTTCGAATCGATGGATTACTAAGCTTGTGCTCATGGTGAAGAGAAAGGTCTGGGTAAGGCTCTCTTTCAACCCGTTTTACGTTTTGACCATTGATTTTTGTTTTCTTAAATTTTTCAATCTTTCATTCGCTTTGTGTTCAACGAAATCCCACTTGGTTTGCTTCCCAAGTTTTATATAAGTGCTATGTTGAAACAAATTAAGAAAAGCAAAGCGACTTGTGCAGTGCAGAAAGATATTACCCTAATTTCATTTAAAAGGGGTCACTTATTTTCAATGATTTTCAATGTATTGGATGACTTTATAAAGTCATGTAGTCCTAGTCTGACCATGTTTTATACAATAATGCTAGGGTTCTAGAAACCAAGCCTAAAAATTAATTTCGAAATCATCCTAACATATATTTCAAAATCAACTGAAATCACGGCTTTCATTGCCACCTAAATTTCTAAGTTATTTCTACTTTTGGTTTCTAGGACTTTAGCATTAGTTTGTTTTATGCAATTAGGCAGTCCGAATTTAATTTGATACAAACCTTTATTTCTTTAATCATTGGTAGGGTATTGCCTTAAATGGCTTCTTCTAAACTCAGAAAAGCAAAGAACGACTCTTTTATAGAAACAGATATGTTAAGCAACCTACCAGAAAATGTAAAAGAAAAAATCCTGACTTATTTGCCTATAAAAGAGGCAGGAAGAACAAGCATCTTATTTACCAAATGGAGGTACACTTGGGCCTCCATACCTGAATTAGTATTAAGTTGTACTGAAACTCCTTCAAATCTTGTGGCATTTGTGGATGCAATCTTTGTGCTTCACAGAGGCCCAATCCGTAAATTCGACCTCCATTCAAGGAGAGGCTATCCTGAGGCTTTTGGCCGGTGGATTGTGAACATGTCAAGAAACGGAATCAGAGAATTTGTGTTGTACCTTTGTCATGACCGATATGTATTGCATTCAGCATTCTTCTCTTGTGATGAACTGAATTGCGTCAATCTTGGCTATTGTTCCTTCAAATTACCTTCGCGTTTCAAAGGATTTGAACTTCTTCATACCCTCAAACTAAAAAAGGTTGCCGTTTCTGATGATGATTTAGAAAAGCTGATCTCTAGCTGTCCTCTCTTGACAAAACTGAAGCTTGTCGCTTTATCGGGGTGTGTTGTTTTGAATATCCATGCACCAAACCTCCTAAGTTTAAAGCTTTTTACCGAGTTTTTGAATCTCCAAATATACGCGCCAAAACTACTCTCTCTAAGTGTAGAAATGATATTCACGCATGAGTCTGTTCAACTTCGTGAGAGCCTTTTTGGTAATTTGCCAAACCTCGAAACAATCGTAATGAGAAAACATTTTTTCAAGGTAAATCTTGTCCATGTATTATTCTTTATTGATTTGTTTAGACTTATTTGCATTAGTTTTATACTTATTTGATATTTTCGTATCAGTACTTGTGCGATGAACACTCGTGAGAGAAATTTCCATTGATCTTTAATCGTCTGAAGAATTTGGCCATCAATCTGGATTTTGGGGAAGAGAAAGAAGCGGCCTTTGTTCTAGCTCTATTTCAAGGAGCCACGCATCTACAATCACTTACTATAGGAGTCAGTTTTCGTTTTTCACCCCCTCATTTTTCATCTCTTCTTTTTAACTCTTAAGCGTATAATTTTTTTAATATTTCAGGCATTTTTATGCGATCAAGACACATTGCCGATTTCAAACTTTTGGGAAAAAGCAGAAGGAAGAGAGGGTTTGTTTAAGCAACTCCAAACGGTCGACATAGTTGATTGGCGAGTTGAAAATTCAGCTGTAGACTCGTTACTTTCATTTGTAAAATTCATACTGAACTCTGCATCGCAACTTGAGACTATGATGATAACAGAATCTCAGGAGAACAAAGCTGATGAAAGAATGATGCTCAAGCAGTTGTTGCAGTTGGAGAGAGCTTCACCAAAAGCTAAAATTATATTTGAATAGCTACAGTCATCTCTCTTTTTTGTTACATTCACCATCTAAGGTGCATGTATTATCATCCAATATATTTTTTCATCAAGTGATGGAACCTAGTTTTGTTTTGTTGTCTAGTCTTTGTAATAGAATGAATCCTTGTAGAAGTCTTATCATGGACTCTAAATCTGTGGTTGTTAATGGTGGGAAGTAGCTATTATCATGTAATATGCTTTTGAAATGAGAGATATGATGTGCTCATTTTTGTGCTTTTTTGAAGTGATTGATTCTGCTATTGTTATTTCGTAGATTATATATTTATATTTGAAGTGGTATGGATAGGAAGTATCAAGTATGTAGTTTTAGCTATGTTTGAACTAAGAGTATGGACCTAAGTATGTTTCATGGAAAAAGTTGCTTTGTCTGAATTTCTATTCTTAGTTGTCCAATAGTTGCTCTTGTGCATTTCGATATATAGTTTTTGGAGGTTTTCCAGTGGAAACAAATCAACCACAGTGCCTCGTTTATCAAGGTGGAATGAAGTGGAATAAAATATCGTATACAACGAGAAAATATGAAATAGAGCTGATTAATGATTTGGAAAGCATACGAGGGATGAAATAATATAGCAAAATGAAATAAATTTACTGTTTTATCTTTCTCTTTTTCTAAATAACATTAATTTATCTCATCATTCTACCATTTCACTAACTTATCTTGTCGAACACTTGAACAAAATAGAAAAGTGGATTATTCTGACAACTTTACGTAAGACAAGAGTTGGGTCGTCCACCATTCCACTTGATACTATGCACATGATAAATTTCATTACATGTCACGTAAGTTTGTATTTTGTTCAAGCAGTCACCGAAGTTTCAATTATCTCATCTAAGTCATTCCACTTTCTATTTGTCAATCATGTCACTCTATTAAAATTCCATGCAATTTTATTGGTATAATGACCAGGCATATAGCTTGACTGAATTTACTGAGAGGACCAAAACAATTTCTCCGTACTAATTAACACTGTACAAAATTTTTGGAGGGGCCAAATGCATAAAAATACATGTATTTCAATTTTTTTTTCCACTAAAATACTACTGATATATACTACTTCGTCAAAATTTTGGGGGGGCCATGGCCCCCTCCAGTCCTATGGAGCTCCGTAAAATTTCATAGATGGATTTCTAGAGGTATTTTCTTCAATTTCACTATTTTGGGGATCGTTTTGGTTTTTTAGGGTTTAATTTTTTATTATTTAGGTACTAGAGGCTACTTAGACACCTTGGTGAATATGAAAATAGGTTGTTAGAGGAACTACAGATGCAGTTAGGCAGTTCATTTGGATGTTTGAGGTCAATTAAGTTCATGTTTTCAGAATTTATTTAATTTTTTATACTATCTGGTGACCATTTGTACAAAATGGACTAGATGGATTTTGTTCAGGTTTGATTTAAAATCTTTTTTTTTTATTTGGATTAAAACTTAAAAGAGTAATAAAACTCTAGGACTAGGCATAAATATGACACTTCATATTTTTTTTGGACTAAATTAATATGCATAAGCATTTGAATGCTGATGTTTCATTTTCTTGCGTAACAATGGACGAGAGATAATTTACTAATCCTAAATTAATTCACGGAAATTTATTAATATGTTTATCATTTCCTCCTAATATATTATATAATGATTAAATTTACTTTTATGCCTACCAGTGGAGTTTCTGATTTTGGATTGGTCAAAATAGACGAAGAGAAGATATCACGCATTCAAGAAAATTGGATGGTTGGAATCTGTAAAAGAAAATTGAAGGCTCATAACCATATCAGATTTGTTGTCCAATTCTGGACATGCATTTTCACAACAAGATGTATAGAACGCTGGAAACTATTATATTTTCTTTTTCTTTTGTTATTTAATTGCCTAATTTTGACTAAATAGAAGTTTCTTATATATGTTTGAAAAATTCTATATTTTTCTTTTGCAGCATTACTGAATGATTTGAGTTGGATTATGATCTTGACTTTTGTATGAAAATAAACTTATTCCAATGATATGTGTCTGAATTGACAAACATTAGTGTGCAAATATTAGTTGAAAAATTTCGCGCAAAGCGCGAGTTACCTGCTAGTGACACATAAAAATTTAGTGAAGAGTCAAATAGTTTCAACTTTTAATTAAAAATATATGGGCTTTAATAAAACAATTAGTCCTAAGGTTGATAAAAGAATCGGCCCAAATTTATCTGGGCTTTGTTGAATGAGAGAGAAGAGAGGATTATGAGTTAATTATAATTGATTAAAATTGCTTGAATGATTAGAACATTTTATTTATAGAATTAGTCATCTATCTAATCTAATTTACTCTACAATCAATTTATACATTTCTATAATTAAAATCTCTATAATCTCTACAATGCTTCACACTGAAGTACTCCTATATACACTACTCTAACAAGCTTAATTACAAACTTAGGCCTTTGATAAAGGAAAGTATATATATCTTCTGTTAAAGGTGTCCTTCTAGTCTGCCGTTTATCATTGGTAAACGGATCACACTTATTTAAACGGCAGACGGGCTGTTGGGGGATGTGTATACAATAAACCCTTTAATAAAACAGTTATGCCTAAAGCCATGTCTCATCTCAGTCATGTCTCCTCTCTCTGTACCAAAAGCTGAGGGGAAGGAACCCCAAGTCAACAGTTTTTGAGAGAAATGGAAATTACATGGGACTTCTGCGTTAATATCTAGTCTAGTGTAGCTGGAAGGAAATCAAACGGTAAGTTTACCTTTTACCTTTCGATAGAGATGAAAGCCTTTTTCTTCTCCTTTTCCTTTCCGAATGGTGTTTTAGAGCTTGGGATTTTTCAGCTAGGGTTTATCCACTAATTCATAATTTATAGCACGTCATCACACTAATTAACTATTATTTTTGGTAATTCGTATTGAGGTTGGTGCATTGGGTGAATTGTGGGGGTTTCCCTTTTAGAAATTTGATGGATCCAAATTCAAGCATAATAATGTTTATTTTTCTGGTTTAAACCTTAATGATCAATATGCATGCTTAAAAGTTCATGTAAGTGGTTCAATTTATTATTTGAATTTTCACGGTTGCAACTTGAAAGCAATTACTATTTAAGTTTAATTGCGGTTAACTGTTCAAAAAAATGCGGTTAGAATAACAGTAGTTTCGTTGTTTATATGAATTAACCTTTCTTATCTTTCTTTTTTATTATAGCATATATTTTACCATACATGGCACCTCGATCTAGAAGATCTAAAGCTAGCTCATCAGGGATAGAACCTGATTTAATAAGCAGCCTTCCAGTAAATGTCAGAGAAAAAATCCTGACTTATTTGCCGATAAAGGAGGCAGTTAGAACTAGTGTTTTATCAAGCGTTTGGCAAGAAACCTGGACTTCAATTCCCGAACTTGTAATTCAGGATTCTGATTCTCATGATAATACTAATGCTCTCGTGAAATTGGTCGATGTGATTCTTCTCCTTCATAGTGGTCCAATTCATAAGTTCGAGGTTCAGACTAGGGCTCAATCCCCCGATGCGTTTGATAGGTGGATCCGTAACTTGTCCAGAAACGGAATTAAACAACTCAAACTAAATCTACTTCGTTATTTCAGTCCTACTTTTAGATACAAAATCCCTTCGAGTTTCTTCTCTTGCAAGACCTTGGCTTCTATCTCTCTCCGAAATTGTTATCTCAAATTGCCGGGCGGATTCAAAGGATTTAAATTTCTTCACACCTTTGAAATAGAAGGCGTTGAGATTTCCGGGGATTGCATCAAGAAGCTCGTGTCGTGTTGCCCCGTGTTGGAGAATTTGACGCTACGTTACTACGGAAATTGCAATGATTTGAATATTCAAGCGCCCAAGTTGAAACATTTGAGTATTTCGGGTGAATTTACATCTCTTAATCTTCGCGCGCCAATGCTTCTCACTCTTCGCGTTTATCTAACAGACTTTCTAATTGAGAATCAGTCTTGTAAGACAAATCTCAAACAAGTTCTTGGTTGCATGCCTAATCTTGAAGTGTTGGCCATGGAATCATATTTCGTGCAGGTAAACTCATAATCTAAATTTAGTTACTATTGATACCATAATTTTTTATGTTTCTAATCTCTCTTTGTTTTAGTTTCTTTCTAAGGGGCATACAAGGAAGCTTCCAATGACATTCCAAAACCTGAAGAAGTTGAGCTTCCTTCTGGATATTGAGGATGAGGAGGAGGCTGTGTTTGTTTTCTCCCTGCTTCAGAATATCCCTAATCTAGAAGTACTTGACATAGAGGTTTATATTTTTATTGTTATAAATGCATCACTATTTCCAGATGTGGCAATCTGGCGAGTCGGGTCTGGTCAGTTTGGGTTGCAAGTCATTCGGGGTAAATTGAGTTCAATTTACATGTCACATGCATATAGGTCAGGATTGCGAGTCATTTAGTTTGACATTTCATTTAATTTACGTCGTTATTTCAGGTCAATTATGTTAGAACTAGAAGAAACTATGAAATTCACAAATTTCAACATATTTTATCTAATAAGGTAAAAACTAAAAATCTTGTTATTTTCGACTGAGATCGGGTTGGTCATTCGGGGGGTTAGGATCATCTCAGTTTATTGGATCATTTCAGATTTCGAGTCACTCTCATTAACGTCGGGCGGGGTTTTCGGGACATGTTAGATTTTGCCAGATTGCTTCCGATGATAAATGGAAGTAATAAAAATAGTGGCACTATGCGATACTCGCAATGGCTTCTTACATCTTACTAGGTTTAGTAAGAATAGAGAGAAAATAGAAAATGAGAGAATGGGTAGAGATAACGTAAGTATTTATAAAATCAATAAAGTTATGTCGATATTTCATTGGCTAGATAACTGAGTGAATCTTTTCTTAGTTTATCAATAAAATAATGCTTATGCCAAATTCTCGTTTTTAAGATATGTCGTAATTGGGACGATCTTCCTGAATCGCCAATCCCCAACTTCTGGAAATCAGTGGATGCAAAAGATTTCTCACTCAAACGCCTTCGAGTTGTGAACATCCGTGAGTTTGAAAACCTACAAAACTCAATTTCATTTGTCGAGCTTCTCCTCGGCTCCGCGCCGAAACTTGAAGAACTTAACATATATGATGACAATGGGCGTTTTAGTGATGATTATATGGACGCTCAGGCCGCAATGTGCTTGAAGCAGTTGTTGCTATTTCGAAGGGCTTCAGTGAAAGCTCAAGTTATTATTAAGAGTTAGAATCATTTTTAAGTAGATTTGAGCGAAGTATATCTTATCATGTGATGAGAGATGTAATGTGTTTAGTTTTGTGTTGTTTCCAAGGGTAGTTTAATATATGATGGTTATGAAGTGATGGATCTGAAATATGTAGTTTTATCTTTATATGTTTGAGTTAGGGTACAAGATATGGACCTAAGTATGTACTATTTAGATTCTCCTGTTTTAATGTAGAAAGTTTGTTTTATGAGTTCATTTTTTGTTGTCATGAAGTTGCTCTTGGGTTATATTATATATTTTCTAGAGTGTTTGCAGCAGAAAAGAATGAAACACATAGTGCCTATTTGGCAAGATGGAGCAGAGTATTTTGCTAATAGATCTCACCGAAATAAAGTGGACTAAAGATGTGAAAAATATATGAGATGAAAATAGTGTTATAAAATGAAATAAACCTATTTTGTTCACTCTCCTTTTCCAAGAAACAAGACATTGATCTATTTATCTCATCTAGCATTTTAATAATAGATCTCACCAAAACTTTGAATCTATGTTATACGGACACTTCAAAAATTCAGTTGTGTGCATGCCAGACACGTGTCGGACATCGACACTCCTCGTACACGTGGCCGACACACCACGTGACGTGTCAAATATTTTATTACTAAATTGTTATGACACTCCTAAGGACACTTACGATTATGCTTCATAGGGAATGATGACATGTGCATTAATATTGTTTTCTTAATTATTGCATCAATTCATCATCTCCTTATTTATATAGACGACTCCACTCAACTTTCTATTTCGGTGATTGTGGAACTAAACATTTAAAACGGATTTTGATTATGTAATGTTAAGTATTCACACGCAAGCCTGTAAAACATCAAATATCGTACTTACTCATGTAGAAGTGCAAATGTTATGTATACTGTATTCATTACAAAATATGGCATGCAACTTTGTAATGTGAAAATATTTTGTATAATCCTTCAAAATAAAATAAAATTAACATAAACAATATATAAAACGTATTGTGTCCTCTACTTTTTTTTAGAATTGCCGTGTCGCCGTGTCCATGTCGTGTTAGACACGACGCATGTGTAATGTGTTCATGTCCGTGCAAAATAGTTTTGAATAGATCGAAAAGTTGACTATTATTTCACAATTTAACTATTCGACTTGTTCTAGGGTCATAATGAAATGTTAATTGGAAACAACTTTTTGCCATATAGAGAGGTTATCTGAGTTCAAACCTATTTCTCAAATGCCACATCAGCACTTAACTAAGAAATTAGTGGTGAATTTGAACTCTTTTACATTTATCTTTTGCCATAATAAATTAATATGCCATGTCATTGCTCATCATGCCAGATCATTGCTTGACTGAAATGACCTGAGTAAACAAAATGGAATATTTACAGAGAGTAATTGAATTAAAAGATAATTGAAAAGCCACATTGAACAAAGCCAAGGCCAAAACAAACAGCATGTTAAAATTATTACAGAAGATGTCTTAGACAAGCTCTAAGATCAGCTCATTAAAAAAAGTAGAAATAAAAGAAAATCTCTCATGAGCTTATAATTAATTCAGAGCTTCCTATTAGTAGCCTCCTTAGCAAAAATGTAAAAACAAATAAAAGAAACAATAAAATAAAAAAATACCCTAAAATCTCAAATAAAACTAAGTTGCTTTAAGAACAAAATAATTTTTTCGTCATCTACTTTCGTGCTTTTTTTGTAATTAGGCCCCTCTCCCCAACATAAATACACAGCTGTTTTAAAGCATCACCCTCACCAGCAAATTCTGCATTAGTAAATATAAATATTTTTGCAGATATGTGCAATTTCTTCTCAACCATTACAGTCAAGACCTTCAACGCATCATCAATTTTTCCTTCTTTAATATAAGCAAATGCCATAATTGTATAGGAACGATTTCCATAAAATCCCTTTGAAAGCATTTCATCAAACACTTTTTGTGCATTGTCAATTAATCCTCTTTTACACAAGCTGTGAATTAAGGTTGTATATAGGGAACGCGTACTTTGATTTTTTTCTTTTTTGGATCTTTTCAGAAATTGCCAGTATTTCATCTGTTTTGTTTTGATTGCAATAGCAATCTACAAGCAAAGAGACAGTAGAATATGATGAACTTCCTGCTTAAAGACCAAAAAAAAAAAATCAATAAAATTTTGTTATTAGCTAGTAGAATCTTTTTAAGAAAAATCCCCAATATAAAGTTTTTCCTCCCTTTTGCTTTAAATATGCCCAAGATATCTTTACTTCTATGGCTCTTTTAGTTTGAATTTAATATTCACTAGCTTTTATTATTTGATAAAATGCTACAAGAATAAAAACTAACAAGATCTTCATAACAAAAAAATAAAATCCATGATAGTGATTTAAAAATAAATAAAATTACAATATACCTGCTCGAATCATACCAAGTAGGGTTTCTTTGGCCACATCTAATTTCTCTGCCTCACAAAAACTCTCTATTAATTGCTTATAAGTTACTATATGCAATTTCAACTCTCTATTGTTTTTAATTTTAAGCACTGAATCAAAATCCCCTGCCTCAAAATACACATTAATCAAGGGCTTAAGCGTTAAAAAAATCCGGCTCAATTTTTCTCGCAAAAATTTCATCGAACAACTCATTTGCACGCTCCATTTTCCCCAAATTACAAAATTCAGATATAATCAAATTATATGTTAATAAATCAGGATACAATCCCTTTCTTTTCATTTCATTTAATAACCTAATTGCTGCTTCATAGTCTTTAACTCTGCAATAAGCCCTAATTAGGGTTTCATACATAAATTCATAGGACCAATTCCTCCATTAATTTCCTTCAAAAGGTTCAAAGCCTCTTTAATCCTCCTTTCTTTACAAAACCCATTTATTAAAAAATTATACGTGATAATATTAGGATTAAGCCCTTTTCCTTTCATTTTATAAAGTAAACTCAGAGCCTGGTGATTCAACCCTTTATTGCAAAGCAACATAACTAAATTATTGTAACTAGATGCATTAAGTAAAATACCATTTTTCACCATTTCTGAAACTAATTCACGAGCCTTATTCAAATCATTAGACTTGAAACAAATATACAGAAAGGAATTGTAAATCTGAATGTTCAATTTCAATACAATTCCTACTTCAACCATTTCATCAAACACCTTCCATGCATTATATATATTCTTATCTTTAGCCAATGCAATCAAAAGAGCACTACAAGCATACGAATCCGGCTTCAAACCATTATTCTTCATTTCATCAAACACCTTCAGTGCATCATTACTCAACCTACATTTTGAGTAATAAATCACAAGCCAATTAAGTACTTGACCACTCGTGCTCGGATAACTCTTCAACAAAGGACCCAGAACTGAAGGGGAATTAATCAGGGACTTAAGCGAATTTCTCAAGCAATTCTTGAGCCATTTTGAACTGATTGTTCTCCGTTAAGAGATGAATTGGGCTCGAGCGAGTGGTTGTAATGGGGCAATGAATCGGCCCAGTTGAAGAAGGCCCATGGGAGAGACGTTTGGGGTGATAATTGGTGAAGGATTTGAGTTACGTTTGAAGGGGTGAAGAGGTTTGAGACGTTGGGGTGAGAGAGAATCGCCCAGTTGTTTTTGAAGACATTTCCACAGACGGCTTTGATGAATCTTAGCTCGCTCATTTGAGAGGCCAAAGGAGGAGAGAACCAACATGAATTGAAATTGGATTTGAGTGTTCTGTTCTGTTTCTAATTGAAGAAGAGAAATCAAAATGAAGTGACCATTTTTGCGAAACTGCCCTTATGTTATTACTAAATATGAAAATATCAATAATTGGTTAAACTAAACTTCTTGCAAGTTGCATTATTGGACGTGCTAAAATATAGTCCATGTTATGAATATAAATAATATGCATGTTCAATACTTGGTTTCTAAGAAAAGATAAATTAGGAAATGCTTGTAAGAATGGAAGGAGATGTGGCAGGGTATTTACTACTGTATATTCTATTGTATTTAGGTTAGATTATTTTCTTTATTGTAATTCTAAATCAAAAGATTTCTTAGCCAGCACTCACCCTCTACTTTATAAAGGGGGCAGTGGCTATTGTAGTCTTAATCCACAATTCAATGCAATTATCTCCTTCCAATTCTCTTTTTTCTATTGTTCTTTTGTTCTTTATTTTATAACACGTTATCAGCACGAGTCTACTATAAAATATTTGAAGTTCTAAATAACATAACTGAAACTCTGCTTCAGAAGGTACAATTTCAAATTATTAATATTTCACAGTGTTTTAAATAGCGGCGCAATTGCGCGCAATTGCGCCGCAATTGCGGAAATTACCCATAAACGCAACTCGCAATGAAATTATAGCAACAATAGCGTTTTCGCCGCTACAGGCGCTATAGCGGTTGAAATAGCGGAAAAAACCGGCGCTATAGCGCGCTATTTGGATAGTATTTTTTTATTTAGACCCGAAATTCATTAACCCGAATTCAATCCAATAAGTAATTAAATCCAAACCCGATAAGTCAATAAACCCAAACCCAAAAAAAATAAAACACATTTCTTTCTCCATAGGCAAACGAAGGCAACAAAAATGATAAAGACAAAAAAATGATAAACCCAAACCCTACATTTCTAAAATGATGAAGTTGATTCATCATGTTCATCCGAAGATGATGAAATAATGAATGTTAATTTCTCTTCATCCGAAAAGTAAATAATTAGTTTAAGTATTAATATTTATTTTGGATAATTAAGTATTTGTGTGTTTATTTTAGATAATTAAGTTTTCATATGTTTATTTTATGTCGCATGTTTAAATGCGGACAATGAATTTTGTGTGGTGCATGTTTAATTATGGATTATTGTAATATCTTTATTTATGGTGGTTTTGATTTTTGATTTTTATATTGAAAATTTTGTTATAACTATACAAAATGGCATTTCCCCGCTATGAGGTCGTAGCGGCGCAATAGCGCCCGCTACCGCGATCCGCTACAAAAAAAGCTCAAACGCTATGGACCGCTGTATCGCAATTTAAACCATTGATATTTCATTATATTATTTATTTTGGATTTTCTTTCATTCAATTTTTTTTCTTGAAATTCGTTATTTTACGAGCTTCTTTTAAGTTTCATATCTCTCTACCAGAAGTTGCAAATTTTCTTTATGGATCAATGCACCAGAAATTACTAGTTTAATTATTTTTATTTTCCAACCAGAAGTTGCGTGTTTTTATTTTTATTCACACACCAGAAGTTGCTCGTTTAAATTATTTTGTATGCAGCAGAAGTTTCTTGTTTAATTTTATTTACGCAACCAGAAGTTACATGTTTATTTTTACTTACGTACCAGAAGTTGCTTGTTTAATTTTATTTACACAACCAGAAGTTGCATGTTTATTTTTATTTATGCACCAGAAGTTGCAAGTATATTTATCTTTATTTTTATGTACATTTATTTTATGCACATTTACTTTTATGCACATTTATTTTTATGTATATTTATTTTCTGCACATTTATTTTTATGCAAATTTATTTTTATTTATGCACATGTAGTTGCAATAATTTTATTCTTTGCACACAAGCTGCAAAATTTATTTTATGCACCAGAAGTTACAAAATATAGCACCAGTAGTTGCAATAATATTGTCTTAATCTCGAATATCAACTCACAAATAATAATTTGAGAAAAGATGAAGAATATATATATTAAATAAAGATATTCCTTATATTTTATTTTGCTCTTGAAGCAGCAACAAGGGGAAGAGAGTTGCAAAATAATAATTTTGCAACTCTCAAATAATAATTTGAGAAAAGATGAAGAATATATATATTAAATAAAGATATTCCTTACATTTGATTTTGCTCTTGAAGCAGCAACAAGGGTAAGATATATTGAAAACCAAACTAATGAGTTGTAAAAGAAGAAAATATATGAAACTTGTTTAAATAATTGCACTCAATTCCCAGAAGTGAATGTTGCAAAATAATAACATAAATGAGACTAATATCAGAAGCCATTACAAGAAAATCATACAAGACAATGAAAAGATACAACAAGATATAATTTATGACTGATTCTAAAATATGTATTTTAGATATTTTATGAAAGAGCATTGTTTAAGTACCTGTTGTACACCAAAGTATTTTGTTGAATTCTATAAAGTCTCTTTAAAAGAAAAGAAAAAATATGGTTAATTATGTTTGTAATTGAAAACCATTTCAGTAAGCTCTTAAATATTACATGATACTTTATATTTATTCAATTTATTTTATTTATTTGTGGAATCCAAAATGGATGATAAAGACATATGTCCAGCAGACATTGAACAACTAAAATAATACTTAGAAATTGAAAGGCAAGTGTTAATACAATATCACGTATTATAAATGCAATTCAAGACTCCAGAAGAGTTTGTTCCCTGAATAAACAAAATATATAATAGAAAATGCTTTAAAATTGTGAATTACTATAATTGTTTCTTGTATATAAGCAAAATCATGAATTTCATACAATTAATTCGACATCATTCCCAGAAGTGAATGTACCACAAATATAAGTCGTGATTGTGAATGTGTATGTGGACATAAAAGAGGTCAAGGTGGAAACTATACTTGCCATTGTGATGATTATATTCAGAAGAACGCACAAGAAAGTGGAAAGAGCGCACAAAAGATAACTTTTAAATGGTCTAAAAGTTTATGTGGTAGTAAAAGACATTCGGTATATCCATGTGTATGTCCTAGAATCTTGTGGAGCTTTATTTAGCCGCCTTAATGACAAAGAGAAAATAATAATGTCGACGTTGGTTATCACGATAATGATAATATTGATAACCGATAATGATACCATCTACTGGATCTAAAGTGCATTAGTAAGAACGAGTTAGAGAGAGAACCGAATAAGAAAAATTTCTTTTATTTTATTTTATATTCTTATTATTATTGTTATTATCATTATCATTATTTTTCTTTCTTTTGATACTACAAATATGAATCAAAATATGTATGGACACAATAAGAGTTATAAATATGTGTGTCTCATTGTAATGGACAATATTTCTGTTGGGTTTCGGACGTGCATAACGCAGCGGAAAATAAAAAATTTCGTCCAAAACCAATCCGAGGATCCGTGCGTATCGGTTAAATCAAAGAAATAAATCTTAAAGATACCTTTCGGATTACGCTTAATCCGTGACGCTCAAACCATGCGTGTTGTCCAAGTGCCTCTAAACCGGTTACCGTCCTAACCGATTTTCCGTCCGTCTAGTCCGTCCAGGTCGGATCGTGCGGAAGCCATCTACCGCACACACAATCGGTCTTCACCGAAACTTTCAACAAGCCGTTCTCATCTTCTTAGGCCAAATAGATCACACGCGCCGAAAATACGAACGCCTCTACCGGTATCCACACGAACATTCTTAAAACGGGAAGAAGAACAATATATATGCTAGTAGCTTGTTCTTCTCTTGCACAAGAAAACTCTTTTTTCTTCTTCTTATTTTGTCTCACAAAAGATGTATAATTCTCTCATATAATTGCACCCTTTCATTTTGTCATATAAAAGGAAAGCACCCTTTAGTAATTTTGTCACACAAATGAGAAAGGATATTTTCTTTCTTTTTGTCTCACAAAAGAGAATGAGAAATAATGAGAGAGAGAATCATTTGGTACAATGAATTTGGAGCCCTCTATGTCCTTATATAGAGGTGAAGAGTCATGTCTATTCACACTAAAAGATGTGTATGACATCACTCATCATTATCCACATATCATCATCTAGACTCTTCTAGATTACATGATCTTGTGTGCTCATAGTCTTTATATACATATATATCACATCTTATCACATAAGATGACAATATCTTTTGTGACATTCCTATGCAACTCATCATATAAGTCGGTAGGATTTTCTGCGCCCGTTTCAGTTTGTTCTTTGTGTGTGACCCTGTAGGTTCACTTAATGTTGGCAATAAACTTGACAGTCTATAAATCATGAGCGGACTCTACCAAGCCATCATGACTACCCAATTTAAGTGAATATTGGTGATCCGATTTACCTAATCAACAATCATGTATTTAGTCCCTTTGTCACACGATATCTATATCGATCATAAGGCATTTAATACGTCATCCTTATATTAATCGAATTAATATTTCTTGATCCCGAATTAAACTGAACAAGAACAAATGACATTAATAACTCTTATTAATTCATTTGAGTATGGCCATACATTTCTTCAGTTCAATTCATCAAGAGGCCTAAAGATATCTCTCTCATTTATGAGAGGAACAAATCCCGTCTTGATTGCACTCATCCCTCTACATGATTCATTGTATACCTAATCATAACCGTTATGACCACCCGGTTAAAGGCAGTGTTAGATTATATTAAAGTATAAAATTACTCATGTTGGGAACCGAGACAATCTCAGGTCAAAGGACTATAAATACTTTATGTTACAAGAATCGCTAATGACGTAAAACATGTAGCATTCTTATGGCGGGTCAGTCCAGTATATGGTCTCTAACATATACCTATGTTAATGACTTGATAACTATTTATCCATGATCAGTAAAACATGATCATCAGTCAACTAATATACTGGTGTACATTTATAGCTTGCATATAAATATATATTTATTTATATCCGCAAGTATATTTGTCTCTACAAATATCCTATAAATGACCAGGGACGATTTAGAATAGCATTCATAATACTTTATAGTTTTACTATCAAAGTCACGCACTTTGATGATATAAAGCTGAATTGCATATTCATGGTCTATTTTAATTATATTAAAATAACCTATACGCACATATTATATGAAATATCTTAGAGTAATTATAATGTTTGTTAATTCAATCCGTCAACCTAGGTCACAAACACTTTGGCCTAGGGCATAACACCATCAATTTCTGCATTTTAAGAAACATTTTAGAAATCTATATTAGAACAACATACATCTTTTCTATTGATTTGTATTATGAGGGACTAATACAATTAAGTCATATTTATTAGTAAACCAGAAGTTTATTGACTTAAAACTTATTTATGCTTTTGCATAATAGATGTGGTCCAATTTGAAAAGTAATTTTATAATTTTGACATGAACTTGAAGTTCAGTAATTAGAAAAGTAACATTATCATTAAACATGAACCAGAAGTTCAATAATTTGAAAAATAATTTTATGATTTGACATGAACCAGAAGTTCACTAATTCGAAGAGAAATTTCATGTTTGTCATGAACCAGAAGTTCACTAATCTCGGAGCAATGATGATGCAAATAATCACAGAAAAATCAAATATGCATCAATTAAAGAACCAGAAGATTCTTTTATCAAATGAATTTTCATGTGCTTCATGTTTTCAAGGAAAATTAATTGTTAGACATCACAAACCAGGGTTAGGAATGAATCACCCAATTTCCTTGAGCGTATTCATCGAATATATGTGAGCCTATTACTCTTTCATTTGGACCATCTAGATATTTTATGGTATAAATAGATGCATCTGCTAGATGGTCACATATATGTTTATTATTATCTCGAAATATTGTATTTGCAAGATTGGTTGCTCAAATATTCCAATTAAGATCATAATTTATGAATTGTATAATTACAACAACTCATTTTGATGATGATCAGTGAGTCACATCCAAAGTACTCGACGAGTATCATACGTTGATTGAAATTATAATTGAGCATTGGCCCACGCACGCACTTAGAATGATCTAACATCATATCTTGTTAAGTGATTATAATTAAACGTTGGCCCCTAATAATAAAATGAAAGCTCATCTTTTGATTGAGGCCATGAAATGATATATGTTGTAGCACTAATTAGAGTAAAGCCAACATTTTATAATAAGTACTCCCCATTATAATTTGTGACCGGCCTGCAGCCATGGAAATACTATTTAAAATCTTTTGGATGTAAAATATTTGTTCCTGTAGCTCCACCGCAACGCACAAAAATGGGCCACAAATAAAAGTCGGGCATATATATTAAGTTAAATTGCCCTGCATAATTTGATATCTTGAACTTCATTACATGAATTTATTCACTACATAAATTATTGATTATAAATTTGATGTGATGAATTTTCGATCATTATCTAATTTTGATACTTAATCTTATATATATGAACTATAATTTAAAATGTAACTCATTTGTAAAATATAGCAAATCTATTATCAGATATATTTGTTCTTTCATAAAAGAAATCTGACAACATCTTAATTCGGATGCATATCCTTGGAGGATCATCCAAAAACACACCTGAAGTGTGTTAGATGTTTGTAGACAAAATTCCAGAAGAAAGAATTAAATGAATACCAAAGTGATTGTTGTGAAACAAATCAAATATTAATGAATATATTCAAGATGTAATAAACAATGAAAGTCCTGAAGAACTTGATTAATAATTAATGATAACATTAGGGGGAGAGAAACAAGAGCTGGAAAACATAAGCTATAACTTATATGGTATGCATCATTAATATCTTTCATTTAGATCCTCTAACAAGTTAATATGAACTAAAAGTTCATAAATTTATTAATGTGAAACAACATGCAATTATATTATTTATATTGATGCAAAAATGATATTCCAGCATTTAGTGCTCATTGAGATACCCTTGGATAATTCTATGTTTGAGATATGCCAGGAGCATAGTCGACCAATCGATTCCAGTGATAAAGATCCAAGGAAGAAGGAAAGAGCATGATAAGAAAGTTGGCTTGAAGTTATTAATACTTCAAAAGAAATAAATTCTTCTGAAAAGAATATTGATGATAAAAGAGTAGAAGACAATGACGCCCCTGAAGAGGTTTAGATACCTAACAATATTGAAAATAATGAGATCTCAATAATTTATGTTTCTACTAGAATAAATATGGAACCGAAATAAAATTGTGATTAATCAAAATTTATTTATGCAATTGCAATTGATTTATAAATGAAAATGAGGATCTAGAATTAAAATTATTTGTATAATGTCGACGGATAAAGTATTGGCCAAATCGAAAGATGTGATTAAAGCATCATTATTTTCACTAGTGAAATATAAAATTGTGGACATGTACTCCAGACACCTGGCGTTGTATAACGGTAACTTATAAGCGGGTATAATTTATAAGAGGATGTTTTAAGAATATGTATTGAGAAAATTAAATTATGATGTGCAATTATATTTCTAATTTTGTCGTCCCTGATGGACTTATTAACGTAGTAGCAAATTATACATATCTCATTTGATTGCAATATATTAATGAAAATCCCTGAAGGATTTAGAATGCCTGAAGCATTTCAAACTCTCGAGAGATTTAATCTATTAAATTACAAAGATCTTTGTACTAATTAATGCAATATTGAGATATGTGATAAAATTGCTATAACAAATGTTTGTTGAATGAATGTTATGTAATTGATCAAAATTACGGTTAAGAAACTATATATTTACCTTTTGAATGTTGATATATATATTGATGATTTAAAATCTTATGGTACTCTCGAAGAGCTTCAAAAACTACCATATTATTGAAAAGAATATAAGATTAAATTCTTTAAGGCATAAAATATTATCTTGAATTATAAATTAAATATTTCCCTGAAGGAGCTATTGTTTCATAATCCATCTATTATAATGATATAATATAGAGAAATCGCATCCATTAAGATCATCAAGATAACTTGTTTGATGTACTAACAATTGAAATAAAGGATGGTGAGTTATTTTCATGCATGCATGGGCATGATGATGGTGAAATGAATATTCGAAGCTCCTCAAACAATGATCCAGTAGATCTCTTCTTAAGTATATATTACAAAGATTGAAGTTTGTCATCTTACATATAGTTGCATATATGAGGGGGAGAAATAATACGTACTGCACTCTTTTTCCCTTATCTATGGTTTTTGTCCCAATAAGTTTTCCTAGCAAGGTTTTTAACGAGGCAGCTTTTGTGCGTAATATATAGAATGATTATGCACTCTTTTTCCTTCACTAGGATTTTTGCCCATAGGATTTTACCTAGTAAGGTTTTAACGAGACATATTTAATTTATGAAATAATGAGAAATAATGATAATACGCGATGCACTCTTTTTCCCTTAGCCAAGATTTTGTCCCTAAGAATGGAAGGAGATGTCGCAGGATATTTACTATTGTACATTCTATTGTATATAGGTTAGATTATTTCATTTATTGTAATTCTAAATCAGGCAAGAGATTTCTTAGCCATCACTCATCCTCTACTTTATAAAGGGGGCAATGACTATTGTAGTCTTAATCCACAATTCAATGCAATTCTCTCCTTCCAATTCTCTTTTTTCTATTGTTCTTTATTTTATAACAGTCCATAATATATAAAGGGAAATTTACAAATAACCCCCTATCTTTTATCAATAGTACAAAACACCTCCTATATTTTTCAGAATTTATAAAAAAACCCTATGATAAACTCTTCATTTAAATAAAACCCCCTCCATCCACTTTTCCATCCATATTTTAGTTAAATTTTTTGAAATTCCCATTTTACCCCTATGATAAAATAATTTTCGAAAATAATTAAAAAAAATATTTCTTAAAAAAAACATTTAGAAAAAATATTTTCCGAAAAAAAATTTTCTAGAAAAAATATTTTCTGAAAAATATTTTTAAAAAATATTTTATCAAAAAATTCTAACAAAAAATTTCTTACAATTTATACATTTTTCCTAAAAATATTTTTAAAAACAAAAAAATTTCAGAAATCTCTTTGCAGAATTTTTTTTTCAAGGATTTTTTTTGAAAACATTTAAGAATATTTTTTTTCTAAAAATATTTTTTGTAAGAAATAAAAATTGGCAATTTTTTTAAAAAACTTCTACAAAGAATATTTTCATAGAAAATAGTCTTTCTAAAAATTTATTAAAAAAAATTTCTCAAATATAAAAATTATTTTAAAAAAAAGTTGCATGAAAAAATTATTTAACAAATATTTTTAGAAAATATATTTTACTTAAATGTTTTCAAATAAAATCCTCGAAAAAAAATTCTAAAAAGAGATTTCTGAAATTCTTTTTTAAAAATATTTTTAGGAAAAATATATTTCTTAAAAATATTTTTAAATAAAAAATTGTAAGAAATTTTTGTTAGAATGTTTATAAAAAGATTTGATAAAATATTTTTTCTCGAAAATATTTTTTTCGGAAAATATTTTTTCTAAATATTTTTTTCATAAAATATATTTTTTAGAAAATTATGTTTAAAAAAATTATTTTGGAAAATTATTTTATCATAGGGGTAAAATGGAAATTAATTTTTTTTGAACTACTAAATTTATCATATATGCTGTCTTGTTTGTAAGGTCGAAAATAGAAATGAAACTAGATTTAGAGTACGCATAATATATCTTATCTATATTTCATTATAATTTCTACTATATATCTTCGGCAATTGGGAAGAAAATGAATAAAAAACCAATAGCTTCCAAATAATTTGTTATTGAAATTCACACACACTTTTAAGGTTTCAAAATGCAACTTAAAGCAACAAACTCAGAATGACGCATTCAAAAAAAAAAAACAAAAAAAACTCAGAATGGCTTGCATGCCACTGGATTCTAACACTAAAAGATTCAAAATCCAAAAATAACACTAAAACATTCAAAATCCAAAAATTAAATTTAGATGCTCGTCCATCCACTCTATAACACTAATTATTATATTATTATAATCTGGAGAGTTCTGCCTAAAGCCTTGATAAAATTTCTTCATTCCGGTGGCTGTATAGTACCTGTGCGAAATTTTCAAACATTAAAGAGATTTAATAATATGTAAAAGTAAAACAATCGCAGTAAAATCAACGTACTAAACATAACATAATATTTTGGTCATAACTGCAAAGTTGTACCCTAAACTCTATGTGAGGCTGCAATTATACAGTTGAAATAAAGCTTTATCAAAGTGCAGGAACCAAAATATATACCTGTCTTGATGAAACTTTCCCATAGATGAACTCGTATATCGTTTGCACTAACTAGGGCTGCAAATAGTGTGGAGAATATCCATATTCAGTGGATATCTAACCCGAATGGAGCGGGTAATACCCGATTTTTATACCCACGGGTATGGATATGGGTAGACAAAAAAATCCAGGGTCGGATATGGTATGGATATGATATTGTTATATTCAGCCTATGAATATACCCATAACCGTATCCGATTGATATCCATGAGTATATTACATATATAACATATAATCTTATCTATTATTTCTTATCTTCTAATAATATTTTCATTATTTTGTTACCTTTTAACAGAAATTCTTTATCCTCTTACCATTTAGTTCATATCAAATACTTCTTACTTATTAATGAATAATCTATATATAATTATATTTAGGTCAGGCAAACAAACCTAATTTTTCTGTATGGCAGACTTTTAATTCAGAGTCGGCTTTTAGTACGAGTGGGAGGTTTGTGAGCCTTCACCGTAGTAGCCTAATTCCAGAAAATTGGTTATCAACTGAAATGAAAGGTGTGTGGAGAATTTGATAATTTATTTCTATTATAAATATCTTATTATTTATATTCTAATTTATTTATTTTATTTTGTGTTAGGTCCACGTTCAAAAGGTTATTCTCAATCTCATACTTTCTTAGAAGATGCAGAACACGACGAGGTAGATTATTTTTTTGATATACTTTAACTAATTAAAATTTATTAAGAGTCGATTTATTCATTATTATTTTTGTATTATTATTATTATTATTATTATTATTATTATTATTATTATTATTATTATTAATATTATTATTAATATTATTATAGATTGAAACTCGTGCAGAAGCAAGCAACTGTGTAGAAGCAAATAATAAAGGATCGTAATTTTGATAACATGTCAGAAGTTTGTGGGCATTGGCATATTTTTAGTAAATTAGGTGTTTTAATGAATTTTGTTGAATAATTTTATCTTTATGATTTATTTATGTTAGTTGAGTTTGGTTGTTTTATGGATTGGTTACTTGCTTTGCATGTTTATTAATTTGATTATTTGTGAAAATAGAATTATTTAAATTATTTTTATCGCGGTTATGGTTTTCCTCATATCCATGTTTATATCAACGGGTACGGGCACGGACATGAAGTGATACCCGAATAAGAATGTGGATATGGGTATGGATATATCCATTTATAAATGGGGCGGATATAGAAATGATATATCCACGCCCGCTTATTGTAAGCATACATTAAATATACGAAGTAAATGAAGTTGAACTGCTTATAATTCTTTTCTTTCTTACATTTTCGTTAATTTTTTACTAGATATGCCGCAAATTATTTATAGAAAATAAAATATGTTTATTATTTCTTAATTTTTCTTTTCTTTAAATGGAGATAGTTAGAAGACTGAGTTATGCCTTTTTGTCTATCCTGTCTTCTTGGTTTTGAAAATTATTAAATAAAATCACATTTTTTTTAAAATAAAATACAATATATGATAAACCAAAATCAGATTTAGTAAGCTTATTTCAGCTATTGACGAGAGTTTTTGTGAACTTATTTTAATTATTATTGCTAATTATTGCTGAGACAACTTGCATTAACATGTACTAATCAGTATTCAGTATTATAATTTATTAATTAAAATACTAAAAATATTCTTACCTCTATTCTAATATTATTGTACCAAAAATGTTATTCAAGTATCCTACATTTTATAAATATTTACAAAAATAAATATTTACAAAAATATCTGAAAAATTGATTTTCAAACACATATCCAATCGTTTTGTGTTTACTTCTTTTTTTAGTTTTAATTAAAACCCAAAATTGATAAATTTATGCCTTCTCAAATAGAATTAACCCAACATCCAAAAGTTCATTACTTTATTTTATTCCATTTTTTTCTCACCTTTTCTCATTAGCTTGTAAACCCTTTTTTCAATTAGGCCCTTTTCCAAACCAAGAGACCATAAAATCTTCAACAAATCTCTCTCATCAGCATAAGACTCATTAAGACACCGATAAACTTTTACAGATATACCCAAATTCTTCTTCACCATTTCATTTAACACCTCAGAAGCAGAATTCGTTTTTCCTTCTCTCAAATATGCAAATGCAATACATAAATAAACAAGATTATCAGCTTCAAATGCCTTCGCATGCATTTCATCGAGCAGTTTCTGTGCATGATTTACCAAATTATTTTTACATAGTCTTCTAATTAGGGATCTGTATACAGATTTATCTGCAATTTGACCGATTTTTTTGAGCTCATTTGGGATTGTTAGAACTGAGTCTGGTTTGTTTTGTTTGCAATAAGAATCGACTAGCCAAGACCAAGTAGCATAATTAGGACAAAATCCTGAAAAAAAGAGAGAGAATTGAATAATTAATGGAAAATTGAGGCAATTTGGGTTCAATTTAAGAAAATTGAATCTTATTGAGATTTAATTGCACAATTGAGGGTTAATCCACACCAAAATTAGGTTAAATTGAAGTCTAGATGCAAAATTTGGTGAAATGGTGCGATTTTGTTGAGACTTAATTTAATATTTAAGTACCTGCATTTATCATATCAAATATCACTTCCTTTGCCTCATCCAATTCTTTCGCCTTACAAAAACCATTTATTAAAGACTTAAATGTGAATTTATCCAATTTCAACCCTGATTCAATCATTCTATCTCTAACTTTACATGCAAACACCATATTGCCTCTCTTGCAATAAGAATTAATTAGAGTATTACACGTGATATTATCCGTCTTAATTTTTCTCTCATCCATTTCATTTAGCAAATCATTCACATTTTTCATTTTACCCAACTCACAAAGTTTGCGCAAAATCGCATTATATGTTACGACACTAGGGCACAAACCCTTAGTCTCCATTTCTTTCATTAATTTAATTGCTTGATCTAGCTCATTATTTCTACAATATCCATCAATTAGGGTTGTATAACTCACTTGATTTGGTACCACTTTTTCCTTAATTTCATTAAAAAGTCGTACCGCCTCTTTAATCCTACCTTCTTTACAGTATCCATATATTAATGAATTATAAGAATATATATCTGGCTTAATCCCATCTCTCTCCATTCTCTCTTGTAGACTTAATGCCTCATAATGCAACCCATTTTTACAAAATAACGCTATTAATGTGTTATAACTGATTATACAAAGTGAAATCCCTTTCTTATCCATTTCAGAAAGAATTCTCCTCGCCTTATCAATTTGACCAGATTTTAAACAAACATTTAGCATCGCATTGTAAATATGAGAATTTGGAGTTATTCCAAGAAGAAGCATTTCATCAAACACTTTCCAAGCAGTAGCAGCGAGTTTTTCATTAGCCAACGAAGTTAAAAGCGCATTACACGCATGAAAATCAGGCTTTAACCCATTACTCTTCATTTCATCAAACACCTGTAGTGCATCTTTACTCATGCGAGATTTTGCATAAAAAACGAGGAGCCAACTGAGTACTTGATGATTCGTGCTCGGATAATTCTTCAGCAAGGGACCAAGAACCAACGGGGAAGAAAGGAGGGACTTAAGTGCGAATTTCTCAAGCAAATCGCGAGCCAGCTTGAACTGATTGTTGGTCACTAATATATGAACCATTGTCCAGTTGGGCTCGAGCGAGTGGCGGTAATGGGGCAAGGAGTAAGCCCAGTTGAAGAAGGACCATGAGAGCCATGTTTTAGATGGTAATTGGAGAAGGATTTGAGAGACGTTTGAGGTGGTGAAGATATTCGAGACGTTGGGGTGAGAGAGGACAGGATAGTTGTTTTTGAAGACATTCGCACAAACAGCTTTGATGAATCTCAGCTCGCTCTTCTTTGAGAGGAAAATGGTGCTGGTCATTTTGGAGTTTAGAAACCGGAGAAATGAGAAATCAGCTAAGTAACGCTATTTGGCCGCACCAATGCGCTAGGCGCTGGTCGGACGGTCGGAACCGTCGAGGATTAATCGGGGATTAATCGGAACTAGGCGGATTTATATTTTTTATTATTTTTATAAATTATATATAAATTAGTAACGATTTTTTTAAAGAACCGTTACAGTTTAGTAACGGTTTTTTAATATTAGTAACGGTTGTTTAAATTTGGTAACGATTTTTTAAATTCTGTAACGATTTGGACTACTTTATAAGTTGTAACGGTTAATTCATAGTAACGGTTTTCATCAAAGAACCGTTACAGAATTGCCAATATCTGTAACGGTTTATAATAAACCGTTACAGATTGTATGCATATTTGTAACGGTTCTTTCGTGAAAAACGTTACTAATTACACTTTAGTAACGGTTTTTATCAAAGAACCGTTACAGAACTGCCAATATCTGTAACGGTTCTTTCATAAAAACCGTTACAGATCTATATTTATAACGGTTCTTTCGTAAAAACCGTTACAGATCTATATTTGTAACGGTTTTTTCATATAAACCGTTACAGATTGTATCATTTTGTAACGGTTCTTTCATATAAACCGTTACAGATTGTATGCATTTTTGTAACGGTTCTACCATAAAAACCGTTACAGATCTACATTTGTAACGGTTCTTTCGTATAAACCGTTACAGATTGGGCGGATCTGGGCGGGTCTGGGCGGACGCTGGGCGGGTCTGGGCAGTCGCTGGGCGGACAAAACGCACAGAAGGCCGACTAACATAATTTCTGGGCGTTTTGCGGCCGCCTAGCGCCTGGGCGGCGCCCAGGCGGCCGCCTGGACCGCATTTTAGAACCTTGGCCACACCAAAGCATTTCTTCTTGTTGGTTAATCTGTGCAATATGTCAATATGCCCTTGTGTTTAGTGAATTATTGAAGTAAACGATCCTGTGGGAACGATAGTTGTATGCATGCATTTTTAGTAACAGTTTTTGGAGTAGTACTATAAAATGCAATAATAAATTATGACCATGGTTAAAATATTTTTGTTAGGGTTGTATTCAAACTTCAAAACTTCATTAGTGAATATATACGGATATACCTCATGAAGTCTTAAATGTTTTATTTGTGTTCAAAAAAGTTTTTAATTGGTTAAAAATTAGTTTTTTTTTACCAATAAAATATATTAGTAAAGGTTGTTATGTTAAATTATTATTGAGAATGACTTTATTTTTATAATTAAATTATGTACATTGTCAGGAGTAATTTATATATCAGATACTTAACCCCTATAATCTCTACCAATTTTTAGTATCGGTATTTTTTTTATTGACAAGTGGCCATTGAAATGAGTGATTATTATTAGTTAATGATTATTAAAAAAAAATATTTTATTTGATTATTCTAAAATATTAGATGATTATTAAAAATAAAATTAATATAAATGACCATATTATGATGGTTAAGCACTTTAACCAGAAAATAGGTAGAGATTTTAGGAGTTATGTACATGTCATTTATATATTATGGATTTTTTTTTTTAATTTTATAGGAAATGCTCATATGTCCCAATCTATATTCAAAGAAATTGATTTTGCTAAATTTTGAATCCACAATCTTTGAGTCGGTGGGCTAGTACTACTTAATCATTCCTGCTGAAGGAGTTTTGGCAATGACTATATGTTAGCACGTCCAATAATGCAAGGAGTTTAAGCAATTATCAACATTTTCATATTTAGTAATAACATAAGGGCAATTTTGCAAAACTCGCCAAAAATGGTCACTTCATTTTGATTTCTCTTCTTCAATTAGAAACAGAACAGAACACTTCAATCCAACAGTTCGATCTCCAATTTCAACTCATGGTAATTCTCCTCCTTTCGCTTCTCAAATGAGCGAGCTAAGATTCATCAAAGCCGTCTGTGCAAATGTCTTGAAAAACAACTGGCCTCTTCTCTCCCACGCCCCCATTTCAACTCTCTTCACCCCTTCAAACGTAACTCAAATCCTTCACCAATTATCATCCCAAACGTCTCTCTCATGGGCCTTCTTCAACTGGGCCGATTCATTGCCTCATTACAGCCACTCGCTCGAGCCCAATTGGGCCATGGTTCATCTGTTAACGGAGAATAATCAGTTCGAAATGGCTCAGGAATTGCTCGAGAAATTCACGCTTAAGTCCATGATTTGTTCACCATTGGTTTTGGGTCCTTTGTTGAAGAGTTACCCAAGCACGAGCGGTCAAGTACTTAATTGGCTTGTGATTTATTACTCGAAATGCAGTTTGAGTAATGATGCACTGAAGGTGTTTGATGAAATGAAGAGTCATGGGTTAAAGCCGGATTCGTATGCTTGTAATGCTCTTTTGATTGCGTTGGCTAAAGATAAGAATATACATACTGCATGGAAGGTGTTTGATGAAATTGTTGAATTAGGAATTGTATTGAACATTCATATTTACAATTCGTTGCTGTATATTTGTTTCAAGTCTAATGATTTGAATAAGGCTCGTGAGTTAGTTTCAGAAATGGAGAAAAATGGTGTTTTACTTAATGCTGCTAGTTACAATAATTTAGTTATGTTGCTTTGCAATAAAGGGTTGAATCGCCAAGCTCTGAGTTTACTTTATAAAATGAAAGGAAAGGGGTTTAATCCTGATATTATCACGTTTAATTTTTTAATAAATGGGTTTTGTAAAGAAAGGAGGATTGAAGAGGCTGTGAAACTTTTGAAGGAAATTAATGGAGGAATTAGTCCTAATGAGTTTACGTATGAAACCCTAATTAGGGGTTATTGCAGAGTTAAAGACTATGAAGCAGCAATTGGGTTATTCAATGAAATGAAAACAAAGGGATTGTATCCTGATTTATTAACATATAATTTTATTATTTCTGAATTTTGTAATTTGGGGAAAATGGAGCGTGCAAATGAGTTGTTGGATGAAATGTTTGAGAGAAAAATTAAGCCGGATTTTATAACGATTAAGCCCTTGATTAATGCGTATTTTGAGGCAGGGGATTTGGATTCGGTGCTTAAAATTAAAAATAATAGAGAGTTGAAATTGCATATAGTAACTTATAAGCAATTAATAGAGGGTTTTTGTGAGGCAGAAAAATTAGATGTGGCCAAGGAAACCCTACTTCATATGATTGATGAAGGTATATTGTTATTTTATTTATTTTTGTAATCACTATCATGTATTTTATTTTATTAAGATCTTGTTAGTTTTTATTCTTGTAGCATTTTATGAAATAAAAAAAGCTAGTGAATATTAAATTCTACTAGCTAATAACAAAATTCTATTGATTTTTTTGTCTTTATGCAGGAAGATCTCCAACATATTCTACTGTCTCTTTTCTTGTAGATTGCTTTTGCAGTCAAAACAAAACAGATGAAATACTGGCAATTTCTGAAAAGATCCAAAAAAAAGATCACAATGTGTGTAAAGCTCTATATACAGCCTTAATTCTAAGCTTGTGTAAAAGAGGGTTAATTAATAATGCACAAAAGGTGTTAGATGAAATGCTTTCAAAGGAAGTTTATGGAAATTGTTCCTATGCAGTTATGACATTTGCTTATATTAAAGAAGGAAAAACTGATGAGGCATTGAAGGTCTTGAATGAAATGGTTGAGAAAAAAATGGATATATCGGAAAAAACGTTTAGATTTATTAAAGCAGAATTTATTGGTGACAGTGATGCGTTAAAACAGCTGCGGGTTTATGCTAAGGAGAGGGGCCTAATTGCAAAAAAGGCACGAAGGTTGATGACGAAAAAATGGTTTTGTTCTTAAAGCAATTTAGTTGAGATTTTAGGGTATTTTTTTTTATTCTTTCTTTTATTTGTTTTTACATTCTTGCTAATGAGGCTACTAATAGGAAGCTCTGAATTAATTATAAGCTCATTAGAGATTTTCTTTTATTTCTATTTTTTTAACAAGCTCATCTTAAAGCTTGTATAAGACATCTTCTTCTGTAATAATTTAAAATGTGTTTGTTTTGGCCTTCGCTTTGTTCAATCTGTTTTTTCAATTATCTTTTAATTCGATTACTCTCTCTAAATATTTCAATTTTTGTTTACTCAGTTCCTTTCAGTAAAGCAATGATGTGGCTATTAAAACATGATGTGGCATGATGAGCAATGACATGGCATATTGATATAATATCACGAAAGATGTAAAGAAGAGTTCAATTTCCCAACTAATTTGTCAGTTAAGTGCTGATGTGGGATTAGAGATATAGGTTTAAAACTCGGATAGCCTCTCTGTTTATAAAGAGAGGATATGGCAAGACGTTTCCAATGAACTTTCCATTATGTCCATAAGAAAACAAGTAGAAAAGAGTCAACTATGTTATTGTATTCCAAGTTGTGGTTTGGTGCAAAAATCATTTGTCCCCATGAAAGATGAAAAGTGAGATCGACTAAAAAAGTGGTAGACGAGATAAACAATTTTATGTTTCTCGTTTCTAGGAAAAGGAGAGAAATATATAGGTTTATTAATTTCATAACAAAATTTTCATCTCTCATATATTTTTCACATCTTTAATCCACTTTATTTCATGTTTTTCCTTTCTTGTATGATAGAATAAAATACTTTATTCCATCTTGCCAAACAGGCATTGTGTGTTTCATTCTACAGTGCTGCAAACACTCCAAAAAATATATACCAAGGCCCAAGAGCAACTTCATGACAACAAAAAAGGAACTCATTAAACAAACATTCTACATCAATAGAAGAGAGTCTAAATAGTACAGACTTAGGTCCATATCTTATACCCTTACTCGACATATATACATAAAACTACATATTTCAGATCATCATTATAACCATAATATATTAAACAACCCATGGAAACATCACGAAACTAGACACACATGATCATAGATACATCACCCCAATTTACTTAAGAACTTCTAATAAGGACTTGATCTTTCACCGAAGCCCTTCCAAACAATAACAACTGCTTCAAACACATTGCCGCCTCAGCATCCAGATAATCATTACTAAAGCACCTATTGTCATCCTATATGTTAAGTTCTTCAAGTTTCGGAGCGGAGCAGAGGAGAAGCTCTACAAATGAAATTGAGTTTTCTATGTTTTCAAACCCACGGATGTTCGCAACTCGGAGGCGTTTGAGTGAGAAATCTTTTGAACCCACTGATTTCCAGAAGTTGGGGATTGGCGGTTCACAACAATCATCCCCAATAAGACACATCTTAAAAAAAACGAGAATTTGGCATAAGCATTATTTTATAGATTAACTAAGAAAATATTCACTGAAATATCGACATCTCCTTTTTATTTTATAAATACTTATGTTGTTTCAACCCATTCTCTCATTTTCTACTTTCTCTATACTCTTCTTAAACCCAATAAGAAGCCATAGCGAGTTTCGCATAGTGCCACTATTTTTATTACTTCTATTTATCGTAGGAAACAATATGACAAAAAAATCTAACATGAATGACTTGAAAATCCCAACGACGTTAACGAGAGTGACTCGAAACCATTTGAAACCAAAATGACCGAAAACATGACCC
Source organism: Juncus effusus (assembly GCA_027726005.1). Lineage (NCBI taxonomy): Eukaryota > Viridiplantae > Streptophyta > Magnoliopsida > Poales > Juncaceae > Juncus > Juncus effusus. The sequence goes on along the minus strand of CM050906.1, from coordinate 2,180,387 downwards.
GAAGCCCGAATGACTCGTGATCCATCCGACCCGAATCAGAGCTCTGTTCCTGTCCATGTGAGTACATAGTCTACACGAAATAAAGGGCCTTGGTTTGGTTTACCACCAAATTTTTTTTTATATTGCAGACTAAAAATTTTAGACTAAACTAAAATGCAAAGAAAATCGAAAAGAAAGAAATAAAAAGAAATGAAAGTAAAAATGCAGAATGCATGCAGAAATACTCTCGCTCCCAAACTTAATTGGGCACCGTCCCGGTGCACTTAGCTAGCTAAAGATAAAACTTAAAAAGGAGAGTAGGAAACTGTTACATCGATTTAGAAGAAGTCGGGAGGCTTTGGTCAGCGCTGTTGGTCAGACCGGTGTCCGACCCAATTGGTCAGGTTCTTCTCGCCTGTGCCTTACCAGTCTTGTTAGCCAGTTCTGGTCCCATGTCCTTCCTCTGTTGTTGACGATAGTGTAATCTACTTCGTGCAGAATTGTAGACCATTCCTTGTGTTTTCTCCGCTTATTAGGCTTACAGTTCAGGTAGTGGATTGCTGTCGTGTCGGAGTACACCTTTACGGCCCCTCCGTGGATTAGTTCTATGAACTTCTTCAGACCGAACATGATCGCGAGCATCTCTTTTTCAACTATCGTGAATCTTGTCTCAAATTCTTTTAGCATCCTGATCACTGCGTAGTGATACTGACGTACCCCCTTCTCCCTTTGATAGAAGAATGTAAGGATCGCTCTATCGTGGGTGAATCACCAAAGCTCCATCGGCAATTCGGGATTATAATCATATGTTGGCGTCTTCTCATCTGAGTCATAGTCACAAAGCTCCTTGTCATCTGATCGTTCTTTGGTGTCAGTGATTATTTGCCCTGTGGTGTCCAGAGTCCGCTCTGTTGAGACATTTACTGTCTCATATTTTCCTTCTTGGGTGGTCGAGGTTTGTACCATCTTATTTAACATTTCAGCTATCATGGTCTTTCTCTTGGTGGCTTAAGAAGGTTGAAATTGGATTGATTTATCTCGACAAACTTATTGAAAGGTGTTTCCTCTTATTACCCGATGCTATCGTAATCCGCTTATTGAAAGGTGTTTCCTCGTACTCGTCGTCTTCTGGAAGCTTGTTGTCAAGATGGAATTCTACCAGCTATTCTCCTACCATCATCCAAGCGCGGTAATCCTTCAATTGATGACGGGTCGTTTGTTCTGTGTTCTGCTAGTCTTGTTTGCTCGTCTCCCATTCGTGCCGCCTTCGATTTGTCGTAGATTTCAATGTCGGACCTCTGTATTAGCATCTGCCACTTTACTTGCAACTCGCTCGGGATCCTCTTCTTCCTCCAGTGTTGTGCTCCTACTTTGTCAGTGAAGAATAGGGTTCTTGATCCCTTTAGGAAGTGTTTAAATTCTTTTAGTGCTAGGATGAAGGCCATTATCTCCTTCTCGGCAGACTTGCCCTTTCTTTTTCTGCATTCAGTGTCTTGCTGACAAAGCTTACCCAGAACGTAACTCCTTTGTATCTTTAGCTTAGGACTGCCCCTATCATATCCTTCGGTGCTCCGCACCAAACCTCAAATGGTTGGTAAAATCGATTCATTGGTCTTGCTCTTGCTTCTGTGGGCGATCAAAACATCTTATTGCTATTATTTGGTGTTCACCGACCCATTGAGGAGTCTTTCTGTTGCTTCGCTAATTCGCTCGCCGTCATGATGTGGTTCACTGGATAGTTGACACTTTGTTTTCTGACAAGGCGGTCACGTTTCGATTTCAGGGCGTGACAGTTATATTCTCAAATTGTTTCCATTAAATTATGATTTTGATACATGGACATAATAACTCTTGTACTCTGAATTATTCCAGTTATATAGATTTGTAACTATGTGAAAATAAATACATAGAATCTAGATAGTAGATTGATTCTAGTTTCATCAGCATATTGCATTAAGCAACTATATATAGGTGATATTGGAACATTTTTAACAAACAATTCACAAACACCAATAATTATTTGTTCTTTATTGAGAAAATATGGCCAAGCTTTCTCTTAACACCGTCTTATTTCTTTTGTAAAATTACAAGTCTCTATTTCTAGAATGAGAATCTCTAAACTAATCATAAATTATATAATCCAATGTACACAAGATAATTAATGACAATACAATGTATATAGCAAGAATGTATATAAGATAATTAATAACAGTAATGAATATATATGGGTGATGTATTTAGTAGTTCAAAAATGATGTATACGGACATTCATATACAACTATAAATAAGTGATATTGGAACATTTTTGTACAAACAACTTAAAAACACCAAGAATTATTTGTTTTTTATTGAGAAAATATGGCCAAGCTTTTCCTTAACACCGCCTTATTTCTTTTGCTTCTTGTGACGGTATCACGTACTCATCTCAAATCCACTTTAATTCTTAATATCAAGTAATGATCGTAATTATACAATGACATATATTTTTGATATTTTAGTGGGTATGGTGGTGCAGAAAGTGGAAGCTCAAAAAATATGTCGAGCGATCTTGCCTGGAACCAGGGCAGGTCTTGTACATTCGGTTGCCCAAGCCCGAAGATGAGAAAATAACTAAATACTTAATTAAATATTTGAGTTCTCACAAGATTAGCATGACTTGAAGAGCTTTCTTTTTGCTTTCTTGCTTCAAAAAATTTAGAGACGGAACCCACGAGTATTTTTTCTAGCACATCTCTTCTTTGCTTGATTTGTCTACTATGAGATCCGGAATTTTGTTTCCTCTTTCCAATTGTCATTGTAGCGTTTTCCTCACTTGTGAATTTCGTCGAACACCTTGTGTGCAAAAAAAAAGAAAAACCTAATTTAGAAAAAGGATGTTGAAATTTACATTCATGAAAAATAATAAATACTTAATTAACTATGCAAAATAAAACCTCCATAGTTTAATTTGTATAAATAAAAATAAATTGTAGAAACAATGATTTGCTCTACTAATTATCTTAACTTGAAGTATGCAAAACTCCAAAGGGGAGATGAGATTTGCAAAGAGAAACCAAAAGAAACGAAGAACAGAGAGGTGAAAAAACTAGAGAAGCCAAGGCTAATCGCTTATGCAAAAATAGCAAGAAGAAAATGAACCGACGGAAAGAAAAGAAAAAACACGGAAAGGAAAGGAAAAGAATGAGGCAGCCAAGGAAAAAAACGAAATAAAAGGAAAGAAGGAAAGGAGGCATGATATTTTTATTGTCTGTTGGGCTTTCTTTTTATTTATTTGTTATGGACTTTAAATTATTAATTTATTAGATAGTTAATAGATTTTTTGTTGGGCTTGTCTTTTATTTGTTTCTTATGGGCTTTGAGTTATTAGTTAATATATATATAGAAATTATATGTATTGGGTTGCCCTTGATCTTGATGTTGCCCAAGCCCACAGGCTCATTGGGCTTTAACCAAGGCCGGCCCTGTCTGGAACTGGGTGCAATAGTTTATCTTGCATGATTAGGTGTGGAGAAAAGAAACAAGATAGCACGACTGCAACTTGTATCATAACTACTGGAGGTCAATATAAATGCGATTGCAGTTGGCCTTGCTAATTCCAAATATGGTCTAGAAATTTATAAAAACTTGATAATATTCTTGTTATATTATGTGTTCTATGAGAAATTGTTTTCATCTCTTCATGATTAATTACTATTAAAGTAGTATCAAATTTGTTTTTCAAGTGTTACTAAGTCCAAAATAATATTTCTTTGTCTTGTTCTTACTTGTCCACTAAAGTATCACATAAGAAAATAATAGAACATAAGGGAATAATGGATTCAAAAAAAGAGTAAAAGAAAAACGAAAAAAAGTAAATGGTCAGATATTCTAATGGTTGATCATTTTATTTAAGATATAAGAAATCGTGAATTCAGACCTTATATGCACTAATATTAAGTGAAATATAATTTAAGCCATTTTCTTTCTTTCTTAATCATATTCCTCCATTGTGGAACTTCAAAAAAATAAAAGAAAAAAATATATGTAATGTCATTCTCTTGATAATTTTCGAGAAGAATTAAAATATTGACAAAAAGAGAAAGTTTTATTTCATTTCATGTATATATAATTTCATTAATATATATGATTCAAGATCTATGATATTGTAACATTATTTTGCACGAATAAATTAAACATACTGAACATCGTAAATTAATAATTCTTTGATATTTTATTGATAAATTATATTATTATCATTTATATATTTTTTGAATTTTTTTTTAAAGTGGAAATGTCAAAAGAAATATATTCAAAATGATATTTTTAAAAGAAACTTTTAAGTTTTGATAGTGGTATCTAGCCAATAATGAAAAAAACAAAAAAAAAAAAAAATACAAGAATGAAGTTTTAACAAATACGTATATTAAATTCTTTCTTTCAAATTGTGATTTTGATACATGGACGTAATTAATAATCCATAAATCTCACTAAATCATTAAATCTAAATGCATGCACAGTTTTATTTCATCAAAAGGTGATTCAATTATATGGATCAATATATATAGCTAAACTGGAGCATGCATTTAATAAATATAAATTGCTAATGTTAGATTATTCTATTATGTCAACCTATGATGATTATTTTTTCATGTCATCATATTTATTTCATCTTCTGTTCCAAATTATAATATAATAATTATAATATTAATCCATCTTACTCGACGCGATAAACATTCCTACATAATAATATGAATAAAAATTATCTAAATTTGGTAGAGAAATAGTTTTGTGATGGTTACAAAAGAAGAATTGAATAATATCATACCTAATGATTCACACAAAAATTCCAACATATATTGTAGACATTGGATGAGATCCTATGATTTTCAATCCAATGATTAAAAAAAAATGTGACTGTTTTGATAGCAAAGTACTGTAAAAAATGTCCTCTATGATTATAATATATAATAAATAGAACCCAAATGCAACTTATATATACTACAAACTGATAAAAATTCATTTGAATTTATAGTATACTACATTCTTTACTTTTTCGCAAGTCCTGCAATTGATCCTTCAAAACCTTATTCTCATTCTTAAGGTTAGTGGATTCTATGCTGGCCTCTAGTGCTTTCTCTAACTCCTTTTTAAGCTTTCTTGCTTCTTCTTCCTTCACGTTCTGACAAAAAAGAAGAAAAATGGTACATTCTTAAGTAAGACAAACAAATGCACAAACACAAATATAGAGAGAGAGAGATTTTATGCCGCGTTAATGTACCTTTAATATCTTCTCCTTCTCAAGTTGCCGATAAATTTGATTGACTTCTTTCTCCTTCTCAAGTTGCTGATAAATTTGACTAACTTCTTCTTCGTGCTGCTCCTGAAATAAAAAGGAAAAATGTAAAAAATTCAATTGTAGAAATTTAAGGAAAAATACAGAGAGAGAGAGAGGGAGAGAGAGAGTTTACACCTGCAATAGTTTATTATTGTTTTGAAGCTGGCTTACAAGCTTAGTTGCCTGTTTGCTTGTCTCTTGCGCCGTTTCGAACATTGCATAGAGTTTTCTTAGTTCTTCCTTCTCCTCCTGCCAAAAGAAGGGAAAGATGAGCGCATTTTAAGTGTACCAATTTAAGACATATATATATATATATATATATATATAGAGAGAGAGAGAGAGAGAGAGAGAGAGAGAGAGTGAGTACCGCCAGGGACTTCTTTTCATCCAGGAGTTTTGTAGCCCCTTTGGCAGTCTCGCAAAGTTGTTCGTAATTTTGGCGCATTTCTTCAAACTCGGCTTCCTTCTTCTCCTAACATAAGAAGAACAAAAAGTGCATTCTTAAGAAAACAGAAAAATGTCGAGTTGAATAAACCTCTTTTCTAAGAAAATTAATTAGTTAATTATGCCGCGTTAATGTACCTTTAATATCTTCTCCTTCTCAAGTTGCCGATAAATTTGACTGACTTATTCTTCGTTCTGCTCCTGAAATAAAAAGGAAAAATGTAAAAAAAATTCAATTGTAGATATTTAAGGGAAAATACAGAGAGAGAGAGAGAGAGAGAGAGAGAGAGAGAGAGAGTTTATACCTGCAATAGTTTATTATCGTTTTGAAGCTGGCTTATAAGCTCAGCTGCCTGTTTGTTTGCCTCTTGTGCCGTTTCTAACTTTGCATAGAGTTTTCTTAGTTCTTCTTCCTTTTCCTCCTGCCAAAAAAAGTGAAAGATGAGCGCATTTTAAGTGTACCGATTTAAGACAAATATATATATATATATATATATATATATATATATATATATATATATATATATATATATATATAGAGTGTGGCTAAAAAACATACATATGTTTTTGGGGTGAAAAATATACGGTCCAAAATATGTATTAAATCATCAAAAATTCAAATTTCAACCGTACGGATGGAATATATATGTTTTGAATATGTTGTAAATTAATGTTCACAAGAATCAGAATATTATATCATTGCTATCATATATCATCAAAAATCACATAATCGCATATATATATATATATATATATATATATATATATATATATATATATATATATATATATATATATATATTATACATATTTTGATGATATATGATGATAATGATATAATATTCTGATTCTTGTGAAAATTAATCTACAATATATTCAAAACATATATATTCCATCCGTACGGTTAAAATTTGAATTTTGATGATTTAATATGTATTTTGGACCGTATATTTTTCATCCCCAAAAACATACGTATGTTTTTTAGAATCTCCCATATATATATAGAGAGAGAGAGAGAGAGTACCGCCAGGGACTTCTTTTCATCCAGGAGTTCTGTAGCCTCTTTGACAGTCTTGGAGAGTTGTTCGTAATTTTTGCGCATTTCTTCAAACTCGGCTTCCTTCTTCTCCTAAGATAAGAAGAACAAAAAGTGCATTCTTAAGAAAACTGAAAAAACTACCAGTTGAATAAACCTCTTTTCTAAGAAAATTAATTGGTTAGTTACCCGTAGGTGCTTCTCAGTTTGTTCACATGCCTGCAGCGCATAAACATCTTTTCTTAGTTTACATTCAACATCCTACAAAGGAATACAGGAAAAATTAGAGAGAGAAAGAGAAAAACTTTAACCATGATTTTCCAAAATTTAACCAAAAATGAGAGAGAGGGAGAGAGAGCTAGAGAGAGAGAGAGAGAGAGAGTATTGGTATTAATTAAGGGACCTTTGCTCTCATATTTTCTGTTTCGAGTTGTCGAGACGCTTCTTGCAGTCTCTCATTCAGCTGAATTAACTCCTTTTCTTGCTCATCCTGATTTAAGAACAAAAACCACAACAATTATCAGATAAATAAAACAGTAATAAATGATAATAGAAGTTATCGGTAAAAAATATAACTCTTGTAAAATAACACATCAGATCTTTCACTGTTCCAACTACTTGAAACAAGCTAAAAATTAGGGAAAACTAGGTGACATGACCAATTGACCAAAGTAGATTGGAATCTCCAAAATTCAAATTGAATCAGTTTCATCTATGATGTTATAATAGACTCAAATACTTCTGGTTAAGTTCTTTATTCCAAAAATTCTTGTCATGTTCATACTTCATAGCAGTTAAATATGTACTAACTAGTACAGGTGTTGTCAATTGAGGCCGGTTCAGGTCTACCTTGAGCCATATTCAGTACAGTTGAAAGTTCACGCTCATGTCAATTTGCGAGTATTTATAAATCAGCCCCCTTTCTTAAAAGTCTATGAAGAAAATCTTTTTATTTTCTTACTACCTTGAGGCGTTTCTCATTAAAAGCTCGTTGATTTAACTCATCAACCTGTTTTAGAATCCTCCTTTGAGCAGCCTAGAAAGGAATTGAATTGAATAGATTTAGAATGGTACTAATGGATCAATATATAGTAAGGTTGGTAACAAGATACATATGTAGCAATTAGCAAACCTCTCATACGTAACAAGATACAGTATGATATGCATTTATGCAAAGAGTTGAACACATTATTAAACTTCAATATTTACAAAAAATGATGGTCTCAATATTTATTTTATTCTTTTTTTTTTCGTTGAGATGTTTCGTGAAGTGCGCATTACTGTATGTTGAACAAAACTAAAGCGAAACATACCTATCTTGAAATTGTTAATTAATTGAGTTTAATTGGACGAAATACAGGAAAATTAGAGAGAGAAATAGTATAATAGTATTAAATACTAATTAATTGACCTTTAGTGATTCATTCTCTGATTGTAGTTTGCATAGGAACAGAGATGCTTCTTCACGAGCATGCTGCAATTGTTCCAGCTCTTTATTTAGTTGAGTAATCTCCTTTTGCATTTGATTCTGAAATAAGAACAAAAAAGTACAATTTTAATCACTGGTGAATAAATTTTTAATGATTTTACGATATTTGGGAGCTCAAATTCCTTACTCTTAGCTGTTTCTCATGCAAGACGGCATCTCCAATTTCCTTCGCCTTTTCTTTAAATATAATTTGAATTGTCTATAGAAAAAATTCAATAGTTAATAACATATGCTAAATGTTACTTAATTCAATTGAAACTTGAAAGAGTTAATAGAGAGAAAGAGAGAGATAGAATCTGTCATGACCTCTAGGGACACCTCATTTTCTATTTCCTGATTTAAAATCCTATCCTTAGCTCTATCTCCAGCTTTGATCTCCTTCTCCAAGTAGTATATGAGTTTCTTAACCTCTTTTTTGTGCTTAGCCTGACAAACAAAATGCAATTATTATTTCCTTTTACTTTGTGTTCAATATGATCAAATCTAAATATAAAAAAAATGACAGCTGATCGAGAAAATAAACAGATGCCTCGTTACAGAAAAGAATTTAACTTTCCTCCAAAAGAATACTTTTTCGAATTTCAATCAAATTGAAAAGGAAAGATCAAAACTACTTTTCAATTTCAGGACAATGCAAGAAAAAAAACAAGTCTTACGTTAAGAAGAGCAGCCTGGTCTCTGATCCTGCGTTCCATTTCTTTTTTAGACATAAAGAACTGATGCTTGATCTTGCTGGCGATGAGAAGCAGGATCCCAACAGAATAGATCCGAATTGCAATAGCTCCAGCCAGAATAGCTAGTGCCCAAGGAATAGGCGGTGGTGTCTGGCCACGGGGATCGGCCCCGCCACCGGATTCCTCTCCGTTCATCTAAATTCTTCGATTCAATCACTTCCAGATCGCAAAAAAAAAGGACAAAAGAACACAAAATCAGACTATAAATCGCATGCATTATTCAAAATCAAACAAAAAAAATTTGTTTCTCGTGAAATTTCTTCAATACCTGATTGGGATGAACAACTCTGAAGAGGAGAGACAAAAGAGGCGAAATTGAAAAACTTGAGATCCGGAGGAGAGAGTGCTATTTTAAGCTCTAGCTAGTTTTGAAATTGAAAGAGAGAAGAAGGAAGCTCAAAGAGAAACAGGCGCTCAAAAATAATCGAGAATATTTGTTGTTTCGTGTTTCTTTTTTGCTGGAAGATTCTTGTCTTGTTTCTGTTTTGCTGGAAGATTCTTGCATTGCATCGTGTTCTTTCCAAATTTTCCAGCACCATGTTTGTAGTTTTTTCTTTGGAGAGAAGCCATGTAGTTTTTCTTTGGAGAGAAACCACATAGAAAACTTAAATCTGAGGAGCTATTTTGATAAATGATGGTGAAGAAAGAAACAAGGGGAGAAGAAGGAGAAGAATAAGTGGTGGAAATGCAGCCCTGTTTCGCGTGGGATTTCAAAGTCTGGTTTTAGTTTTTTTTTTCTTTCTTTTGTTTAGTTGGGGTTCCTTTAGGTTGCTATATATGAAGGCAATGAATGCAACCTTGATTTTCGTTAATCGTTCTCAACTGAATTGGTAGACTTAACAAGACAGATAGATGAAATTGAGATCAAGGATACAATTATGATCCTACAAAAAGGCAAATAATCAGGTGCCAATGGTCTCTTAATTGAATTTCTCATAAAATTCTGGGAGATCATAAAGGCTGACCTAATGTGGCTCATAAATGACTTCATGGATAAAAAACTTGATCTATGGAAAATAAATGAGACTACAATCACTCGAATCCCCAAAATAGAAGGTGCCTCTTATATCAACCAATTCCACGCTATAAGTGTCATAAATGCTCATATCAAATAATCTCTAAAATATTGGTTACCAGATTGCAATGCCATATAGACAACATGGTTCATCAAAACCAATCAGCTGTCATTAAAGGGAGATTCATAGTAAAATCTTTCATAGTGGCCAGGAAAATTGCCACTTATGCAAACCAAATTAAACTGTCAGTTTTACTCAAGATTAATTCTAAAAGAGCATTTAACACAATCAAATGAGATTTTCTCTTCAAAGTATTGAGGGCCAGAGACTTCCCTGCAAAATGGCTATAATGGATATAAAACCTTCTAAAATCGCCATCCTCTTTCCTGAAGATAAATGTCCAAGAAAGAAGACCATTCTTTCATTTAAAAGGGTTAGACATGAAGACCCACTATACCTACTTCTCTTCAATCTGGTTGTGGATGTATTACAATCTATGCTAAAGAGAGTTAGACCATTAATGATACCACACCCCGTTATTCAACCTAATATGCTTCAATTTGCTGATGATACTACATATTTTTGTGAGGCCTCACCACACAGCTTAAAGGGGGTAAAACATGTCTTAGTTACCTTTGCCAACATGAGTGGACTGCATATCAACAATGATAAGAGCACCTTCATCACAATTGTTGTTCCTCAAGCTCATTATCAAACTCTAACTCACATTCTTCAATGTCCTTAAAAAGATTTTCCATAACCTATCTAGGCTGCCACTGTAAAAAAAATATCCAATTCCATCCTTCTACTTCTTCTACAAAAGATGCAAAAAAAAAAGGTTGACAGATTGGAAAGGAAAGACCCTTTCATTTGGAGGGAGACTAACTCTCATTCAGTAAGTACTCATGCCCACTCTAAACTAGCAATTACCCTCTCCTAAATGCTTTATTCAAGAGGTGGAAAAAGTAATGAGAACCTTCTTATGAAGAGGAGACAAACCTTGCTATGGTAGATACTGCCTAGTCGCCTAGAAGAATTGGCAATGCCAAAACTCAATGCTAGATTGGGGATTCTAGACATGGCCAATTAAAACCACGCTATAACTACTAAATGACTGTGGAAGGCCAAGGAATAAACCAATAAGTTTATGAGCAAAAACTCTTCAAAATCTCTACAACTACACACCTTCTTACTTCAAACATAGAGAACCAACTATTGATTTTTTTATTCTTATTACTTAAATGAACTGTGAATATACAATTCAATTTTATGTCATCAAAGCATGTGAATTTGATAGTAAAACTATAAAGTATTATGAATGATATTCTAAATTGTCCATGATCTTTTATACAATGTTTATGAGATAAACATACTTTTAAATAAGCTATGAATGTATATCAGTATGTTAGTTGATTGATGATTACGATTTACTGATCATGAATAAGAGTTATTAAGTCATTAACGTAAGTATATACTAGAGACCATCTACTGAATTGACCCACCTTGAGAACAATACATGGTTCGTATCATTAGTTATTCTCAATGAAATATTTGTAGTTCTTTGGCTTGAGATTTTCTCAGTTTTCTACATGAGAAATTTTATACTTTAATATAATCTAACGTCGCCTTTAACCCGGTGGTCATAAATATTTTGATTAGGTATGTAATGAATCATTCGGAGGAAAGAGTTTAATCAAGATATGATTTGTTCCTCTCATATAATGAGAGAAATATCTTAAGGCTTCTTGATGAATTTGATTAAAGAAATGCATAGCCGTGCTCGGGTGAATTAATAAGGAGTTTTTAGTATCATTTCGTGTTTAATCAGATTCAGGATCAAGAAATATTTATCAAACAATATAAGGTTCACACGTACCATGCCTTATTGTCGATGTAGATATCGTGTAACAAAAAGATACAATATATAAACATAAATTAGATTTGATCGAATCATCGATAGTTACTTAAATTGGGTAATCATGATATCTTGCTAGAGGCTGCTTATGATTTATAATCTATTGTGATTATTGCCAATATTAAGTAAACTTACAGGGTTACACACAAAGAACAACTATTGAAATAGACACAGAAAATCATAACATATGTGATAAGTTATCTGAAAGACTATATAGTTATTGCCATATATAATCCTGCATCTTATATGATAAAGTATGATGTATATATAGTTACATAATTATCATGCATATATGATTTAATAACTTATTACAACCCTTTGAGGTATGAGACTATATAAATCCAAGAGAGACTAAAATTTTAGATTAGACCATTCATTACATTCATTCCTATATTGTTAGACAAAAGAAAGGAAGAAAGAGAGAAATCCGAAATTTCCTATCTCGAATTTTCTGTGTGAGTAGAAAGTGAAGAACATATACTAGTATACGCCGTTTTTCATCCGTTCAAAGGGGTTGTTCGTGTGGATACTGGTAGAGGACAAAATGAAAAGTGGCATCTTGTGATTCGCGTTAAACTTAAAAATCGGTTTGTTTGGAGATCGTTTTGTGAGACTGGTTAGGCGAAGCACTCAAGGAATCAGTTTGGGAACGGTTTGGAAATCGGTTTGGATTTCGGTTAGAGAAGCATTCATCCGATCTTCACTTTTCGATACGAATTAATCCGAAGATACAAAGTTACAAGTTTTCTTTGATTTAATTATAATTCACGGATTATTCTTTTGGATTTTCTACTCGATTTTTAATTTTCCGTTGCGTTATGAAGTGAGCTGAAAAAGAAATAATAAAGTTACATAATAAAATATCTCTTCCTTCTTACTCTATTCTCCGTTATTTTTCTCCAAATAATCCAAGAGAGGGTTACAACCCTATATTTCCTAATATGAATCTTGACTTGATGCATTTTAATTTTTTAAATTCCTTTTCTTCTCAGTATGATCGGTTAAGCAACAAAAATGAAAAAGTCAAATTCAAAATTTATGATACTTTTTTATGTAGTGTCAGCAACCGAATTACAGAATGCTTGGCCGATCAGATATTGTAGATCGCAAGGTTTATCTCATTTGATAAGTAATTCATTTTATTTTTTTGAGAAATTATAAGTAATTCATTTTATTCCAGTAAAATATTTTATGTTGGCGACAATTTGAAGTGAGACCTTCAAAATGAGAAATATTTTGTCTATCCCCACCAAGTATATCTAACGTACATATAACTTTCTAAGAAATATTTCTTAGAATGCTCGTGAAGCACACCCTTATTCTCTCTTACACACAATTCTCATCAAGTCACATATTGATATTGCCATATTGGTGACACATGTGTTTTAATGATATTTTTTGTGACAGTGTTATGTAGTTCTATATGAAAAATCATAGGATGAAACAATTTCGGTTTTGTGTGAACCCATTATAAATTTTACAACATGAGGTAGTTTTGTAAAAAAGTTTGGGCCCTACATATTGGTAAGATTATATAGATAGTCTCATATGTGTGGAATTTATATGATGGGTCATCAATAATACTCCATAAATGACCATTTATATTCTCAAACATAATAAAATTATACAAATTACAATGTATGGACTCCATCAATTAAGTAGAAAAATAATATAATCTCATATGTGTGGTTTTTGAAGCAATGAGTCTTTTCCAAAAATACAAATGACTCATTATATTTTTCAACCTCAACAAAAATTTCAACAATTCCAATGTCTCTAGAAGCAATATCAGCTTTTACTTAGAAGGGGAGCTCATTAAGTTTGCTTTTTTCCATATCCACCCTATCAAATATTCAAAATTCACATATCAATTACACATATACTAATAAATCTTAAAATTTTTTTATTTTATATTATATGTTCCAAACAAAGTAAATAATACAATTTGCTACACTTCATAAAATAAAATAAGAAGTCAAAATTATAAATTAATTTGTAAAAATATCATATAAAAAATTAACTGGGCCTAAAAGGGCTGGTACTAAACAAGCATCAGATGGGCTAGCGGTTGATGATCAGACCGGGCCGAGTTGGCCGAGGGAGGAATCTTAATTCCCTTTAATTGGGATGTATTTTTTTTAGTAGCTTGTTGTCTTGTGTAATTTTAGCATGCTTTTACTGTGTTAGTTATCTTATTTTGCAATCTTGTTTCTCCATGAATTTGAACAATCTAGCAATTATTACTTGGAATGTACGTGGTATTGGCAACCCAAAAAAATACAATGTTGTTAAAAATTCACTTCGAAATATGAAATGCAATCTAGTATGCATCCAGGAGACCAAGTGGTCATCTATTAATCCTTTTTCACACACCCCAATTTGCCCCCCGCACATTAACAACGCCGTCGCCAAACCACTAAATAAAAAAAATTAAAATTGCATTTAGCTTCATACCGAAACCATGAATCATGTATATGTAAGATTTAGAACACTAAAAACAAATATCTTAAGATTTCAACATTTGAAATTATCTATCAAAAATTTAAAAACTAAAAATTGAAATTATATAAATATCAAATATCATGTGTGTCCTAAGAAAAATAAAGATTCAAGATAAATTTTTAAGAACAAAAACATTAAAGATTAACTTCAAAAATATAGCGATAAAACAAAATGCAATAAAGTTAAACTTTAAGATTAAAATTAACCTTCTAAAGAAATTAAAAATGAAATTAGCATCATTATTATGGCACAAAATATCATTTATATACCCAAAAAAAATTGCATCACAACTCTCACGAAAGTACATTAATTCATCTTGTATGAATTTGTGAATCCAAAGCACAAGTTAACTCTACAAAAATTTCTCAATTTTAACCGTAAAAAATTAAAATCTGTTAATTAGCCCTACAAGTTATAGTTAGTTTTTTCAATATAATAATTTGAATATATTATTCCAAAATGGAGCGAATGTCACCGCAATTCATCATCATTTCTCTATACATGTTTGATGGAGAAGAAAAGACATTTGTGGTTCTTTTTTGAAAAAGTTCGGAAATGAGTGCTATGTGGGCGTATATTTCTGATGTTTTTGTTGTTAGATATTTATTGTTTTTGAGGGGCATAATTAAAAAAATTTCCTTTACCATTTTTAATCTGGTAAGATGCAATTATATCCCTGTAAACTTCTCATTTTATCTTCTATCACATGTCTAACAATTAATGAATGACTGTTGTATTTTATGATTGTTAATATTATATTACATTATTACATCATCTTTTATTTACTCGTGTATGAATCAATTGTGGAAGTTTGATGATCATGTTGAGTTGGCGCAGAAAGAACTTCCCCATAACACATCATGGCTCTTGATTCCAGAATAGTATGAGTACAAGTGACAACCCTTCTGGATGACGGAGAGCTAGAGCATGGCAGATATCAAACCCGTCATACAAGGAAGAACCTCCCTCCCCCCCCCCCCCCCCCCCCCCCCCCCCCAATGCTAAGGAGAGATGAAAGCAACACCGACAAAGATGAGAGAGAACAGATGGAGGACTACAAAAGAGCTTGACCCTTCAAAATCTTTTTTATCAACTTAAAAGGCTACCTTCTACCGTGGACAAAGATCGTGACAACCTAGTCCACGGCTCGATAAGCGATGATTTTACTTTATTTTATTTTATTTTTATTCTAAAACCAAAACCAACT
Organism: Juncus effusus; assembly: GCA_027726005.1. Taxonomy (NCBI): domain Eukaryota; kingdom Viridiplantae; phylum Streptophyta; class Magnoliopsida; order Poales; family Juncaceae; genus Juncus; species Juncus effusus. The sequence continues at coordinate 2,164,751 of CM050906.1, read as the reverse complement.
AAAAGATTTAATCCGAACTACGTTTAAGAAAATAAAACTATCTACTCCTTTATGTGGATTCGACGCCCAAAGTACTATACTTAGATCACGCAGTTGCGATTGAAACTAAGTAATTTAGGCTAATTTGGAAAGCTATTTTAGTATATACCGTTACAACACACCATGAAGTAGCCTACTTTTCAGAAGACAACCAGCACGCATGCCTTCCAGAACTATAAGAACGCGTATAGACAATCAGTTAGGAGGCAAGCGACAACAACTCTTCCCTTGTAGTGTGAAGCCGAGAGTTTATAAATGGCTGTTGATAGAACACGCTGGCTTAGAGCATGCCGGCATCACGTCGGCTGACGCTAGCCAGTCTTGATCATGCCTTAATCACGATGGCTCCTAGTAATCACTTTTCTTCGTCATGTAGCACTCCCGTCACACCCATAACATTATATATATCATTACTCAAATAATAATGTAATCTAATAAAAACAGTATAAAGATATGATATAACAGTATATATTCTGACAAAATAGTGTATATATAACAATATTCAATTTACATATAAAACAATTTATATATCAATATATAGATATGGGTTGGGAAATTCGTAGTCATGTACGATACATACACAGAAGAACCTACGGACCCCACCCTACCTAAGATCACCGATATGGAAATAAAGGCAAGAGATATCTATTTAAATTATTACCTCAGATTACACAAATCCGGGAGAGAGAAGTGGATGTAGTTCATCAGGGGGCCCAGAGATATCTCCCTCGTGGTGAGGGAAACAAATCTCTATCTTGGTCACTCACATTCCTTGTCATGATTCAGTGCATACCCAATGATGACCATAATGGTCATCCGGTTAAGGATGACATAAAATCATATCAAAGTATACAGTTTCGCATACATGAATTCATGATGACCTCAGGTCGTAGGAACTGGCCTGTTAGATGAGTGAGCTCGAATTTTTGACCCTTCCATTTGAATGATCCAACAAGTAGGAATTTGAGACGATCTCTGTCTTTTTCAATGGTGTTTCTATCATCAATCACTATGGCTTGGTCCAATCGTCTGATCTCATCTATGATCGTCAAAGATGAAGGTAAGAACATTGCTCCTCTAGAGGGTCTTTCAGATAGTCCTTTCTCTCCAAAGATTCCATGAGGAGCAATCGCTTTGCAAAATTATTCACTTTAGACTTCTTTCAACCTACCGCAATCCATAAGAGTGTGGCTTGACTTTTCACAAGCAAAACATTTCCTTGCCAAGAGACATCTTCCAGCTAAATGACCAACTTCAAGACAATTGAAGCATTTGTTATGCCAGCAAGGATTAGAGTTGTTCATAGGCAACATATGTTTAGGAATTGTCCTGATAGCAGGAGAGTCTGTACTTTCATCGTGAGTCACACTCGGTTGGTGAGGAGGAATAGGTGGTCTCTCTAATCTGACTACCCTTCATCTCTAATTTGACTATCCTTCCTTGAGTCATGAAGTTGAGCTTTAAGCCTTGTGAGGGTGAAGTGTTTCCTTGCCGAAATAGAGACCATGTACCCAATTGTTGCCACCTCTTATTTGGATGTCTCCTCCTAACCAAGTACAAGAAGTTGCATGAATTGGATTAGGGCTTGAGGAGCCCTCTCCATGTTTAAAGTTTGCTTGTCTAGGGCGCCATTGAGTTCAAGTAATCGATGAACATTGATTGTGAGTAGGTTTAGTGGTAACTGGAGTGGGTAAGATCTCATCTACCAGCCTTGGCAGAGGAGCGGCAGTTTGAGCTGCCAGGTGGTGGACGTCTTCTCTCCCCTTTTTAGGTTGTCGTTGAGATGATTTTAGAGTTTCGTGAGTGAGAGAAGGAAGTTTTTTTTTGGTATGTTAAATGAACAAAATATAGTAAAGGGGAGTCTGTTCTGCACTTTCTGTACGTCATGAAACCATATATCCTTATTTTGAACATATCGCCTCTTGTTTCCCCCCATTTCTGCCTTGTCCAGTGCTCTTTAAGAGGAGAGAAAAGACGATTGAAACTTGTTGAATGACAATCATATTTCTTACATACACCATATTAAATTCCCAAACTAAATTCTTAATTTATACTCTCAAATAAAACTCTCTAAAACTCTTAAAAAATATGAAACTTAAAACTTACAAATATTAAATTAAGTTTAATACTCAACACCTCAGCTCTAGTACTATTAAGCACTAAATTCATGTAAATCAAGGAAAAAATAACTCAAAAATATGATGGAAATATGGAGAAAGGACGAAACAAATGATCAACGCATGCTCACAAGTCACTACTACAAAAAAGGCCTTGAGTAATGGTTCTGAAATTAATTCTATGTCGGTTTTGAACCGTTACCTATGACAACCGTTATTAAATCTGTGTTGCTAAAACTTACCTTTCGTATCGGTTCTAAAAAAATAACCGATATAAAACGCAAATATCAGCAACGGTTTCTTACAAATAACCGTTACAAATTAAATACCTTTAATATCGGTACAAATTAACAGGAATTAGAAGTAAATACTTATTATACTAAATGCAACAATCAAGAATCTCATTATCAATTTATTAAAAATTAGAGAAGAATTCTCACACATACCAGATAGTTTCAGAAAAAAAAAACAATATGCATGAAAAACTATAGTTGGCAATAGACCTCACAAACTAAGTCATTTTTTTCTTGAAAAGCAAAAGTTCAAAGGAAAAAAAGATGAAAAATGCTATCAAACATCCCATGCAGCAAAAAAATTTATCCAAAATATTAACCACAAATAGTTAAAAGGAAAATAAGAAAGATAGTAACAAAACCAAAACCATTCAACTCGAGGCAATTCTTTTTTTTTTTTTCTTTTTTTTTTTGAGGAAAGTAGAGATAATAATCCAAAAAAACTACTCGTTCTGACCCAAGACTTCCCTCGTTACTAAATCACACTAACATAAAACACAACGGAAACAAAAAAAAAAGTTCCTAAAAGTTGTTAATGTGTGGAAATTTTAAAGAGCTTAATGGAGGTATGATATAATTATAGTAAACAAAAGAACTTAAAAAAAAGAAGGAAAGGAATCAATTATAACTTATGTCTGTAACAAATCTAAGCCTTCTGCCCATTTTATCCGTAATCACCATTTGCTTAATTTCTCAAATCTGCCAATCAGGAAAATTACAGCCAAATAGAATATTATACATAACATATACTAGTTGTGATTCGAAAATAAAAAATTATTAAACATTTAACTGGGGTAAAGTTCAATGGAAGCATCGATTAATAAAGAAAACAAATAATAAAGACAATGGGAAAAGAGTAAATATCCTTAATTGAAATTATACCTTCAGATAAGCAGGATAGGCATAGTGTTTTGCTTTCAAGAAATATTGGATGTGCCTCTGGCCTCCTTCATGCCAAGATCGGGGATTCATCATGCCTTCTTCCCAATCGCCAATTCGTTTCCCACCAAACAATATTTGCTTAGTTCCCAAATGTCTGCATATCCAAATTTCAAATTAATAATCTCATTCTTCCACTAACTTTAACACAATTATGGAACTAAGCACAAATTTAGCCTAATAACAATTAAAAAAAGTAAAACTTACTCTGAACTTCAGTGAGACCATTAGGCAAGACATCCCAAGCAAAAAAAATTGTCCTGCCAAGGTCAGCCCTAAGAAAAAAAATCAAATTAATTCATTATTGTGCAAAAAAAAAAATTGCAGTTTGGACCCTGAAAAGTATGAGAATTAATTCAGCAAACTCCGGCCAAGTTGTCATGAAATTCCACGTCTCTTATGTCACGAAAAGATGAATGAAGTCTTTTCAGAATCGTACAATGGATTATGACTCATTGGATCATCTATCAACTATAATTACAACAAAAATAAATAAATAAATAATGTAATTATGCAACTCTGAATTATATTTTGCCATTATCTTTATTCAAATTTGTGTTAAATTTGACGAAATGAAACCTGCAGATTTGAAGAGTTATAAGCTCCCAACCTGCCCATTACATACCATGACGGAATATCCAGCATTATTTATTTGTCATTTAGCAAAGACTAATTTATGTAGCGTTACTTCTTATATTTATCATTTTACAAGGGTAGATATGATACTTTCAGATTTTGTGGGGGCAGTAAGGAATTTTTTTTTTCTCATTTATTTCTTGATTTACGGTTCTAAGAATGTCAAAATCACATACTGTTGTTTCACCATATACCTCAATCCAAATATATGAACTTAATGGGTTTAAACTGGAAAAGAAATTGAAAAAAATCATATATGGAGCAAAATATTAATTAGAAAAACAAAAATTATTATTAGTGTTACTATTATTGTTATTGTTTATGTAAAATATAAAAAGGATTAATGAATCTAGCCCTCTGAAGCTAACATCAAAAGCAACAACAGGTCCAATTTCCTTTTTCCAAAAATCTCTGCCTTTTTTAATCACTATCGAAAATAAGTAATTTAATTTTTAATATAACTATATCCAAGTGCATCAAGGGAAATTAATTAATCATACAGATTAGCGATCTAGTTGTGCATTGAAGTCCGAATTTGACTCAATGAAACTTAATTTAGCCTCAAATATCCAATTCTACCCCAATTAACTCTCAATTTTCCTAAATTATCCAAAATAAACATTTAAGTGTGCAGCAACCCAGAAAATAATATAAAAAAAAGGCAAAATAATTTATGGTCAAACTAATAATACAACAAGTATGATAGTTTAACTTTCAAATTTCGAAGACTATCTTTTTCATAATATCATTGTATATTCTTTGTAGTGGCTGAGCTCTCTGTTGAGCTTGTGCCTTTATTTCTTTATTTTATTTTATTTTATTTTAGGTATTATTTCTAGGGGTTACTTTTTTCTTTTTTTTTTGGGTAGTAATTTTAGTTTTTTTTCGGTTTTTATTCTTTTAACTCCATCCGGAGATGGTTACTTGTAACTAGACTTGATTAATGGAGCTTACGTGTGTTCCCTAGAAGATGTCGTAATTTATCAAAAAAAAAAGACTATCTCCAAGAATGAAGCTCCTCATGTCCCTTGCATCCATATTCTAAGAACCTTTTAATCCAAGAAAAATATTTGTTTTAATTTCCGTAAAAAATAGAGAAAATCAACTAAACATAACAAGGTGTAACTAAAAGAGAGAGAAAAAAAAGGATGGAACCTTGCCCACTCAGAATAATTGTGAGTTATATCGTGCTCTCTTTGCCATTTCGCCTCTCTCACCTAAATCAGCCTTCTCTCTCTAGTGTTAATTCCAGATTTCTTGGCCAGCCTTATAAGTTGTAATTTAATATGCATTAAATCTTCTTTTTGTCGTACTGGTTCTTTGTTTCTCTTCTTCGGCAGTCGGTTCGAGACAGGACGACCGCACCAGTGACGTAGAACATCGTTGGGTTGAATGGAGAGGATGAAATGGAGAGGGGAGGAAGGAGGATTTAGTGAGAATGTAGAAGCTGGAGGCGAGAGAAATAGAATACATTGGTCTCGGAAAGGAAGGATGGAGGAGAAGAAAGGCGGGTGAGAAATGGAGGTGTTGAGTGTTATCTGTTATTTTGAACTAGCTGTACGAATTGGCTCAAATAATAATAATAACAATAATAATAATAATAACAACAATAATAATAATAATAATAACAACAATAATAATAATAATAATAATAATAACAACAATAATAATAATAATAACCTACAAAAAATATAGGAAATTTGCACAAAAGCCATGTTTTATGTCTAAAATGCAAAAATATTTTTAAATATAATTGGAAAAAAAACATTATGAATAATATTTTTTTGAAAAAAATATTGTTTCAGAAAAATATTATGAATAATATTTTTTTGAAAAATATTTATTTAATAATCTGTTTACTGAAAAATACTTTTTATTTTTTATAAAAATATTCTTTTCTTAAAAAATATTTTAAAAAAATATATTTTTCTAAAAATTAAGGATTTTAATTTTTATTAATATTTTTTAAATGTAATTTTTAAGAAAAGAATATTTTTATAAAAAATAAAAATTAGTTTTAATAAAAAAATTGTTAAAATATTTTCCTGAAACAATTTTTAAAAAATATTTTTCAGAATGGTTTTTTTCCAATTATATTTAAAAATATTTTTGCAGTTTAGACATAATACATGGTTTATTTTGCAAATTTCTTATATCTTTTGTAGGATTATGGTTGTATTGTCATTTTACTCCAAATTATATTTAAAAAAATATTCTAAATAATTTATTTTTCTTTTTTTTGTACATTTTTGTAAATATTATATATTTTTTAATATAAGTTGGAATATTGAGAATAATAATAACCCTTAAAATAGAAAAATAAAACTATACTAAAATGAGAGGGGTAAAATTGTCATTTTAAAAAATATAACTAAATGAGAGGGGGGGTATTGATAATTTTCAAAAAAGTTAGGGGGTTTTTGTAGAAGGCTAAAAAGATAGGGGGGTTTTGAAGAAATCTAAAAAGATAGGGGGTTTTTGATAATATTCAGAAAAGTTAGGGGATTTTTGAAAAAATAACACTTTGACGCTTTATATTTTGCTTTATGCTCAATCAAGCTCCTAGCATTTCAATTTGTTCAATCAATCAGTTTACCATCTTATTCTTGGACCTGATATATCACAATAGATTTTTCCTTATTGTAGCACGACGACAGTATATATGGATAACAAACAGTGTACATAGTATATATAATTCAGTTTTTGTAAATAGTGAAAACAATATGTAGAAAAGAAATATTATATATATATATATATATATATATATATATTTCAAAAAGTAAAATAATGCACAAAAAATAAACTTATGTATAAAATAATGAAAACCGTATGTAAAAAAAATTATTATATTGAAAAGCGAAAAAATAATATATATAAATTCAATCGTGATTTGAGCATGTTTCAAGCCATCGTGATTTCCAATTTCTCTTTTAATTTTTTTTTCAGTCAAATCTCTCCATCAATGAAGTGGTGATATAACCCCTAAATGCAAACAAGGCAAATATTCTCAAGCGCCAACACACATGGCATTTTGATATTACCAACTGCAAATAATGATGATTTGACGCTCATGCGACAATGGCTTTAAGTAGCTCTTGCTATTTCGAAGAGTATCATTATTAGGTATCTATTATTATGGAATAAATTCATTAAATGATAGATATGAAAGTATTTTATTTTCTGTTGTTTGAAGGGTTATTTATGAATGATTGATGGAGATGAATTCTCTTTTTAATAGATTATATTTATAAAGTTTATTTTTTTTAGGGCGCCGAGTATTGAATATTTATACAGTTTCTCTGTAATAGTTTATATTTATAAAGTTATGGATCTGAAATATGTGGTTTATCTTCCCGGCGGGACACAAGATATGGACCTCAGTATGTGCTATTTTGGTGATCTTGTTTTCATGCAAAATGTTGTGTTCCATGAGTTTCTTTTCTTGGACCATGATTTCTCGAACTTTATCTGCAACCTGGGCCAAAACAAATAAAAAGTGTTCTCGGACGATCTTGAATTAATCTTTCTTGTCATAAAAGCACTAACATAAGACTTAATGTTACAAAAAAAAAATAATAAACCTCCTAATTAAATTAGATTTTAGGAAGAGAAAAATTAATGGTATATGTTTTGTAAATTTAGTGAGTTGGAAACTCCTAGATGTAGTAACATATCCAAGCATCCTTCATAAAGGAGAGAGATGTAATAAAAAAACCTATGCCTCTTACACAAAATAAAAAAAAATATAAGAAAATAAAATTGCCTCTTCTAAGAGAAGAAAAGTCTCAATATTTTTATTCTTTCTTACGATTTTGTGTGAGAGTTGTCAAGTTCTTAATATTCTTATACGGATCAAGTTGATATTAGCGAAAGTAGATCCACCTTTGTTTGGTATTTACTCGAAGAGATTACAAGTCAACTGACGAATTTCTTTCCGTATTAAAAATCCACCGTTGATCCCGACAGAAAGTTATGACTCTAGCTGTCACAATGTCCGTCGAACCTACGATCGTTGATTTAGCTAAATTGGTGGTTACGCTGCCAGAGCAGATGAAAACAGTCCTTGACTGGATTGCTTGACAAGAAGAAGAAGAAGAAGAAGAAGAAGAAGAAGAAGAAGGGAAAGACGATGATGCTTCTTCCTTGAAAACAATAAAGAGTCCAGCAAGGGTCCTAAAAGGAAGAAATCTTCTCAACGAGAGGGACAAGAACAATTGAGACCTTTTAAGGTGGAGGCTAGAATCGACATTCCGACCTACGATGGAATAGTTGATGCCTAGAAGCTTGACTCTTGGTTGGACGTACTTTGACCTTTATGGTTATGGCAGTGAAGTTAAGGTGGCGTTCGTCAAGCTAAAACTAGCATCATATGCTTTGATGTGGTGGAATTCTTTTTTCTTACCGCAGAAGAAAAATAACGAAACGTGGGATAAATTTACTGAGCTTCTACAAAAGGAGTTCTATCCGATGGGTTACGAGAAAAAGCGATGGCGTCGTTGGCATATCCTCCGGCAAAATGAGATCAGTCTGTTCAGGAGTACAACACCGAATTCAGACGGCTTGATGTATCTCTTGGAGAAGCAATAGACGCACCATCCACGTTGAAGAAGTATATTAATGGGCTAAATCCTCAAATAAGCAATGAACTCAGTTGATTTCCAACAAGGAATGTTTCTACCGCAAGTTCAGTAGCAATGACTCTTGAGATGAAGAATACGTGAGAGAAGCAAGGCTTAGAAGGAGAGGCCGAGTTTCCGTCTCTTCAGTTCTAGATTCATCAGGAGCTAAATTCTAATGATGGGGGAGTATTGATCCGGGACGATCTTGAATTAATCTTTCTTGTCATAAAAACAGTAACATAAGACAATGTTAAAAAAAAATAAAAAAATTAAACTCCTAATTAAATTTTAGTTTCTTGTTAAGGGGCACTGCATTTGTTTTCTCACTATTTCAAAATACCCCTTATGTTGAAGTATTTGACAAAGAGTTTTTTTTTTCGTGATAAATGCACCATTATTTCCTATGATAAATAGAAGTAATCAAATAATGGCACTACACACTACTCGGCATGGCTTTTGTTACTGGGTTTACGAAGAATAGAGAGAAAGTAGAAAAAAAGAGACAATGTGGTAGAAATAGCATAGTATTTTATAAAATAAAGCATGTATGAGAGGTCCGTATTTCATTGGTTAGATAATCAAGTGAATCTTCTCTTCTTAATTAACGACATAAGATTTTATAACATATAGTTATGAAAAGTTCAACCCAATAGTACATATACTGTGGTTATTATCAATTTATTTGTTAACTTTTGTCGTTTTTTGCTAAAGAATTGGGACGATTATGATCATGAAATCAGCGGATGCAAAAGATTTCTCCCTTAAACGCCTCCAAATTTTGACCATCCGTTACTTTGAAGAATACGAAAGCACAGTTTCATTTGTAAAGCTTCTTCTAGGCTCCGCTCCTGAACGTCAAAGAACTTAACTTATTAAATGACAGACGATGGTTTCATAAAGATTATTTTGATGCTCAGGCGGCAATTTTCATTGGAAGGTATTGATATTTCGAAGGGCTTCTCCGAAAGTTCAAATCATTATTAAATAGATTGGAGCCACATATCTGTTATCATGCAATAAATTTATTAAAAGATAGATATGAGTATGTAGTTTTCTGCTGTTTCCAAGGGTTAATTTTGAATGATTGGTCGAGTCGAATGATTATATTTATGAAGTGATGGATATGTAATATGTAGTTTTATCTATATATGTATCGAAGGGGTACAAGATATGAATCTAAACTCATAAGTACTATTTATATGCTCTTTGTTTTCATGCAAAAAACGATTGGGTTTGAAAAAAATCCTAATAGTTTATGTATAGATTGGTTGATAACCAAACATCATTAAGAAACACTATTCTTGTTGCAGTTTTTGAGTTATGAATAGTGAGCCATCCATTTACTTGTGTATTTTAACTTACGTCTGTTTCTTATGAGTTTGTAGACACAAACTATAATAATAAATAATACAAAATATATGGTTAGTGTGGGAAATTATTTACTTTGTTTGCGGATACAAGCAACAAGTGCCAAAATCCTAGGACCAAACTTAAACAAATCACAAATAACACAAGTATATCTCTAAAAAAGACCCCAAATAACAAACTAAGAAAATTAAACCCAGCATAAGTAGAAAGGCAAGCATTATTCTAATACAAAACAAGTCCATCCACTAAAATTATTTTGAAAATACTAAAATTGTTCCACAACATATCAGATATCTCCTTCCATGTCAGGACAGAGTTCATTTACGTCCACTTTCAAGTTAGGATAGAGCTCAGGGTAGAGCCGAGCCATACTTTTTGGGTGTTCATTAAAATCGAACCATGTAATCTTCACTTCAATCTTGCCACACTCCCCTTCCAGAGTCCAAGGATCCCCCCCAAAGTATTGAGGCTGAAACCTCAATGAACCTCTGACTAGCGGTTTATTCAATGAGTCGCCAGGTTCCCAAAGATCCACCCTAAGTAGAAGATACGATAAACGGGGGACGGACAGCAATGGCCTGGACAAGGGGATGACCTGTCCCGGGCCAAGAGTAACGGACTCGTCAACATTCTTATAGAATATCGTGCTAGTGAGCTTTTTATCATTGTCGACCGAAGCAGTAATGCTACCGAATATTTTGGCCGTGGTGTTCTGATTCTCTATTAGCTTGATTTCCACTTCGGAAAGTATAGCATCGGAATAGCTAGCGCAGTTCACTTGTATGGCTGCGGAGCCGCTGCTCCCTTTGAATTTCCGAGTCATGGTTTGGTTGAACTTGACTCTAGTAAAGTCATCAATAATTCCTGTGCACAGATCGTCGTCTCCTTCCTTGAGGATAATCATAACGCCCCAGTCATAACCAAAAGTGGCTACAATCGGGCCAGTTAGAGGGATCATAGCCTGCATTCAATTGTAAACGTATGGTTGAGAGAGAGAGAGAGAGAGAGAGAGAGATACGTACCTGATCGCGTGAAATTGTCATTGGATTTTTGTTATTGCGCCTAAAGAGGTCTGTATGGCCTAATGCGGTATTCAACCAGATTAGGCCATGGATCTTGCGAGAGGGTTTTCCGCCGAAATCAAGGACGCGCACGGAGTAAATTTCTCCATAATCTTCCCCTTTCGTGATCTTCTTCCTCCCTCGACCATCGACAATCACACGAATTGGTTCCCAGATCTTGTAGTCATTTACAGGAGACACTTTATGGATATTACTACTACTTAAACCCATTCTTATTGCAGATGAATTGCATATTATGGGAGAAAGCGAAATTGGAGATACGGTGCTATCAACACACATATGCAACCTATCAACTCCTCCTCTAATTACATCCAGATCCTGCAAAAAGGAAACAGAGAAAAAGGACAAGAGAGAAGGTAATGTTAGTCCTCAATTAAAGAAAACAAACATAATTTTCACGAACATGTATTTGCTTTCTTTCTATCTAAATTGATGTATAGAGGCTCAGGAGAGAGATTGTAGAAAATGATATATATATAGAAAAAATGAAAAAGCTTGGCGTTTGGATGGGGGGCACAGAGCCCTCTCCAATTTTTCTCCACAAAAAAAAAAAAGTGGGCCCCGAATATAGCTAAAATGGAAGCATCAAGATTCAAGACAAAAAATAGATAACGGACAGGAAGTAGATGTTATTCTTTTGATAACCTACAAGACTTTGGACAGTGGGCCCCGAATATAGCTAAAATGGAAGCATCAAGATTCAAGACAAAAAATAGATAACGGATAGGAAGTAGATGTTATTCTTTTGATAACCTACAAGACTTTGGACACGACCACATCAATATTCTTGTTAGCTCTGATTTAATGGAAAAAAACAATTCAGCTGCTTCAACATGACAGTCGGGACTTCCAAGAGTTGGTATCTTGAACATTCTAAAATGGTAATCTGAGCAAATAAGTACCTCCTGATTCCCCTTGGAGCGGTCAAGCGAAGCTGCATCCCTGCCAGCCTCGATCTCTTGCCCATCTCGTGTGGTAGCGGCCACAGCGGAGCTGCTCTTACTGTAGTTCTCTTTCTCCATGTATCTCTGTAGGAGCTGGCTATCTTTGTTCGCGAGTTCCTTTTGCTTTTCTCCAACTTGATCCATCCATTGTGATTCTTTGCCAGCACCTTCCTGCTGATCACTCGACATCTTTCCCGTTTCTGTCCAGTTCTGCAATCAAAAGTCCCAATTAAACCCTAAATTAACAAAAAGTTATTTGAGAACTTCCCGAAGTTACCACTGCAATAAATATCCTCAATTCACCCAAACCCTAAAGCCCCCAAAATCTTGAATGTTTTAAACCCTAATATCAAAGGACTGTCCACAAATTGATACCTTTGAATTCTTTTCCTTGCCCTTTTCATCATCTCTTATGGTGCCGCTAGACGTTTCCTTCTTCTTTTTCTTCTGCATCATTCTAGACTGGCGGGACTCATTTGCCCGCGGCTTCATATCAACCGATGATGCAATCGATTGGGTGTGATGAATTTCGACGAATTCACCAGTTAAAACGATAATTTCTCACCCAATTGTTGTTTAATTTGTCGAAGTAAGATGAAAATAGGATACTTCTTCTCCAAGCCAAGCCAAGGGAGAAGAGAAAGGAAAATTATACTAAAAACAGAAAATTGTCTTTTACAATACTCAAAAACACAAAATGAAAATGAAAGGAAATCCCTACTTAACAACCTTCTCCAGCTGCCTGTGTCAGTACTGGACCATTCTTTTCTAACAACTCACACTAATTCAAACATAACAACAAAAGTAGTAAATAAACTCGGTTCATACACATCAGCACCAACACCCTCTCATATCTTGACATTTGGGACTGACGAGTGACGTGGCTCCGGTGACTCAACCTCCCCAGCACGTGCGTCAGTCACGTGCTGCCTCATTCTCCCCCGCCTTTTTAGCTTCTGATCCTCTCTTCTTTGCAATTTAGCCCTCAGAATCTCACTAATCCCCAATTCTTCTTCATTTATTACATTGGGTTCCATTGCTGACATACTCCGTCACTGCAGCTGTGGAGCTGACGTCTGCACGCAACTCCATCTTCTTTACTGACATAAGCGCCATTGTTTTCACGGTGGTATTCGATTAAGCTAGGTGGGCGGTGGCGGCCCGGAATGGGGATACGGTTGAGGATTACGGTTTTGAGAGAGAGGAGAGAGTGAGAGAGATAGAGATTTTGGTTTGGTCGAAACGGAAAAGGGCACTTTATACAGATCCAGGAGCCGCATCAAGTAATGTCAAGCGCCGTGTATTTTTTATTTATTATTTTTTTGAGATTCCGTTTATCAAGAAAGAAGAAAGGATAATTTTACAAAGAGTACATGACTTAGTTTAGAAACAATATATAAAAACTGAAAACAATATATACAAACATATGAACTGAAAATAAACGGTATATAAAAATCGATTCTATAAAACAGTATATATTTAAAAAAAAATGAAAACAGTATATACAAACATATAAACTGAAAATAAACAGTATATAAAAAATTCATTCGGTAAACAGTATATATTTAAAAAAATGAAAACGGTATATAACGTATATAGGAACGTGAGAAAACAGTATATAATTTCAATTCGTCGCTACAGGGTCGCTACAGTACCCCCCGCGTGATTTCCAATTTCCTTTTTACAAATTACCCTCCCTTTTTTTGAATTATAAAATCTTTTTTCCAAGAAAGAATCCCGTCCATGATTTAAATTAATAAAATCTTTTATGAAGTGAATTAAATTCAAGGCTGCTAAATAAAATCAACTTAAAAGAATCACCACTAAAAATGTGACACGTGACACCCAAACAGTGAGAGACGTGTGCCAGATACACTTCATAACGCGTTTTTGACCAAAAAAACACGATTTGACTGAAAAATGTATGTTTAAACAGCCTCACGTGCACACATTCAGAAAATTTTAAAGGGTGAATTCTATAAATACTTTTATTTCATCTAAAGTAACGAACAAACTATTTTAGACATAATATTTCATGATATTATATTAACGACATTTTATAATACTATTATAGAAACATGAAAATCATAAGTGACAGTAATATAGTATTGCCATGTAATGTGATATTATCTCAAAATCATGAGAATGTGATTCCCACCTAAAATCTTGATAATGTTATATTTCAATGTTGATTACCCATATGCCCTCATTTATTAATTATTCTATTTGTTACAAGAACATTTTCAACATCTATTCTGTTTTATTATAGTTTATTTTATGTTATTAATTAGTTAATTTTCAAAAAAAATAATGTTACTATAATGAAAAATATTTCCACATATTTTTAATTAAAATTAAATAAAATTAATCAAAAATAATATTTAGTGTAAAGTAATTTGAAAATAATAGCCGGGATTATAGATGATATCTTGAATTGTAATAAGTTACACTATATGAGACCCTCGCTCCACTTCGGTGTAGATATAATTATTATCTTAAGATTCCTAATATGTTAATTTTTTTTTTGAAATGATAATTTTCTTCTTCTTACAGTAATGTGGTATTTAGAATTTTTTAAGGGTATACTCGAAAATTAGCTTAATGTTAATTGGTCTATTTTTTTATTGTTGTCAATATATTAAAATTAATGATACCTTAATTTTTTACTATAATATGTTATATTATTATTAATCCAATGTTATGATATTATTAATACTATTTTATAAAATTATTACAATTTATAAGCTTATAATGATATATAATTATTAATTAGTATGTTAATACTAATGTTAATACTATTAATAATAATATAATTTGATTATAACAATATATGATTTTCTCCTTAAAATAACTTAACAAATTATATTTCTTTTCATATGATATGAACAACCTAAACATTTAAAAAAAATCAAAAAAAGGAAATAAAGGGGTTCATACATAGTATGTTAATGCTATTAATAATATTATAATTTGACTATAACAATATATAATATTTCTCCATAAAATAACTTAACAAATTATATATCTTTTCATATGATATGAACAACCTAAACATTTTTTAAAAAAAAATCTAAAAAAGGAAATAAAGGGGTTCATACATAGTATGTTAATACTATTAATAATATTATAATTTGACCATAACAATATATGAGATTTCTCCTGAAAATAACTTAACAAATTATATTTCTTTTCATATGATATGAACAATTTTTTATTAAGACAGAGAAATCGAAAATGAAGAAATGTCTTTCTTGACTGAACGGAATAGACAGTCTTTCATTTCCTTTTTTGATTGAATTCATGAACGAGCCAATAATAGAGGGAAGCCCAGCTGGAATAATGGAATAAACAAACCTATCGAAGGGATCACATTCACTCAGCAAGGCGCGGAGCGAGAAAGCGAATAAATCAAAGGAAAAAGCCATACGTATAACTGACTATAGACGACAAAGTCTCCCCCCATGCCGTAGCTGATCGTTGGGTAAGATAGCCTGTCATTCTAACTACGCGACTCTTGATAGAGACTCGGCCTTTCTTTTCCTATTGAGTTGGTCAAGTTAGAGTCTCGAGATTTCTTCCGCCCGCTGAAAGAGGCCGAAAAAGGGCGATTGGATTGCCTGAATCACGAGTCTTATATACTGTGTTACGGTCACCTCATATTGACAAAAAGTCCAGAGAACAATTTGAAATGGGAATCAAGAAACAATTTCTGGTCATCAAAACGGAAACACATGAATTGCGACCTCTCTCGCCTTCTTGGCTCGGAACATTTTCTTGCATAACCTTGCTGCACATATCTCTCCATTTCTGTCAGGTCTATTTTCATCGAAAAACTGCCCTGCTTTCTAATCCAAATTACTTCTTTCGGAGTGAAAGTTGCCCCAAGCGCGCCTTCTTTTTGTTTGATTTCCGAGGAGTAGAACGCTCGGTCAGTACATATAGTAGGTAAGGTCGCTCATAGGCCTTCATGGTATAAAGTAGTTGTTGTTGCCAAGACATTCACGGATAGGTGTTGACACGGGATCGGTGTGATTGTGAGGGCTACTAGTAAAGGTCAACAAGTCAAAGTAGATGCGTCAAAGTAGAAGTGCATACACAGGATAGGTAGAAAAGAGCTACTAGTCAACCAGTCTACTGAGAAGTCTAGAAGCAAAGAGTAATGATTCGACCTTTAACGAGAAAGAATTCATAAATAATATGGCGCTTCGACAAAAGAGTGGTCCGATATCCCGATTTTCCTACCCCCAGAGCGAAAGGTACTTCCCTTTTTGGACGGTCTTCTTGCCTTTGGAACTACAGGAATTACGGATTGACTCCTCCCGCCTGTACTGCTGAACTTGATTATATTCAACCTAAACATTAAAAAAAAAAATCTAAAAAAGGAAATAAAGGGGTTCAGACATGGGATATCACAGGTTAAGTGAAACTTTATAACCACTGGAGTGCGACTCCATTTGTGAACTATTTTTATCTAAATGTTGAAATACTATATTAAGAGAGACACATTATACTATAGTGTTTTAAAGAAATCAATGTTTATATTTGATATTTTCTTAGGTCATATATAATATATCTTATTGTTTTTGTAGAGATATTTATGATATTTTCAGATTTCCATTTTATAAAGTATACATGATATTTATGATATTTTCACATTTCCATTGTGTAGGGGTGTCATATTTTTCACGAGTGTACGTGAAAAATATCTTGCAAAATAGTTTTTTGTTATACTATCTCACTTCAATTGACATTAATTTAATGTGATATATGTGATATTTTGAGATTTGGTAGAGACATAAATCAAGTTTATGATTTTTTTTATGATAGGCACCATATTTTATTTGAAGGCTATAGGATGGAGAAAAAATTATTTACATTTATAGGAATTTTTAAAATGAAAGGAAAAATATTTGAAGTTTTAACTTAAATAGCTTATTATATTGATAAAAAGTGATTTTAATTTTTGAAAAGTAGGCTCTTTCAAGGGGCGATTGTGAAGGCGATTCCAAAATCTTCTTCTTCTTATCTCCTCCGGCAACCTTTCCTCCGCCCTTCACCTCTCCAAAGCACTGGGACTGAACACGCGCTCACCGCTTCTTCCTTAGCAATGGTGAAGAGTCTCCAAGGCAAAGCCTAGCACGGTCGGATAGAGAAGTTGATTGGGAGAGGCAAAGTGAGAAAGTAGCACAGGATAACAACTCAGCACAAGCAAACATTCGCCATTAGAGCCTCACCGTTTAAAAAGTAAAAGAATCTTAAATCTAACAAACAAGCAAGCAAGTTCTCTACATTACAGGTTTATACTATAATCAATTTCATCCCCCTTTTACTAATTCACATGACTCTTTAGCAAATCAAGCAACCCCAGAATCCCCACCCAGTGTTACATTTGCACTCCCTCATCACGAAATCTCCTCTCACCCACCAAAAATAAAGCAACCCTACAATATTTAAACTACTTCTTTCAGCAGCATTAGTTCTATCAAAAGACTACAATCACATCATTAAGAAGGTAGTAAAGAAAATATTGAGATTCTCAAGTCCCATCATCCCACTTTTAGGACTCTAGCTCAAGTCAAACAAGTTTAGCATCTCCCTATTAAGAAAATCTTATCATGTCAGCATAAGAACTGAGCACACCAAAGACAATCAGAACAAAGCATCCTCCTTACCCATATAAGGGCATTTCTCCTTCTACAAGTAATTAGACATCAATCTATGCAAGCACCATTTCCGGCATACATTTCAAAATCAGAAGCATAAAAAGCAGCAAAGAAACTAAAAAACAAAAGTACAACCAGTCAATACAGCTAGCCTCAACCCATAAGTTTTACCATCTCACAAATCTCACACATGGTAAGAAAAACCCTTACTCTTCTGCATGATGACTGGTACTACTTCAAACACAAAAAGAGAAAGAGAAAGAGGTCACAGTACCTCAGCAAAACAAAAGCAATTTTTTTGCACCAAAAGAATGCAATTTTAGGGAAGCCAAAAGGCTTCACACCAGCCATATACAAAGCTTCTGTAAATTATGGCTCACATAAACATGGTCAAACTTTTTCACTCCTTCTATATCACCCCCTTTCAGCCAAACATACCCATTCAAAGTTCCACCAAAATTCAACTTCTCTTAAACTTTCTTCTCCTCCAACACTGACCTACAAACCAGTCTCTTCTTCACTACTTTGCAAACTGTCAACAACTGAGGCAAAGATGTCTCACTTTAGCACCTCATCCAAGCATGCATCGTCTCAAGCATCTCTACACATTAACAAAAACAGCCAAATCAAGCATCAGAGGCAACAAATTATCAATACCTCTAAGAATGCACCCCACCTCACCTCACCTCACAAGCCTTCGAAACAGGGATTCACACCATATGCAAGGTATCAAAAACAGCCAGACAACAGTGAGGGAAGAAAAGAAAACCCCACACATTATCATCATCCTGACATTGGTCACAAAAAATATACGCACAACCCAGTTTTAAATCTAACCGACCTTATTGATAAAAGAGCAAATGCACCATCATTCCTAACCTTTCCCATCAACACAAGACACAAGCCTTGGCACAACAGGTGCAATAACTGCTATCAAGAAGGGCATGTTCTATTCCGATGTCTCTATCCATATCACTACACTCACTGTGAACAACTGGGTCATGTGGAACGGGACTGCAAAATAGTAACCAAAGTAGAGGCCTTAGAAGATCCTCTCATTTCACCACCTCTCAAAAAAGACCAGCAACTCCCAGAATGGAGAAGGCCACATGCTATTTATCATACTCAAGCATCCGACATCACTGATAAAGATTTAGAAAGGTTTGACATATCATAATTCTAGATGTAAGATTGGTTCCAAACCACTCTCTAGAATTGATAACCCAACAGGTGCAGAAAGTTAAGGGGTTTGAAAAAAAAACCCACAACTTGCGCATCTTAGAGAAGATAAATATGTCTTAGCATTGCCTCCACACCTAGTGTGCAAAGACTTGATGATACCAAAGCCTCAAGTACTCTTAGAACAGGGGATTGTGACCCATTCATGGGGTAGATCACATAAAGTCAAATTGGATCCATACCAAGAAAGAGTTTGGCTAGACATATTCAATCTGCCAACTTTCAGTTGGAGAAAATCGGAAATTGAGAAAATGGTAAGTACCTTCGGTACCCTTAAGCGCCATGGCCCCTTATCCGACATCCAGTCGATGAAAAAACTCCGAGTGGTGGTACTAGTCCCGACTCTCGAAGAGATTCCCGAGCATTTATTAATTTATCTCAATGATATTAAAATAGAAGCACCCGTTAAAATCATCGGGTAGAGGCATGATCTCCACCAGGCAGACCAGATGTATGATGGGGAACCTCACCTAGATTATTTCCAAATGCTTAAGGAGCAAATAGAAGAAAAGGCAAAACTAAAAGCCCAAAGAGAGAAAAGTAAGGCAAAGGTGGAATCTGAGCAAAGCCACTCAGTTGATTCCGCAAACCCAGCAACAAAAAAATAAAAAGCCAGCATCATTGCACTCCTTGAATCCTCCATGGATTCGGAAGCCAAGCACACCCTCAAGAGTTGGTTGACAAAGATCAACAGTGAAGAAGCAAGGGAAACACAAAAAAAGCACGAAACGCAATCAAAACAAGAAAGAGAGAGCATGGAAGAGGATAAAATGCATGAAAGCAAAATCAATGCGAAAAGGGTGCTCAAGCAGCAAGGGGCATCACTCCCATACCACGAGCAACCTCAATCCTCGAAAAAATACGAAATGCAAATCGACTCAACCGATTTCAAAATCAGAACACGTTCAATCCGAACACCACAGGGTGCAGTCACACCGACCAGAGCCAGCACCAGGAAAATGGCGAGAATCGACTTTTCAAAAGAAGAGGAATGGCCAGAGGCGCCGGTAGTCAAAACGACTATCAGAGCAGAAACTCTCTCTCCGGAGGCTAAGCAGGTCCTAATCGAAAGCCTCGATTGGGAAAAACTAGATAGCATGAACCTTAACGACAAGATTACTGACCAACTTATGGCATTCTATGGGGTTAAAGTTATCGATGTGGAAGAAGAGGCAGACCTTGAAGAAGCTAAGATCATCGAGCAAGTGGACACCCACACACTCGAGCACCATGCTCAAGAGCAAGAAGTAGAGGTTAGTGATGGTTTTGGCGATCTGTTATAAAGCCAAATGGATGTGATGGAGCTCGTACGTATTGAGGATAACCTCAAGCTCGCCATTAATGGCGCTGAAAAGGAAGACGACAGAGGTAACGAGGGGCAAGAGATGGAGGGAGAGAAGGAGGTTCTGGAAGAGACGAAGAAGATAGGATTGAATGAGAAGCTGGAGGCAGCGATGGTTGCCACGTTGCAGTCATCCGAAAAGATGAATGGGCCTAAAAGGGCTGGTACTAAACAAGCATCAGATGGGCTAGCGGTTGATGATCAGACCGGGCCGAGTTGGCCGAGGGAGGAATCTTAATTCCCTTTAATTGGGATGTATTTTTTTTAGTAGCTTGTTGTCTTGTGTAATTTTAGCATGCTTTTACTGTGTTAGTTATCTTATTTTGCAATCTTGTTTCTCCATGAATTTGAACAATCTAGCAATTATTACTTGGAATGTACGTGGTATTGGCAACCCAAAAAAATACAATGTTGTTAAAAATTCACTTCGAAATATGAAATGCAATCTAGTATGCATCCAGGAGACCAAGTGGTCATCTATTAATCCTTTTTCACACACCCCAATTTGCCCCCCGCACATTAACAACGCCGTCGCCAAACCAGCAAACAACTCAGCAGGCGAAATTTTGATGGCATGGTCAAATGACTATATTTGCACCTCCTCTGTCCTTCTTAACTTCACTCTAACTTGCATCCTCACCTTCCGCAACTCCTTCTCATTCTTGCTCACAAATTCATATGGGCCAACGGCCCTCGAACAAAAAAAATGCATTCCTTCTAGAGCTAGAACATATAAGACAGCAAAAAAATGCTAGGGGATTTCAACATGATAAGGGATGAGGAAGAGTCCACTGGAAATAACCATACTCTAGACTCTATTCTCAAATTTAATCGTACAATTAATGATCTAGAAGTTCAAGAGCTAGATCTCACTAGGAGGTCATTCACATGGACAAGCAAAAGACTAAGTCCTACTTTTAGCAAACTTGACAGGTGCTTCTTCTCCCAACACTGGCATGACCTTACGTTCTCAAAGCATGAAAGGTAGGCAAAGCCTAGGTTCAAGTTAGAACTCTTCTGGCTGAAATATGCGGAGGCAAATGAGTTAATAAAGCAAACTTGGGGCAAAACTAGAATCTCCAAAAATGCAGCAAAAATTTTCGGTAGAAAACTAAACACTGTGATATTAGCCATAAGGAGATGGGCCAGACAAAGATTCAGCAATACCGAATCAAAAATGGCTAAATCAAATTGGGTGCTCGGGAGGTTAGATAAAGTCGAGGAAGTGAGGCCTTTGGGCGAGGCAGAAGAAAAGTTAAGGCGCATCTTACGAGCACACATTTACGATCTTTCGAACATAGATGAAATAAAGTGGAAGCAGAGAGCAAGGTGCAGATGGCTTCAAGAAGGAGATCATAACTCGAAATACTTCCACAAAATTGCATCCTCCAATCGCCAAGGAAATATGATCCAAGCCATTGAAGCAAATGGCATCCTGATTGACGACAAGAATCTCATTGCGGCTGAGTTTAATGAATTCTTTATAGAAAGCCTAGGAACGGACACCAGCACAATGTTGCCGGACTTAGCATTTTTCCAAAGCATGACTCAAGAAGTTGCTTGTCGGACCTAGATAGCCAAATTTCTGAACAAGAAATAAAAAATGTGGTATTTAATCTAGCAAAAGGTAAAGTATCTGGTCCAGACAGATTTCCATCAGAATTCTATCAGGAGCACTGGGAAAACATCCGAAAGGACCTACTATGGTTGTGCGATGAATTCCAGCTGGGCAAGCTTGACCTATGGAGGATAAATAAATCGCAAATAACAATGATACCAAAGACTAAGGACCCAAAAAAAAATCGCTGACTGCAAGCCTACCAGTGTGATAGATGGCCCCATCAAAATTATATCAAAAATTCTAGTAACAAGACTGCAATCCAAGATGGCTCATCTCATCTCTGATGAGCAAACAACCTTCATTAAAAACAGACAAATTATAGAATCTTTCCTAGCAACAAGGGAATGCATCAGTTACTTGCACAAGACACAAACACTGGCAATTGTCTACAAGGTAGACTTCTTAAAGGCATTTGATATGGTCAATTGGGATTTCCTCCTTGAGACTATGAAGAGAAGGGGATTCCCCGAAAAAATGGAGCAACTGGATCGGCACCATGCTTAGCTCATCAAGCTCTGCCCTGAAAATAAACGGGCAACTGTAACTTTTTTCACTCATAAAAGAGGGCTAAGACAAGGCAATCCTCTGTCACTGCTCCTATTTAACTTGGCAGCAGAGTCTTTGCAATCATTAATGCGTTATACGAACAGCCTAGCACCGCCATCAAATAAAATGCTCATCAAAGCAATCCAATATGCAGATGACACGATCATAATCACGGAAGCCAATAGGACCAACCTGCAACTAATAAAGCACGCACTCAGCTGTTTTGCGAATATGTCAGGTCTGAAAATAAATCACAACAAAAGCACATACACTATGATCCAGCTGCCTCAAGAAAGTGATAGATCAGTTCATCACATACTTGAATGTCCCAAGCAGAAATTCTCAATTACCTACCTGGGATTGCCACTTAGCATTCACAACTCACCAAAGGCAGCCTACCTCCCTATGATAGAAAAGGTAAGGCAAAGAATAGCATGATGAACAACGAAGTTCCTCTCAATAGGAGGACGATTGACGCTCATAAACTCAATACTGTCAGCGCAGCCTCTATACTTTATGCAAGCATTCCTCCTCCCAAGGTGGGTAATAGAGGAAATCGATAAGCTTAGAAGGAACTTCCTCTGGGGTGGTTCTGAGAAATACAAAAGAGGAAAATACTTGGCAAATTGGGACTTGCTCATAACAGACAAAGAAAATGGAGGACTAGGAATTAAAGATCTGACCCTGCAAAATGAAGCACTACTAATGAAATGGATCTGGAACATAAAAGTGCGTGGAAAAGGAATTTGGACCAAAACGGTACAACACTGCTATGCTAGTCCCACTAGCCCGTGGGTCTGTGCATAGGAGTGTTCATTCGGTCGGTTCGGCCTGAACCGAACCGGTTATGCCTAAACCGGATATGAATCGGACGAATTATTTCCCAACCGAACCGGACGAACAAATTACTGAAACCGAAAAAAACAGGTTTTAATCCGGTTTATTCAGGTTAAACCAAACCAAGAAGTATTTACTTGCTAATTCTAAAAATCAAAATCATATTATTCATAGTTAGGTCATTAGAAAAAAGAGAAAATCAAAGAAACAAAAATAAATAATGAAACAAAAAAGTTAATGGAAAAACAAGAATATTCAACTAATTTATTTTTATAAACAATCAAATAAACACTAAAAAGAAAAAAAAAAAGCTAAAATTGATGTCTCATGTAGAGAAATAAAAGAAGCAAGATAAAAGTTTTATGATGACATTTCGTTAAAAAGAAAAAAAAATCGTCTTCTTTATCACAAAAGAAATTGAACTTCTCTTACTCGGTTACTCTTATAGTATGAATCTACAAAGAGAAAAGATAAGAAGAGAAGGAGATGAAAGGTCTGGTCAAAAAAAATGAAAGGACAAGTTCTTGTATGCTTCCAATGTTATGTTGATCTTCGGCAATTATTGAACATGTGCATCATTTGTGTTGTGTATGACAGTTCCAAATTAGTATTTCTCCACAATCTTTGTTTACACCTAAAACTCAGGTTTCGTGCATTTGTTTGCTCGTTTGATTCAAAAAAAAACTCGGATAGATTTATCGTAAAGAATGATAGTAAATACTAAATTATTCAAATGCAAACCAAAATTTGTGTTCATTTTAAAATATTTCTCCACAATCTTTATTTGCCCCTAAAACTTATGTTTGATGCGTTTCTTCGTTCGTTTCATGCTAAAAAACTCGGCTAGATTTTTCGTAAAGAATTATAGTGCATACTGAATTATTCAAATGCAAATCAAATTTTGAGCTCCAAAATCATTGTTTTTACCGAAAACTCATGTTTCAAGCGTTTGTTTGCTCGTTTCATGCAATCAAAACTTGGCTAAATTTTTCATAAAGAATATACTAAATTATTCAAATACAAACCAAAATTTGTGTTCATTTTAAAATATTTCTCCACAATATTTGTTTACACCTAAAACTCAGGTTTCGTGCGTTTGTTTGCTCGTTTGATTCAAAAAAAAATTGGGTAGATTTTTCGTAAAGAATGATAGTAAATATTAAATTATTCAAATGCAAACCGAAATTTTTTGTTCAATTTAAAATATTTTTCCACAATCTTTGTTGAATACATACCCTAAAAATCTGAAATGAAATCTAAAAAATAAATGAAGATCAGATAGTAATAAAGAACAGAAATTAAAACCAACCCATTTTAATTACATCATTTATTTTTTCAGAAATGAAAACTGAAAAAAAAAAATCTGTAAAATGGTAAAACGTCTGTAAAAAACGAATGTAAAACAAAAAAATGAAAAAAAAAAATCTGAGACCTTATTTGAGACCATAGTACAAGCCATAAATCTAAAATTCCTCAAATTGAAAAAAAGAAAATAAAGAAATCTGGAAAATAGAAAATGGAAAAAATGGATAAATCTGTAAAAATAGAACAAAAAAAGAATCAAAAGAAAAAAGAATTAAAAAATAAATAGAAAAAATAAATTACCAATAAATTCAAATTACCCTAAATCCGGTTTCTATGATTCATGTCCTTGGCGGCTAGGGTTCAACTTCCTCGGATTTGTCGGCAATACAATTCCAGCCAAGATCCGGCCATGGAAACCACGTCCAACCATTGCATCGATTGAAACCCTACAAGAAGGACAATGATCAGGATACGGCAAATTCAGAAAAAAATACCATAAAACCGACTTTTGCCGACGTGCGGGGAAGAGATCGATGTCGCCCATGGAAGGAGGTGAGTTCTTCGGTGGAGATCGGTGCTGGACGGAGTCTGGAATCAGATCTGGCGGAATGAAAAGTTATTTTGGGAGATTTTTTTTCTGTTTTTTTGGGCAGTATATTTCTCCCTCCTATAACATTGGCCCATCAGAACATTTGAATTCATTAAGGTTTAAAACAAAAGGTAATATGCTTGAATTTGAGATCAATCAAATTTTTGATAACTAAACTTAAATCCTGATTGATAATTCATCCCATTCATCAATTTCAACACGAACTACCAACTTAACTTTTTGTTTCAGGGCTCTTTTTATCTGTGTAAGATTTTTTCATTTCAGTATATATGACTATTTGAGGGTTTGCATAAATATGCATTAACTTTATGATTTTTATTGTGTGATATGCACAATATTATACTATTACGAATGCAATTTTATAGGTTGACGAAAATATGATTAGAAAATAAATTTTGAGATTTATAGGACTACACATCGAATTCACATTTTACAACTATACATAATAATCAGCGAATTTCTAAAAATGTTCATATTTACATTAGATTAAGGGTGGTGCTATCTAAAGAGCTCAATTTGCTTAAATAAGAGTAATTTTGAATTTTTTATGATAAATACCGATTATACCCCTCATTAATGATGTTTCTTATTTATTACTTTGTTTATTGATTATGATACTCCTCAATATAAAATATAAAATCAATTAAAATCTTTCATAAATAGAATATAAAATCAGTCTCTCATATCCTCTATGATTTTGTCTCTTGATTCTCTTAACATAAATCTGAATGAACAATTGATAAACAGGAGGGTTATTTTTCTTTGTTCTAATGATATTTCACGATGTTCTTTATAAAAACCACCATGTTACAACGCAAATATACATACTTATTTTTTCTAGAACCATCAATCGAGAGAGCATAACATTTTGTTAGGTAAAATATTCATACTTTATTAACCAGCTCTTCACAAGTTTCAAAGCTGTAATCAACTAATTCGGGAAGATTGGTTTCTTAATCTGTTGTATTGAGAAGACATATTGTTCACGCTTTTAATATTTGCAAATTCACCATTCATTTGTATCTAAAAACATACAAAAAATAATTACAAAAATAAACATAGTACTCTTTTCAAAATCAAACAAAATTTGATGTGATAATTAAATAATTTATTAAACAAAGTCGATAGAAAGATAAAGAAACAAATAAGGGTGCACACTTATGAGGCACAAATTGCAAGTTTTACATTATTTTTCTTCAATTTTGATAAGGTGTAGAGATAAGAGACTGATTTTATGTTTCTATATATGAAATATTTCAATTGATTCAATTAGTAATTAATGTATATTTAGGAGGGAATTATAGTCAATAAATTAAGGTAATGAATGGTAAGCATCATTAATGAGAGGTATAATCCGTATTTGTCATAAAAAAGTTAAAATTGCTCTTAGTTAAGCAAAATGAGCTCTTTGGATAGCACCACCCTAGATTAAATAGTCATCAGTATTGAACATAATATTTGATAGTTTGCAAGGATATGTACAAAAACCACAATGGCATACACTTGGTAGGAAAATGAATGGAACAATCTTATAGGGGTATAAATTATACTATGAGCTTTCACAGGGTTGTAGATGAGATTCTTATGTTCATTAAATCTTGCAGAATTTTATGTGTAGAAAGCTAGCTATATAGCACTTGGACTCTGGTTTATATGAATCTCAGTCTACCCTAAAATATTGGACTACATAAACAATGTCCACCATAAAAAATTCAGTCATGTTAGCAACTTAGTACTTCTCAGTTCATATCAATAATTTTGTATACTATAGTATTAGTATAGTTACACAACTCTATTTAGATTTTAATCTAACACCGATGACAACTTCATTTGAAATTAATATTGTACATGAAAAAGAATCAATGATTGTCTTCCAAGATTTTAACCAAAAAGAAAACTGAAAATAGCGACACTAGATTGGATCAGTAAAAATATTTTTGATAAAAATAAAATAAAAAGGAAAATAGTGAACTACAATTGGCTAATTAAATTTTTTTTATGGTAAATCATATTTTACATAGGCGAGATAGAGTCCACATGCAGGTGCCATAGGACTTGCAGCTGTCACCGTCTTCGCTTCAAGTATCTTTTCCACTGCATTAAAAATAATCATTCTATGAGTTTATTTATTTCTAAATGGAAAAAAATAATGCAATTTCATATGTATAATAATGCAATTTCATATGTTCATAAAGAATAAAATAATATTTTACGTATAATAAAATTACAATTTAATTATGGAATAATAAAAAAAATTATGTAATATAATATCCTAAAGTAAAAAGTAATATATCATAAGATAATACCATAAAATATCATCAAAATAATATCGTCAAAATTTGTAATACAATAAAAAAATATTTTTTTGTAATATAATTTTATAAAATAAAAAGTAATAGATCATAAAATAATACCAAAAGATCGTCAAAATAATATTGTGAAATATTATATTGAATTTTTATTATTTTATTATTTTTATTGAACAAAATAAAATATGACAATAAATAAATGAGAGGCATTTTAGTCTATTAAAATTTTGATTGGATGGAAAAGTTAGATTTAACTTCATAGGGGGTAAAAAAATAATTCAATCCACTTTGTAGGGGGTTTTTGAAGAAAGTTGAAAAGTGAGGGGGTTTTTGATAAATTCTAGAAAAGTTAGGGGTTTTTTTGAAGAATTTCCCTAAAATATAACATTGAATTATCATATTCTAATTTATTTCGAAAATACCCAAACTCTTTCTTCCCCATATAAATTAAAACAGATATTTTTTATGATTCCCACAGGGGATAAATACACAGGTGCACAAAATATAATTTGAACAGAAATACTAAAAAGAACATAAATGAAAAAAAAAGAGTTAAAAAGATAAGGGGATAAAAAAGACCATCGCTAACTGTGAGTTCACCAGTCCCAACTGATTTTAACACTCCAACCATCAGCCTTACCTGCTTATTATATAAAGATGAATTATATAAACATTAAAAATTACAACAATAATAATAATAACTTGTTGGTATTGTAGCACGAACGTACCTGATGGTAAAGAAAAGAGCGGGCCCTTGCAGTTATAGCGAAACATCTGTGTCTCACTCTTTGTCCAAATTCCAGCCCGTTTAAAGATTCACAAGAACTAGAGAATCTTCTAGAAGATTCCAGATCCAGAGATTCCGAGCCAATGGATGATGGGAAACAACTAGATGTTTCCGTGATTGTAAGCTCATCTAGTGTTCGCATAGGCGAATTTGCCTAATTATTATATATATATATATATATATCAAATTATCAATTGTGATAATATGCAAAATATCTAGAGTGTGAAAAAATGGAGGTTGTTTCATAGTAAAAAGTGAAAATACAGGATGATTTGTTTAAATTAAAAACGAACCTGGCATCCAGATGCTCTAAAGGAGCTGAAATCATGATGTCCAGTTAGCACATTACATGCTTTCTGCATAACATAAACAATTTTGTTACAAAAAATCAAATTAAAATATTCCGATTTCGAAAAGGGAAATATAAAATGTTATGCCAGAAATGCGCTATCATTTTGTTCTCCTTTTATTACATGCAAACTCATAGTTAAAGTTAAAGCTGGTCATTAAATGTTCTTTTAAAGACTCATGGATGATCTTAAATCTTACATTGAAAAATAGTGCTTTGGTATGATGCGTCTTCTATTTCTAAATTCTAGTAGTTAAACTGTCAAAGTAGTTCGAGATGCGTTTATTATTGCTTTGTATTTAAGAAGTGTATTTTACTTTATTTCTTTTTTTGCGCTTGCGTGCCATCTCTTCTTTACCTTTGTGACTCTTTTTTATTTTAATTTAGTAGAATTGTTGGTAGGCTTTTCGCCTTCCAACCTTCAAAAAATAAATTAGGTAGCCAATGCATATGAGAGATATAGAGAGGCTTTTCTAACATAATCAAGGTGAACAAAATTTCATAGTTCCAAGTAAATGAACAAATCAATAGTTGAGAGGACAAACAGACTTTTCTCTAGCAAAAACAATAAAAAAGAAGAAACAAACCTTGATCGAGGTAATATCAATATCCTCAGGCACATGCCAAACACGATCTTTATCAAATGCTGATAAAGGCTCTGGTCCACAAAGCAGCCGATAAAAGTACCTTCAAAATGCAGTCCACATAAATAAGTATTTTTAAAAATAACAAATAAAGATGAATGAATAAAATTGGAAGGCACAAAAGAAGGCACTGGATAGTTTAAAAGAAAAAAAAACTTGCTATTTTTTTTAAATTGAACTAAAGGATGGAAATACGAAATAGACGATAAAAGCACCTTCAAAATGCATTCCACATTAATAAGTATTTTTAAAAATAAAATAGAAATGAAATAAAGATGAATGAATAAAATTGGAAGGCACAAAATAAGGGTCCGGATAGTTCAGAAGAAATAGAATCTTGCTGTTATTTTTAAATTGGGCAAAAGGATGGAAATAAGAATGGAAATAACAGTTGAGATTTATATATTTTGAAAAGTGGTACCTACGTCCGCTCTTTCGCCATAAATCGAGCATGAAAATTATGTGGAACAAATCTCACATCCGTCACCGATATATCCCCTTCATTTTTCTTCAATTTTATATAAAAAATAATACTTCATTTTGAATGCATAATTCAGCAAATTATTTAGGGAATTCAGAAACCCCCATAACTTTTCTGAATAGTTAAAAAAAAACTTAAATTTTTAGATTTCCTTTCTTAGTCCTAATAAGGCCAGAATACATTTTTTACCCCTCTACTAGAGTAATCTTAAAGTTACATCTAATTAATCTTTTTTGGACCAAAATACCACTCATCACTTTAGGTTTTATTTTATTCAACCTAAAAATATAAGGGAAATTCTTCAAAAACCCCCTAACTTTTCTCAATATTATCAAAAACCCCCTCACTTTTTAGATTCCCTCAAAAAACCCCTATAAAGCCAATTGAATTTTTTTTTTAGCCCCCTACATTCAACTTTCCATCCATTATGAGATTATATTTATTAAAATGACTATATTACCCTTTTATATTAATTAAATTAACTACTATATAATTAACACAAATTAATCTATACTTAACAAATAGATAATATACTATGTATTAGTTATTTTACTAATTATTGATGCAAATATTCATGCATTTTTTATTAAAGAATATAATCAACAGTATATGATATTATCATATTAATTATATATTATTATTTTTCTTAATAATAAGTTAATTATTAGTTTTCTTGAGCAAAATACCTCTCTTAATTTCTGATTACATCCACTAATATTATATTACAAAAAAATATTTTTTATTATTCTATAAAGTTATTATTTACTTTATCATAAAATATTTTTTTTTATTTATAATTTTTTTTTCATATTTTAATTCTCATTTACTTATATTTGATGTAAAATATTGTTTTTTATTTTGTATTTTTAATAACAAAATTAAATATGAAAATAATTATGAGGGCATTTTGGTCCATTTAAAATTTTAATAGATGGAAAAGTTTAACCCCATATGGGGTATAAAAAAAAAATTCAATCCACTTTATAGGGGGTTTTTGAAGAATTTGAAAAGTTAGGTGGTTTTTGATAAATTCCAGAAAAGGTAGGGGGTTTTTGAAGAATTTCCCAAAATATAAATAATGGAAAAAATTCTTATATAAAAAAAATCACAAAAGGAGGGAATCAATAGGAAAAAATTCTTATATAAAATATAAATAATGGAGAATCAAATATAAATAAAATAACAAAATAAAATAAAAAAGGAAATAATAATGTGTATATTAAATAAATTTTATGTTAAATTAAAAGAAAATAAATATCTTACGTAATATAAAATCATCAAGCATCGTAAAATAGTATCATAAAATGGCGTAAAAATAATATCATAAAATAGCGTAAAAGTAATAGCATAAAACATAGTGTCCCAAAGTATTAGGCGGTTTTAGAAAAAACAAATTAGGCTAAAAAATCCACTTTACTTTATAAGGACTAAAGGAGGGAATCTTAAAATATAGGGTTTTTTTAATATTCAAAAAACTTACGGCGATTTTGAAAATTTTCCCAATTATTTATTAATCAACGAAAGGAAACAAAACCTGCAAGAAATGATTGAGAGCACGTCTCACAACTCCAGGTTCATGAGGGGCCAACTACATATCATATGTAAACGAATGAGCGTTTACTTACCAAATTATTCTAAAAAATGAAAATAATAAACTAAAACACTAATAAATAAATAAATTGCAATGTACCAGTTCGCCAGGCTTTCTTTTGCTGATACGCTCCACATCAACATGGCATACATTTGATAAAGCATGAACGCCTGCATCCTAAGTCACAATATACATCTCATCATTTTTATAGTAACTCAAAATAAAAAAAATAGTTCAAACTTATAAGTCTTGAAGTTAAAAAAAGAACATATATTGCCCTTACAGTTCGGCTAGAACAGGAGACTAAGACTGGTTGCCCAATGAACTTATGAAATCCCTCCTGTATTAATCAGAAAAAGTGCATCATATTTTTTTTATTTCTCTTAACCAATATGCATTTTTAAGTCTTTTTTAAATACAATATAACACATAAAACCTACCTCAAGAGTGCCAACAACAGTGCGATAATTAGGTTGTTTTTGCGATCCATGAAAGCGGGTCCCAATATACTCAACAGCCACTAGATATCTCTGCAATTTAGGGTTCTTTTCACACATTTCACCGAATAATTGGTACTCGATGATTTATAAAACCTGCAAATTCAAAAGACCAAATATCATGTATAAATTCCGTAAGAGAATAAAAAAATGAAATCATCATTCAGTACGAATAAATTGGCTAGTAGAAATAAAAGTGTCTAGATTACTCGGGTCTAGAAATAAAGAGGTGTAAGGTTACCAAAGATAAAAAAGGAGTCTGTGATTACTGAAAAGGGGGACTGACACATGCTAAAATTTGCTGAATTTCACCTAAATTTGCTGAAATGACTTGAAATCTCAGCTTATTTTATTGAATTACGGCTTAATTGAAAGAACTTGACATTTTCAGCTTAAACAGGCTCGGAAAAATAACAACTACTAATAAGGGGAGGAAGAAAGAGAAATTGATAGGAAAGTTACACGCACCTGGAAAGGGAGAAAGGCGAACACATATACAGAAATTGATCTTTTCAAAAGGGGAGAAATGGGCGAGCAGATTGAACGAGAGAGTGCGAACGGGGCCCTTGTTTTGGGGACGGGGGAGCTCACGAGAGACTAGAGAAATGGGCTCGGTTTATTTTGCCACATTTATTTATTTTTATTTTTTTAAAGGTCAAATTACACATGTACCCCCACAAAACATCGTAAATTTATATATACCCCTACAAAAAGTGAAATATCACCGATTTATTTTCATGTAAAAAGTAAGAGGGTACATCCTAAATTTATTCCAGCAGCGCATCAAACCCCTACGTCTCTTATTGCTTCTATTTTTTTTTCTTTTTTTCTTTATTTTATAACCCACAATACAAAAAAATATAACACTTCACTAAAAGATATACGCAGTAACTAAAAAGACATATCAATACAACTAAAAGACATATGAATACAACGCAATACAAAAGACATAACATTACACTAAAAGATGTGCACAATACTTAAAAAACCATATTAACACAACTAAAAAATATATGATTCCAACACAATACAAAAGACATAATATTCCACTAAAAAGACATATTAATCCAACACTATAGAAAAGATATAACAATTCACTAAAACGATATAATGAGTAACTAAAAAGTTATATCAATACAAATGAAAGACATACTTCGTAACTAAAAAGTCATATAAACACAACTAAAAGACATGTCAATCCGACACAAATACAAAATACATATTCAATACATAAAATTCATAACAATACAACTAAAAAAATATATCAACCAAACAATACAAAAAACATAGCAATCCAACGCAATCCAGCAAGGTATACTAATCAAACTAAAAAGAATAATATCAGCTACAAAAACCATATCAGAGTGCAGCGGAGTGGAGCAGAGAGGAGCGTGTATTAATTGAGCCTGGACGTGGTTAACTTACGCTGTTAACTGGGCTGTGTTGTTATTGGGCTTGGTGCTGTTTGGCGCTCAATAAACTGGGCATTCCGAATAATTTCTCTTTTATATATTGTCTTGCCATTTTATATACTGTTGTTTCTTGTTTGTGTATTTTTTATTTTTTTTACTTTTATGTACTGTTTTTTCATTTTATATACTGTTTTCCCATTTTGTTTTTATTTTTTTATGTATATACATTTATTAGAAACTAAATTATATATATTGTTATTAGAAAATAAATTATATATACTGTTATTGGATCCGTCGTGATATAGTGCCGTCGTGCTCTATCAAGTCTCAATAATTTATATCTAGATGGTTGATGAACCTAATATCATTAAGAAATAAATGGCCAATGTACCTTCGTGCTGCAATTTATGAGTTTTGAATACCATGTACATGTCTGTTTTAAATAACATCAATTAATGTCAACATTGCTTTAGTGCAATAATTATAACATTAGAGGATTATTCAAGAGGTCAGCAAGCATTATTCTAATACAAAATAAGTGCATCCAAATAAAATTCTCTACATGAGTTACAGTACTTTTCACATGGTCCACTAAAATTATTTCGAAAATACTGAAGTTGTTCCAAAACATCTCAGATATCTCCTTCCATGTCAGGACAGACGTCCACTTTCATGTTAGGATAGCGCTCAGGCCAGAGTCGAGCCATACTTTTTGGGTGCTCTTTCAAATCAGACCATGTTACCTTCACTTCAATCCGGTTATGGGCATGAATTTACCCATTTATAAATGAAGCGGATATGTAAATGTTATATATATCCCCGACATGCAGTATTTGCAGCGTTATTTAGAGAGAGTAATTTAACTAAAGGTAGTTGAGAAACCCAATTGAACAGAGTCAAGGCAAAAACAGACTTTATGTTAAAGTTAATATAAAGATGTCTTAGACAAGCTCTAAGATGAGCCTATCAAAAAAAAAAAAAAGAATTCTAAAAGAAAAACTCTCATGAGCTTATAATTAATTCAGAGTTTCCTATTAATGACCTCCTTAGCAAGAATGTCAAAGAAAATAAAAGAAATCAAAATAAAAAATGACCCAAAATCTCAACTAACATTCTTCAAGAAAGTAGAGCAGTTTTTCTTCAACTTCCGTATGTCTTTTACAATTCGGTCCCTCTCTAGCATAAGCATATAGCTGTTGTTTTAACACATCAAAAACATCGACAAATTGTCCAACAAGAAATCTAAACATTTGTGCAGATTTATCCATTTTTTTCTCAACCATCTCATTCAAGGCCGTCAATGCATTATCAGTGTTTCCCTCTCTGAGACGTGCAAATGCCATAATTGTATAAGCAAGAGTTCCATACAATTCCTTAGAAAGCATTTCATCAAATATATGTTCTCTCTCATCTTTGTCGGTGTTGCTTTCATCTCTCCTTAGCATTGGGGGGGGGGGGGGGGGGGGGGAGGTTCTTCTTTGTATGATGAGTTTGATATATACCTTACTCTAGCTCTCCGTCATCTAGAGAGGTTGTAACTTGTACTCATACTGTTTTGGAATCAAGAACCATGATGTGTTCGGGAGAAGTCCTTTCTGTGCCAACTCAACATGATCATCAAACTTCCTTCTTGTAACGTGAGGGTCTCTCACTTGTCCTTACGCGGAGGGATTCTCACTTAACCTCCTCAAGCAGGCCTTCTGGTACTCTTGACTCCTTGACTCAGTCCCTGAAGTAGAACGGCACTCCCGAACTCGCTCTACCAAGTCTCGCCTTGTTGTTCAGATCAGCATGCACTACAACAAAATCAGGTACCTGGCACGGTGTGATTTTTTCAGGCACAGTACCGTACCTGGTACTTCTAGAATCAGGTACGGGTTGTGCCAGATAGTTCTCACCTTTGCAGATAGTTGACATTCAAGCACGGCCCGTTACTGATACGTTCTAAACTGTGCCTGATATTAGCGCATCAGGCACGGTTTATTTACTACATGTACAGACCGTTTGTGATACAATATTTAAACCGCTAAATAAAAATTTCAGCAAAAATTTAAAAATAGCTCATACGGTACCATCAGGCACGGACTCTTGGTAATAATTAAAAAAAAAATTAAGACCACCTGGCACGGCCCGTGCTTGTTGGACATGTCTGGCCCCGTGCCTGAAAGTGCGATAATTATCCCTGGCCTCTGACATTTGGCTTAGTAAAAAAAACGAACGAAAGAATAAAGAGAAGAACGAAAGGGAGAAAAGAAAACCCGACCGATCTTCACGCCGCCTCCACGCTCCCCGCCCTAGACCCTAAATCCCCGCCGCCCAACCACTAGCCGGCCACCGAAGGTCTCATTTCCTCCCTCTCTGGTCCTATCGTACCGCCATTCTTCCGCTCTGGCCAATTCCGACGGAAGTGAGAAAAAGATGATGAACAAGCCATGAACTCCAGATCCGACGAACCGGCGACACTCCAGATGCTACGAACCAGCATCGCTCCAGATTCGACGAACCAGCGGCGCGACCTGTCTCTTCTCTAGATCCAAAGAACTAGGAATTTTTTTGCAAAATAGCACTTTTTTGAAAAATAATTAATCACTTGGCATTTTTTTCGAAGTATTTCAGCAGATAGCACTTCCGCCAGACCCTCTGGCGGAACTGAAGTAGTTCCGCCAGAGGGTCCGGCGGAACTAGTAATTTTTTTTTTGTTGATCCCAGCCATTTAGCACCCATAAACACGCTTAATTAAGAAAAAAAGTTAGTTCCGCCATAAGGTCTGGCGGAACTAGGTAAAATTTATTTTTTCAGGTTAAACTCTTAATTTAGAAGGCCAATTAGCTCAAAAAATTACGAATTCAGAAGTTCCGCCAGACCCTCTGGCGGAACCAGAAGTTCTGCCAAAACCTCTGGCGGAACTAGCTATTTTATATTTTTTTGCCTCTAAACAGTCATGAAAATTTAGCCAAAAAAAAAAAAAATCACTGTTCCGCCAGAGGGTCTGGCGAAACTATGAATAGTAACTTTTTTTACTAAATTTTCGTGGCTGTTTAGAGACAAAAAATATAAAATAGCCAGTTCCGCCAGAGGGTCTGGCGGAACTTCTGGATTCGTAATATTTTGAGCTAATTGGCCTTCTAAATTACGAGTTTAATCTGAAAAAATAAATTTTACCTAGTTCGCCATATCCTATGGCGGAACTAACTTTTTTTCTCAATTAAGCATGTTTAAGAATTCCAAATGGTCGGGATCAACAAAAAAAAACTCACTAGTTCCGCCAGACCCTCTGGCGGAAGTACTAGATACCCAATTATTTGCAAAATAGTGCCATCTGATTAATTATTGTTAAAAAAAGTGCTACTTTGAAAAAAAATTCAAGAACTAGTGCCCCATTTTGGGTTTTTTTTTCTTTTTTCTTTTTTTTTGAAATTATTGTAACCAAATTTGTTTTTTTTGTCTCTTTGATGTGATACCATCATTAGATTCTTGTTCTTCACTCAGATGGTAATCGTTGATTTTGCCACAGATCCATGAAATTTTTAATTACCTTTCAGCATCAAAACTACATACTGGTTTCGTAGTTTTTAACCCATTTTATGGTTTCTAATCATAGAATTCAAATGGAGGAAAGAGTAAGAAATTTCAAAAGAGAGGTGGAGAGAAGAAAAAGGAAGAAGAAATAATGAAGGCAACGTTTTCGATTATTTCACTATATATTGTATAAATATATATATATATATATATATATATATATATATATATATATATATATAATGATATTTTTTTAAATATTGTAGCCATTTTGTCATTTTTGAATATGAATAAGGATATTTAATTATTTATTCATATCCATCAATTTACTTATTACTATTTTGAAACTTGTTACGATTTTATTATTATTTTTTCATTTTTTTGTTGTTAATAGTGAAATATATATTTGGAAGAAGACGCAATCCATCTAAATGTGGATATCCAATAAATATCCGTATTCATATTCATATCCGGTAATATCCGAACCGGATCCGTATCAGAGTTCGTATTCATACTCGGATCCGAAAAAATAGTATGGATATAGATATGATATGACCCAGATCCGAACCATATCCGAACCATTTTCATCTCTACGCATGAGGACCAACAAGATGAGCGGTCCGGGTTGAGGTTATGGTCACCGCGGCACGTTTAGATCACCTCGGTCTGGATTCTCTGCAGTTTGGGTCTGGTGCGGTCCGGGTTAAGTAAGGTGTGGTCGCGCTAATATAATGTGTATTTTTATAAACATTTTAGGATCTTTAAAATGTAAAATTCACCCTTAAATCACAAAAATGTATGAAAATTGTTTAAATTTAATAAAAATTAATTTTGAAACACCTAATACATTTTTATGTCATTCCATATCCATTCTCACGCCATTTTTACACCATCGACATTCTTCTTCTTCTTCTTCTTCTTCTTCTTCTTCTTCTTCTTCCACCATTAATAACCTAAAACTCAAAATCCTTATTTTAAAGAGTAGAAAGAGAGGTTAAATTTTTGCAAGGAGAAAGATAATTGTTCTAGCATGAGAAAGGGTTGAAGGGAAGGTGAGATCAATCAAGAAGGGAGGCTCAAGCTCAATTCTCCACTTTAGGGTTCTCATTTATTCTCTTTATTTTTCCTTATTTCTTCTTCTTTTTCTTGAATGAATAATATGTTGGAATATTGTGTAAACATGGTTTATGGGAACATGAGTGAGTAGATCTTTAGTAGGGATGTGATGATTTGTTTAAGTAGTTCGAATCCTTGTGTTATTTGAATTAATTTGAGGATTTGTGAAAGTTGTCATGAAACATTATTTGTTAGATATTTGATTTAAATGCTTGGCTAAGTTATTTAGATTAAATCTATAAATTGCCTATGTTTTGTGATCAATAAGTTGAATAATTACTTTATTGAGTTTTGTTTAGTTAATTGAAGTTTTTATTAAATTTAGTATTTGAATATTGAATTGGCTGATTTTGGTGGTTAATTATAACATGGCTGAAGAAATTATAATACAAGCCCCCTACCTTTTATTAAATATTTTAAAAATCAACAATCTTATTTTTTCTTTTATTGCTTCTAAAAAACAAAATCATCTTTAATCTTTGAATTTAAATACTAGAGCTAATATTTGATTAATTAGGAAACTTATAAATATTTTTGCTAAGATTGTGAATTTGAAAACGATATGATTTACACATCATACAAATGGCGTTGTTGTTGGGTCTCGGACGTGCATAACGCAGCGGAAAACAAAAAATATTTGTCCAAAACCAATCCGAGGATCCGTGCGTATCGGTTAAATCAAAGAAATAAATCTTAAAGATACCTTTCGGATTACGTTTAATCCGTGACGCTCAAACCATGCGTGTTGTCAAAGCGCCTCTAAACCGGTTACCGTCCTAACCGATTTTCCGTCCGTCTAATCCGTCTAGGTCGGATCATGCGGAAGCCATCTACCGCACACACAATCGGTCTCCACCAAAACTCTCAACAACCCGTTCTCATCTTCTTAGGCCGAATAGATCACAAGCGCCGAAAGTACGAACGCCTCTACCGGTGTCCACACGAACAAACTTCTTAAAACGGGAAGAAGAACAATATATATGCTAGTAGCTTGTTCTCCTTTTGCACAAAAAAAAACTCTTTTTCTTCTTCTTATTTTGTCTCACAAAAGATATATAATTCTCTCATATAATTGCACCCTTTCATTTTGTCATATAAAAGGAAAGCACCCTTTAGTAATTTTGTCACACAAATGAGAAAGGATATTTTCTCTCTTCACAAAAATTTTGTGAATGAGAAAAAATGAGAGAGAGAATCATTTGGTACAATGAATTTGGAGCCCTCTATGTCCTTATATAGAGGTGAAGAGTCATGTCTATTCACACTAAAAGATGTGTATGACATCACTCATCATTATCCACATATCATCATCTAGACTCTTCTAGATTACATGATCTTGTGTACTCATAGTCTTTATATACATATATATCACATCTTATCACATAAGATGACAATATCTTTTGTGACATTCCTATGCAACTCATCATATAAGTCGCTAGGATTTTTTGCGCCCGTTTCAGTTTGTTCTTTGTGTGTGACCCTGCAGGTTCACTTAATGTTGGCAATAAACTTGACCGTCTATAAATCATGAGCGGACTCTAGCAAGCCATCATGACTACCCAATTTAAGTGAATATCAGTGATCTGATTTACCTAATCAACAATCACGTATTTAGTCCCTTTGTCACACGATATCTATATCGATCATAAGGCATGTAATACGTCATCCTTATATTAATCGAATTAATATTTCTTGATCCCGAATTAAACTGAACAAGAACAAATGACATTAATAACTCTTATTAATTCATTTGAGTATGGCCATACATTTCTTCAGTTCAATTCATCAAGAGGCCTAAAGATATCTCTCTCATTTATGAGAGGAACAAATCCCGTCTTGATTGCACTCATCCCTCTACATGATTCATTGTATACCTAATCATAACCGTTATGACCACCCGGTTAAAGGCAGTGTTAAATTATATTAAAGTATAAAATTACTCATGTTGGGAACCGAGACAATCTCAGGTCAAAGGACCATAAATACTTTATGTTATAAGAATCGCTAATGACGTAAAACATGTAGCATTCTTATGGCGGGTCAGTCCAGTATATGGTCTCTAACATATACCTATATTAATGACTTGATAACTATTTATCCATGATCAGTAAAACATAATCATCAGTCAACTAATATACTGGTGTACATTTATAGCTTGTATATAAATATATATATTTATTTATATCCGCAAGTATATTTGTCTCCACAAATATCCTATAAATGACCAGGGACGATTTAGAATAGCATTCATAATACTTTATAGTTTTACTATCAAAGTCACGCACTTTGATGATATAAAGCTGAATTGCATATTCATGGTCTATTTTAATTATATTAAAATAACCTATACGCACATATTATATGAAATATCTTAGAGTAATTATAATGTTTGTTAATTCAATCCGTCAACCTAGGTCACAAACACTTTGGCCTAGGGCATAACCCCATCAGTTGTTGCTGGGGAGGCGGCTTGCATTAAGTTTTTGACTAACCGATGTCACGTTTGCTTTATATTTTCAGCTTCTTATATTATTGTGTCACTTTCATTGCATAACAAGTTATCATTCTTTTGGTTTTCTAATGTGTACATATTTCCTAGTTCATTCCAAAACTCATCAAAAGAATTATTAAAAAAAATTTAGAGAATGAGCAGACTCCCCTATAAGATACTATTCAACAAGCTCATCAATCTCGTCGGTGAAGGAGATGCTCAAAACGTTTTAGTCGTCTGGATATTTATCGTATCAAAGAAGTTCCATCGACATGGTTCCCGAGTGACAATCGATACGGGTTTTTGCGGTCCCGAGAAAGAAGTCTCCCCAAGAGAATGGAGGAGGAGTCTGCTGTGTTTCACATCTCGAGAATGTAGAAGTTTGCCTAACTCTGAAAAATACAGGATAAAGGAAGTTCTTTCTTTTTTAGGTCCGATGATGACTGTCATCATCGCCTTCAACCTTACATTCGATCAAGAATGGCGCCTGGTGGATATATCTACACAAGAAGACGATTGGGTGGACATTGGCTGACATGCCAGGAATCAATCCTGTGACTTGTATGCACAAGATCGCCCTCGAGGAAGGAGCCAAGCCCTCGAGAGAGGCTCAAAGGTGATTGAACCCAGTGATGATGGAGGTGGTTAAGAAGGAGCTTTTTAAGCTCCTTGATGTAGGCATAATATATGCCGTGGCTGACTCTAAATGGGTGTTACCCATTCATGTGATCCCCAAAAAGACGGGGATCACGATTGTGGAAAACTCAGAAGGTGAAAAGGTGCCTATATGAGTACAAAATGGGTGGCTAGTTCGTATTGATTATCGCAAACTCAACGAGGTGACGAAAAAGAATTACTTCCCTCTTTCTTTTATCGACCAAATGCTCGAACGGTTGGCGGGCCGACCCTACTACTGCTTCCTTGACGGGTACTCAAGTCATTTTCAGATCGTGATTGATCCCGCCGACCGACAAAAAATGACGTTTATATGTCCCTTCGGTATATTCACGTATCAAAGGATGCCATTCATGTTGTGCAACACTCCAGGTACTTTTCAAAGGTGCATGATTTCAATTTTCTCTGAATACATTTCAAAATTTATAGAAGTTTTTATGGACGACTTCTTCATTTATGATAACTCATTTGATGAGTGTTTAACCAATTTGGACCTGATAATGGAGAAGTGAGTCAAATCTAACCTTGTCTTAAATTTTGAGAAGTGCGACTTCTTGGTAAGCCAAGGAATTGTGTTAGGTCATCTTGTTTCAGAGAAATGTTTGGAGGTCGACAAAGCGAAGATCGACGTGATAAAGACGTTGCTTTACCGTCGCAATGTGAAGGATGTGTGTTCATTCTTGGGCCATGTAGACTTTTCAAAGATTGCACAACCGATGTGTCGCCTTCTCCAAAAGGACGTCAAATTTGACTTTGACGACGCGAGGAAAGAGGCCTTCGACATCCTGAAGGAGAAGTTGTGCTCCGCTCCGATAATCAAACCGTCCGACTGGAACCTTCCATTCGAGATCATGTGCGATGCAAGCGGATTGAGTGATAAGGATCCTCACGTCATTTATTACACTACTGGAAAAACACGTATCGGGCAGGGTGACATACCGTGCCTGAAAGTTCGTGCCAGACGGTGTCCTTGCAGATGCTAGCTTCAGACACGGGTCGTGCCAGATACATTGCCAGGCACGGTTTCACTGTTCACATCAGGCACGGGGCGAAACTGTTCTAGACTCTTAATTTTTCTAGCACGAGCCGTGCCTGAAAGGTGTTTCAGCGAGAGGGTTTCAGGCACGGGCACATGCCTGAAATCTGTATAATTTTTCAGATTTTACAGGGTCTTCAGCCACGGCCCATGCCTGAAAGCCTTTTGGCGAAGGTATTATCAGGCACGGCCCGTGCCGGATACCTGTGCAAATAATAAAATAATTGAGGCATTAGGCACGGGCCCTTGCTGATTAATCTGCATTTTTTCCAGCACCCATATTTTGCTAATTCTACCGATTCAAAATAAAAAAATTACAAAACACGCAAAATTAACAATAATACATTAATATAAACCAATTCGTATCCGAAATACATCGATAAACGAAATAATATCCGTTAATTATTAAAAACACACAAATATCCATTTAAAACCTACAACAAACAAACATAAATTTAATCATCCAACCGCGTGACGGATCCTGACTTTTGCATCTCATTGTCGGCATTCGTGGTGGATCCAGAACCATCTCCATCCCTTTGTGCATTACGAGCATTAATATCCTAAATAAAAATACAAATACAAATACCAATTATAATTCAATTATGATATTTCTCAAAATAATTCAAGCATTAATATCTCATGGTAATATTTTTTTTTACCAAACAAATTTAAGTTTGTAGAAATGTTATTTATTTATTTATTTTGTATTT
Source organism: Juncus effusus (assembly GCA_027726005.1). Classification (NCBI taxonomy): domain Eukaryota; kingdom Viridiplantae; phylum Streptophyta; class Magnoliopsida; order Poales; family Juncaceae; genus Juncus; species Juncus effusus. Next base: position 2,121,931 of record CM050906.1, on the reverse strand, counting down.
AAATAAAAAATGACTAATGCGCTCTTAAAGCTTTAGTATAGCTTTAGTATAGAATATCGATTGTGTATAGTTATTATTAGCTAGCATTATATGTTTGTAAGTAAATATAACTATTACATAATTATGCTCAATTCCTAATTATACTATTATAATATACTTGTTTTAAAAGCTGGTCGCTTTCTATCTGGTGCTGCCATCTGTCCCCTCCTATGGACACTAGTTTATAATAGGATATAATCCTAGACATTTTCCTCTTCATCTAACAAGACACAGTGTTCTTTTAATCTGAACCGTCCATTTTTTTTCTTGATGAAATATGGGTCTTTCGATCAAAATCTGATGGATGAGATTTCTTATCTGCACACAGCAATTTTAGCTCTGAAAGTAAGGAATTTAGTTAGTGGAGGTGGTGTTATTTTGAGAGTTGTTTTCCTATTTTCAGAGCTGAGTATATGTAATAAAAATGCTCTTAACATGTATTCATACTTTGAAAATAAGAAATGTGCTCTGAAAATATCGTTACTATAAATAAAGGAAATTTACATAAAACCCCCTATCTTTACTGAATATAGTAAATACCCCATGTTATTTCGTTTTGTTACAAATACGCCCCTCTGTTTTATATTTTCCTTTCAAATATCCCCTACATCTACTTCTCCATCCATTCCAAGGTTATATATTTGAAAATGATTGAAATACCCTTATAGATGTCGAATATATTTATTAATAAGTAAATTAAATAACGTTAATTAAAAAAATAAACATAAATCAAATAAAATAAACATAAATCAAATAAAATAGTTAAAAATAGAAAATAAAAATTAATTTAGAAATAAAATTAATTTAGTAGAAATAAAACAAAGTAAAATAAATAGAATATAAAAAAAGCAAAATTAAAAATAAAAGTTAAAAAAAATTAAAACTTAAAAAGCCAAAAAAAAATAAATAGTAAAAAAATTAAAATAGTTTAAAAATAAAAAATAACTCAATAAAAATTAATTAAAATAAATAAATTTATAAAATTTAATAATCAAAAAGCTAGAAATTTATTTTTATTTTTATTTTTTTATTTTAAATAATTGTTATTGAGTTATTTTTATGTTGTATATGTCCGAACTTTTATGTGTATCATTAAAAGTGGAATTATTTCAATGCTAATTTTGTTACCTTTACAAAATTATATCTTTTTATTCATGTTAATATGCGTTAGAGACGTATGATCATTACGTTTCCACCAGTTATTCTTTTCCGTTTCTTCTAGAGATTCTAGAGAAAAAAAATTTAACGAAAAATAATTCATAACACGGCAATACATTTTACAAAACTTCTAGCCTGAGCACACGTAATGGAGCCGTAGACAACCAAGTGAAACCGTACTTTGTGAACAATATTATTTATCTTTTATATATCCACTTTTTATATTTTGTATATCCATTGATTTATGTATTTGTTCTCACTGTTAAACAACTATTATGTATTTTTCTCACTGTTAAACAAGTGTTGTTCATACCAAATGTTTTAATCTCTAAATTCAGGCCAAGTTCAGAGCAAGCACAATATATAACATATATACTGTGATAACCACATCTTCATTATACAAGCAGTTTAACTTTAAGCAATTCGCGCAACGCGCGAGGGTCCCCTTGTTATACTACTATATATAAAAGCTAGCCATGGTTCATGCCACGTGTCGCAACCTTAGTCAACTATCAGATTTTCTATGATTAATTCTATTAACTCCAGTGCGGAACGGGTTACTTCAAGGTCAATTATACCCGCTACATTTTGCCCATGACAAGACCCAAACTAACAAGGATATGAAGGTGACATGTGACACTTCTAGATTTTCTGTGGTAAATTTAATACTTAGAAATATGAAGTGTGTCATACATAAATAAAAATAAAATAATATCCACTACACAATTAGCCACATAATAAATTACTATTATAATCTTTATTAAAAGAGATTTGTTATCTACACCCAAATTGTTCCCAATTGTATAGAAATTTTGTTATGTAGATCCAAATTATACCTCACAAAGTATTGATTAACTTTTTTGGAAAACAATTTTCTGTTATTCCTCCAAATTGATTAATAAAATTTTTAAAATAATTTCATACTATCCCTCCAAAAAATTTAATATCATGATTCATATTTTTTATTCTCCTTTAAAATTTTATAAACAGAAAAGAAAAAAAATTCATTCCCGAAGCGGAGCGAGGGCTACACCAAAAGTCAAAAGAAATTTTTTTATTAATTCAATTAATGAGAGATTGATATCTTTATAAAGGCTTATTTGTTTGTTGAAACAATGCATGTGGGACTAAATAAAGAAGTGGCAAAACCGGACATAGACTTGAGCTATTCATGGTGCGTGTGCTCAATGGGTTCCCACCTATTTTTACTGATATGAGTCCACAATTTGAATCCTTGGTATGCTTTGATTTGTTATGAGTCCACAGTTTGAACCTAATAAGTATTTTTATTTTTTTAATTTGTAATTTATTAAGTTATTTTAAGGAGTTATAACATATAATACATAGTATCAATAATAATATAACATATTTAATATTGGATAATTATAATGTAACAAATTAATAATAGTAGAAAATAAAATAAAAAAATTTTAAGCAATAAAATTATAATCAATTTTTTGTATTGTGATTAATATTAACAGAATAATTATATATGATCATAAGTTTATAGCATTTAATTATAATAAAAATCTCATGAAACATATCTTATGCTCTATAAAAGTCTAAAAAATCATCATTCACAGGATCAATTAATTAACATATATTAAAAAGATCGTATATTTAGCCCGAAGCGAAGTGAGGGTAGATTCTAGTTATTATAAAAGCTGGTCGGTCTCTTTCTGGTGCTGTCACCTGTCCCCTCCTATGGACACTCGTTCTTATATTAATTAGTTAATCTCGAATCAGTTATGTTATCTAGCGCAGTTGGTAACAACAATCGCATTCTTTCTTGAGCGTGTGGGTTCGAAACTCGGCTGCAACATTTTCTCCGGATAAAATATTAGTTTATTATACTCAACCTTTTTCAAGCCCAAGTTATTAACGCCCGCATGGGAGTATATATAAATGATTCATTTCCGGTCAAGTTACAAGGTGGGACTAAAAACAAGTCAAAACCCGACAATTTTCCTTGGCTGGGTGGGCCGAAATTTCTTTTTTTTCTCCGAGTCAAAAGTGGAAAGAGTGGGCCCAACTTTCATGTATACCCAATTTATTAAGTACTATAAATGCATTTGTTAGCACATGATTTTGACACAAAAAATCATGTTCAGAATGACAAAATGAGGCAGCTTTTCACAATGAACTTTTAATTTTCACATATACCCTGTAAAATTAGCAATATTAATTATGCACTCAAAATATAGTGAAAAAAAAAATCTCTTGGGGGTTAAGGATGCAACTTTTTATAGATCATGAAATATTATGTTGAAAAATATTTTATTTATTATTTTGCAATTGAATAACATAAAATATGACATCTACATATTCGTTATGATTATTTTGAAAAAAATATAAAATATTTCAAAATATTCAAAATATTCCTACCAATAAAAATATTTAAAATTTAATATTTCAAAATAATAAAAAAACATTTGAAGATATCTTATAATTTATCAAAACATGTAAGTACAACATTTTATTTCTTCTTGGTAAATATGTTCTTTTTCCCCGGAACGAGAGTAAAATCTCGTATAACGTAAAACTGTATATATTTTTCAGCCAGCTGAATGTCAGCACATTTTGTGAAACCGGAAAAATACAATATATAGGCCCACAACGCTACAGCCTACCTTATATACCTCTCCCCTCTTGGTTGCCTTTTCTTATATTTGTTCATCATTCAGTTGACACGTGTCCAGTCAATCTTTTCCTTGAATAACCGATCACATCATTCAGTTGACACGTGTCCAGTCAATCTTTTCCTTGACCAGCTGATCAACCCCAAGCAATCTAACGGGTCCAACAAATGTCAGGCTATATAAACAACTCATTGTTGCGTATATTTGGGATGGTGGGACTAAATTGACACTAAATCGAAGCAACACTTACACATGAGATATTTAGATAGACATGTTTTACTTACATCACTAATTATACAAACTATGGTCCCCACATGGACCACTCCCATGCATCTTTGTAGCTACGTGGATTTGCTTGCATTTAGTGATTTTCGCGGATACAATAAAGTGAAGAAATATACAGCGGTTCATAATTAACAATAATTTAACCCGTTACGCTAAAAGGTATTGAATAGAATTGAAGATTGCATACCTATAAGGTCAACAATGAAGAACTCCCATTAATTCAAAAATTTTCTCTCTCCTCCGATTCTTTTCATCCCTCTTCTTCTTTTCTTTGTAAACTTTTACTTATACCCCTCAAAAAACTGAAACTATCAATTATACCACTTTTTATCAATATAAGAAGTTAAAACTTTCAATATTTTTCCTTTCATTTTAAAAATTCCTATAAATGTAAATATTTTTCTCTCCATCCTATAGCCCTCTACAATAAAAATAAAATATGGTGCCTATCATAAAAAAAAATCATAAATTTGATTTATGTCTATACCAAATCTCAAAATATCACATATATCACATTAAATTAATGTCAATTGAAGTGAGATAATATAACAAAAAACTATTTTGCAAGATATTTTTCAGGTACACTCTTGAAAAATATGACATCCCTACACAACGGAAATGTGAAAATATCATAAATATTATGTAGAACTTTATAAAATGGAAATCTGAAAATATCATAAATATCTCTACAAAAACAATAAGATATATTATATATGACCTAAGAAAATATCAAATATAAATATTGATTTGTTTAAAACACTATAGTATAATGTGTCTCTCTTAATACAGTATTTCAACATTTAGATAAAAATAGTTCACAAATGGAGTCGCACTCCCGTGGTTATAAAGTTTCACTTAACCTGTGATATCCCATGTATGAACCCCTTTATTTCCTTTTTTAGATTTTTTTTTTTTAATGTTTAGGTTGTTCTTATCATATGAAAAGAAATATAATTTGTTAAGTTATTTTATGGAGCAATATCATATATTGTTATAGTCAAATTATAATATTATTAATAGCATTAACATACTATGTATGAACCCCTTTATTTCCTTTTTTAGATTTTTTTTTAAATGTTTAGATTGTTCATATCATATGAAAAGAAATATAATTTGTTAAGTTATTTTAAGGAGAAATATCATATATTGTTATAGTCAAATTATATTATTATTAATAGTATTAACATTAGTATTAACATACTAATTAATAATTATATATCATTATACGCTTATAAATTGTAATAATATTATAAAATAGTATTAATACTATCATAACATTGGATTAATAATAATATAACATATTATAGTAAAAAATTAAGGTATCATTAATATTAATATATTGACAACAATAAAAAAAATAGACCAATTAACATTAAGCTAATTTTCGTGTATACCTTTAAAAAATTCTAAATACCACATTACTGTAAGAAGAAGAAAATTATCATTTCAAAAAAAAAATTAACATATTAGGAATCTTAAGATAATAATTATATCTACACCGAAGTGGAGCGAGGGTCTCATATAGTGTAACTTATTACAATTCAAGATATCATCTATAATCCCGGCTATTATTTTCAAATTACTTTACACTAAATATTATTTTTGATTAATTTTATTTAATTTTAATTAAAAATATGTGGAAATATTTTTCATTATAGTAACATTATTTTTTTTGAAAATTAACTAATTAATAACATAAAATAAACTATAATAAAACAGAATAGATGTTGAAAATGTTCTTGTAACAAATAGAATAATTAATAAATGAGGGCATATGGGTAATCAACATTGAAATATAACATTATCAAGATTTTAGGTGGGAATCACATTCTCATGATTTTGAGATAATATCACATTACATGGCAATACTATATTACTGTCACTTATGATTTTCATGTTTCTATAATAGTATTATAAAATGTCGTTAATATAATATCATGAAATATTATGTCTAAAATAGTTTGTTCGTTACTTTAGATGAAATAAAAGTATTTATAGAATTCACCCTTTAAAATTTTCTGAATGTGTGCACGTGAGGCTGTTTAAACATACATTTTTCAGTCAAATCGTGTTTTTTTGGTCAAAAACGCGTTATGAAGTGTATCTGGCACACGTCTCTCACTGTTTGGGTGTCACGTGTCACATTTTTAGTGGTGATTCTTTTAAGTTGATTTTATTTAGCAGCCTTGAATTTAATTCACTTCATAAAAGATTTTATTAATTTAAATCATGGACGGGATTCTTTCTTGGAAAAAAGATTTTATAATTCAAAAAAAGGGAGGGTAATTTGTAAAAAGGAAATTGGAAATCACGCGGGGGGTACTGTAGCGACCCTGTAGCGACGAATTGAAATTATATACTGTTTTCTCACGTTCCTATATACGTTATATACCGTTTTCATTTTTTTAAATATATACTGTTTACCGAATGAATTTTTTATATACTGTTTATTTTCAGTTTATATGTTTGTATATACTGTTTTCATTTTTTTTTAAATATATACTGTTTTATAGAATCGATTTTTATATACCGTTTATTTTCAGTTCATATGTTTGTATATATTGTTTTCAGTTTTTATATATTGTTTCTAAACTAAGTCATGTACTCTTTGTAAAATTATCCTTTCTTCTTTCTTGATAAACGGAATCTCAAAAAAATAATAAATAAAAAATACACGGCGCTTGACATTACTTGATGCGGCTCCTGGATCTGTATAAAGTGCCCTTTTCCGTTTCGACCAAACCAAAATCTCTATCTCTCTCACTCTCTCCTCTCTCTCAAAACCGTAATCCTCAACCGTATCCCCATTCCGGGCCGCCACCGCCCACCTAGCTTAATCGAATACCACCGTGAAAACAATGGCGCTTATGTCAGTAAAGAAGATGGAGTTGCGTGCAGACGTCAGCTCCACAGCTGCAGTGACGGAGTATGTCAGCAATGGAACCCAATGTAATAAATGAAGAAGAATTGGGGATTAGTGAGATTCTGAGGGCTAAATTGCAAAGAAGAGAGGATCAGAAGCTAAAAAGGCGGGGGAGAATGAGGCAGCACGTGACTGACGCACGTGCTGGGGAGGTTGAGTCACCGGAGCCACGTCACTCGTCAGTCCCAAATGTCAAGATATGAGAGGGTGTTGGTGCTGATGTGTATGAACCGAGTTTATTTACTACTTTTGTTGTTATGTTTGAATTAGTGTGAGTTGTTAGAAAAGAATGGTCCAGTACTGACACAGGCAGCTGGAGAAGGTTGTTAAGTAGGGATTTCCTTTCATTTTCATTTTGTGTTTTTGAGTATTGTAAAAGACAATTTTCTGTTTTTAGTATAATTTTCCTTTCTCTTCTCCCTTGGCTTGGCTTGGAGAAGAAGTATCCTATTTTCATCTTACTTCGACAAATTAAACAACAATTGGGTGAGAAATTATCGTTTTAACTGGTGAATTCGTCGAAATTCATCACACCCAATCGATTGCATCATCGGTTGATATGAAGCCGCGGGCAAATGAGTCCCGCCAGTCTAGAATGATGCAGAAGAAAAAGAAGAAGGAAACGTCTAGCGGCACCATAAGAGATGATGAAAAGGGCAAGGAAAAGAATTCAAAGGTATCAATTTGTGGACAGTCCTTTGATATTAGGGTTTAAAACATTCAAGATTTTGGGGGCTTTAGGGTTTGGGTGAATTGAGGATATTTATTGCAGTGGTAACTTCGGGAAGTTCTCAAATAACTTTTTGTTAATTTAGGGTTTAATTGGGACTTTTGATTGCAGAACTGGACAGAAACGGGAAAGATGTCGAGTGATCAGCAGGAAGGTGCTGGCAAAGAATCACAATGGATGGATCAAGTTGGAGAAAAGCAAAAGGAACTCGCGAACAAAGATAGCCAGCTCCTACAGAGATACATGGAGAAAGAGAACTACAGTAAGAGCAGCTCCGCTGTGGCCGCTACCACACGAGATGGGCAAGAGATCGAGGCTGGCAGGGATGCAGCTTCGCTTGACCGCTCCAAGGGGAATCAGGAGGTACTTATTTGCTCAGATTACCATTTTAGAATGTTCAAGATACCAACTCTTGGAAGTCCCGACTGTCATGTTGAAGCAGCTGAATTGTTTTTTTCCATTAAATCAGAGCTAACAAGAATATTGATGTGGTCGTGTCCAAAGTCTTGTAGGTTATCAAAAGAATAACATCTACTTCCTATCCGTTATCTATTTTTTGTCTTGAATCTTGATGCTTCCATTTTAGCTATATTCGGGGCCCACTGTCCAAAGTCTTGTAGGTTATCAAAAGAATAACATCTACTTCCTGTCCGTTATCTATTTTTTGTCTTGAATCTTGATGCTTCCATTTTAGCTATATTCGGGGCCCACTTTTTTTTTTTTGTGGAGAAAAATTGGAGAGGGCTCTGTGCCCCCCATCCAAACGCCAAGCTTTTTCATTTTTTCTATATATATATCATTTTCTACAATCTCTCTCCTGAGCCTCTATACATCAATTTAGATAGAAAGAAAGCAAATACATGTTCGTGAAAATTATGTTTGTTTTCTTTAATTGAGGACTAACATTACCTTCTCTCTTGTCCTTTTTCTCTGTTTCCTTTTTGCAGGATCTGGATGTAATTAGAGGAGGAGTTGATAGGTTGCATATGTGTGTTGATAGCACCGTATCTCCAATTTCGCTTTCTCCCATAATATGCAATTCATCTGCAATAAGAATGGGTTTAAGTAGTAGTAATATCCATAAAGTGTCTCCTGTAAATGACTACAAGATCTGGGAACCAATTCGTGTGATTGTCGATGGTCGAGGGAGGAAGAAGATCACGAAAGGGGAAGATTATGGAGAAATTTACTCCGTGCGCGTCCTTGATTTCGGCGGAAAACCCTCTCGCAAGATCCATGGCCTAATCTGGTTGAATACCGCATTAGGCCATACAGACCTCTTTAGGCGCAATAACAAAAATCCAATGACAATTTCACGCGATCAGGTACGTATCTCTCTCTCTCTCTCTCTCTCTCTCTCAACCATACGTTTACAATTGAATGCAGGCTATGATCCCTCTAACTGGCCCGATTGTAGCCACTTTTGGTTATGACTGGGGCGTTATGATTATCCTCAAGGAAGGAGACGACGATCTGTGCACAGGAATTATTGATGACTTTACTAGAGTCAAGTTCAACCAAACCATGACTCGGAAATTCAAAGGGAGCAGCGGCTCCGCAGCCATACAAGTGAACTGCGCTAGCTATTCCGATGCTATACTTTCCGAAGTGGAAATCAAGCTAATAGAGAATCAGAACACCACGGCCAAAATATTCGGTAGCATTACTGCTTCGGTCGACAATGATAAAAAGCTCACTAGCACGATATTCTATAAGAATGTTGACGAGTCCGTTACTCTTGGCCCGGGACAGGTCATCCCCTTGTCCAGGCCATTGCTGTCCGTCCCCCGTTTATCGTATCTTCTACTTAGGGTGGATCTTTGGGAACCTGGCGACTCATTGAATAAACCGCTAGTCAGAGGTTCATTGAGGTTTCAGCCTCAATACTTTGGGGGGGATCCTTGGACTCTGGAAGGGGAGTGTGGCAAGATTGAAGTGAAGATTACATGGTTCGATTTTAATGAACACCCAAAAAGTATGGCTCGGCTCTACCCTCGGCTCTATCCTAACTTGAAAGTGGACGTAAACGAACTCTGTCCTGACATGGAAGGAGATATCTGAGATGGAACAATTTTAGTATTTTCAAAATAATTTTAGTGGACCGCGTGAGAAGTACTGTAACTCATATTTCTTGCAAAAGTGCCGTAGTCAAGTAGGTATTGATAGGTAAAGATTGGCTCCCAAATAAATAAGTAGCTGCGAGAATTTTATTAGGATGGACCTGTTTTGTATTAGAATAATGCGTGCCATTCTATTTCGAAACTTGACAATTATGAATGTTTTGAATATAATATTTAGTGAATGATTATCCGAATCTAGTGAATGATTATTCGAAACTTGACAATCATAAATGTTTTGAATATAATATATAGTGAATGATTATCCGAATCTAATGAATGATTATCTGAAACTTGACAACACAAATCTCATTCAATAAATATAATCAAATATGAATTCAAAGAATCCTATGTTATTTATTTTATTTTATTTTTTCTGATGGGAAGCTACTTTTTAGATTAGAAGCAGTAAAGAAAGAGGAATATGCGTGCCTTTCTACTTATGCTGTGTTTGAATTTCTTAGTTTGTTATTTGGGGTCTTTTTTTTTTTAGGTAGTGTTTGGGGTGTGTGATTAGATTTTGCACTTATTGCTCGAATCTGCAAACGTTGTAAACAATCCCCCAAATTAAAATATTTTTTACTATATATTATTATAGTTTATATATATACAAACTCATAGATTCATAAGAATCAAGCTAAGTTTATAGATGTTATTTTTGTTTTCGACATTACCCCAGGCTTAGGCACCACACATTCACATCCACACTAAATTCAAAACCCCTTCCCAAATCCTCCTAAAAACCCTATCTAAAATTACACAACAGAATCTTACGATGACCTCTTGAATGTTTTTCTAATGTCATAATTATTGCATTAAAACAATGTAAGCGTTAATAGATGTTAACTAAATAGATGGCCAACTAATCAAAACTCATAAATTGCAACAAGAAGATACATTGGCCGTTTGTTTCTTAGTGATGTTAGGTTCATCAACAAATCTATGCATAAACTATTAGGATACTTTTTTTTTAAACCCTCTTACTTTTTACATGAAAACAAATAGCATAATAAATAACACATACTTTGATCCATATCTAATTTCTTGTACCCCTTGGGAAACATATATAGGTAAGACTACATATTACAGATCCATCACTTCATAAATATAACTTATTAAAAGCACAATTCACCTCGTATCATTAAAAAATAACCCTTGGAAACAGCAGAAAACTACATACTTTCATATCTATCTTTTAATAAATTTATTACATGATAATAGATAAGTGGCTCCAATAAATTTGGTTAATAACGATTTGAACTTTCGGAGAAGCCCTTCGAAATAGCAACACCTGCTTCATGAAAATTGCCGTCTGAGCGTCAAAATAATAAAAGAATAATTTTGTATACTATATATTATATTATAATATAATAGTATAATTGCACAACTCTCTTTAGATTTTAATCTAACACCGTTGACAACTTCATTTGAAATTAATATTGTACATGAAAAAGAATTAATGATTGTCTTCTAAGATTTAACAGAAAAGGGAAATGAAAATAGTGAACTACAATTGGCTAAATTAAAAAAATTTATGGTAAATCATATTTTACATAGGCAAGATAGAGTCCACATGAAGGTGCCATAGGACTTGCAGCTGTCACCGTCTTCACTTCAAGTATCTTTTCCACTGCATTAAAAATAATCATTCTACGAGTTTATTTATTTTTAAATGGAAAAAATGATGCAATTTCATACGTACCACTTCACAACATCAAATTATCATAAACAACCAAAACAGGAGAACATAAACTACAATACTCAATCCTCATATTCTAATTTCGTCCGAAAATATCCAAACTACCCCTCTTTCTCCCTCATGTATACAAAGCAGATATTTCTTGTGATTCCAGCAGGGGGATGAATACACAGGTACACAAAATATAATTTGAACAGAAGTACTAAAAAGAACATAAAAGAAAAAAAAAAGTTAAAAAGAAAAAAAAAAAAAGGAAAAATGAGACCATTGCTAACTGTGAGTTCACCAGTCCCAACTAATTTTAACACTCCAACCATCAGCCTTACCTGCTTATTATATAAAGATGAATTATATAAACATTAAATATAACAATAATAATAATAATAATAATAATAATAATAATAATAATAATAACTTGTTGGTATTGTAGCGTGAACGTACCTGATGGTAAAGAAAAGAGCGGGCCCTTGCAGTTATAACGAAACATCTGTGTCTCACTCTTCGCCCAAATTGCAACCCGTTTAAAGATTCATAAGGACTAGAGAATCTTCTAGAAGATTCCAGATCCAGGGATTCTGAGCCAATGGATGATGGAAAACAAGTAGATGTTTCCGTGATTGTAAGCTCATCTATTGTTCTTATAGGCGAATTTGCCTATAATTATGTATATAACTATTATAATAATACGAAAAATACGTAAAGTGGGAAAAGAATGGAGGTTCTTTATAATTAACTGGAGAACATGGGTACTTACGATATGATCATAACTCTCAAGGAAATATTCCAAGAGCAGGCTAGAATTGAGCGCTACAAGGCGACCGATACGAAGATGGTTGAAGATTGATCTATGAGTGCTCATGTACTCTAGATGAAGAGTTATCTTGATCAATTGGAGAGGCGGTTTAGCCATGCCCAGAGAATTGGTTGTTGACATAATTCTCGGGTCGTTGCCTCCTAGTTTTAAGCAATTCATCATGAACTATAATATGCATCAGATGGAGAAATCCATCACTGAGTTACATGGGATGCTTAAGAACGCACAGGAGGACATGAAGACTAGTATTGTCAATGATGTCCTAATGATTCATAAGAAGAAGGTTAAGAAGACCGGGAACAATAGCAAGGGTAAAAGCAAGATGCTGCCTAAACCTAAGATCAAGAAAGACAAGGATGGAGTTTGCTTCCATTGCAACAAGGTTGACCATTGGAAGAGAAACTGCAAACTCTATCAGACTGAAATCAAGAAGGATAGTGTGAAAACTGCTTCAGGTATTTTTGTTATTGAAACGAATTCACTTACTCCTAAATCTTGGATATTGGATACCTGATGTGGTACTCACATTTGTAATGATGTGCAGGGACTACAAAGAAGTAGAAGATTAGCTAAGGTTGAAGTCGACTTGCGTGTGGGAAATGGAGCAAGAGTTGCTGCATTAGCCGTAGGAACTTATTTATTGATTTTGCCTAGTGGACTTGTATTAGTACTTAATAATTGTTATTTTGTACCTGCTATGAGCTGAAATATTATTTTTATTTCTAGTCTAACTTTGGATGATTATAAATTTGTTATTGAGAATAATAATTGTTCTATCTTAAAGGATAATCTTTTCTATGGAAATGTTCTATTAGAAAGACGTCTTTACGTGCTAGATCTTAAGAAAGAGAATTATAAGTTCATATATAACATTAATACTAAACGATTTAAACCGAATGACTCAAATCCGACATATCTCTGTCATTGTCGCTTAGGCCATATAAATGAGAAACGCATTTCTAAACTCCACTTTCATGGACTTTTAGACTCATTTGATTTGGAATCATTTGAGACGTGCGAGTCTTGTTTACTTGGCAAGATGACTAAGAAACCCTTTACAAAAGTTGGTGAAAGGGTCAATGACTTATTAGGAGTTATACATACTGATGTATGTGGACCAATGAGTACGCCGGCTAGAGGTGGGTATCGGTACTTCATAACTTTTACGAACAACTTCAGTAGATATGGTTATGTCTACCTAAAGAAGCATAAATCTGAATCATTTGAAGTGTTCAAAGAATTTAAGAATGAAGTACAAGATCAACTTGTCAAGAAGGTTAAAGCACTTCGATCTGATCGAGGAGGCTAATATCTGAGTCAAGAATTTGAATATCATCTTAGAGAATGTGGAATAGTTTCACAACTGACTCCTCCAGGAACTCCTCAATGGAATGGAGTGTCTGAAAGGAGGAATCAAACCTTATTGGATATGGTTCGATCGATGATGAGTCAAACGAGTCTTTCAATGTCTTTTTGGGGTTATGTTCTTGAGACTGCCGCATTCATACTGAACAGGATTCCAACCAAAGCGGTTCAAAAGATTCCATATGAAATGTGGACGGGAAAAAGCCCCAAGTTGTCTTTTCTTAAAATTTGGGGATGTGAGACTTATGTCAAACGTCAGTTTCCCGATAAACTCGGACCCAAATCTAATAAGTGCCTGTTTGTGGGATATCCTAACGATACTGAAGGATATTACTTTTACCACCCATCGGAGAACAAAGTGTTTGTTGCTCGCAATGGAGCCTTCTTGGAAAGAGAGTTTGTCTCTATGAGAAGCAGTGGGAGCAAAGAAAAAGTCGAAGAAATTCGAGACCCGCATACAGTTGCAAAACCTATGATGAAAGAACAAACAAGCTCTCAAGGAGTTGGTGAGCTTGAAACACAACAGACTCAACATAGATCTAGTAGGATTCATCATGAGCCCGAGAGATACGGATTTCTCATGTCTAATGATGATGATGTGACATTCATAGATGATGAGCCCACGTCCTACCAAGAGGCTATAAAGAGTTCTGACTCCCAAAAATGGTTAGAAGCCATGAGAGTCGAGATGCAATCCATGCAAGACAATCAAGTTTGGAATTTGATTGATCCATCCGAAGGCTTGAAGACCATCGGATGTAAGTGGGTCTTTAAGAAGAAGACCGATGTGGATTGAAAGGTACAAACCTACAAAGCAAGGCTTGTGGAGAAAGGTTTCAAACAAGTTCATGGTATTGATTATGACGAAACTTTCTCACCTGTAGCTATTCTTAAATCCATCAGAATTCTATTAGCCATAACAGCATATTATGACTATGAAATATGGCAAATGGATGCCAAAACAGCTTTCATATACGGAAATCTGACCGAGGACGTGCATATGATGCAACCCGAGGGTTTTGTCGATCCCAAGAATTATGGTAAGTTTTGCAAGCTTCAGAAATCCATCTATGGATTGAAGCAAGCGTCTCGAAACCTTCATTTTGATGAAGTTATCAAAAACTTTGGTTTTATCAAAAGTTTTGGTTTTACCAAAAGTGAAGGTGAGCCTTGTGTTTACATGAAGTTCAGTGGGAGCACGGTAGTATTCCTGGCGCTTTACGTAGATGACATATTACTCATGGGAAATGACGTCTTAACATTATTGAATGTCAAGAAATGGTTGGGAGATAATTTCTCAATGAAAGACTTAGGAGAAGCCTCCTACGTGCTAGGAATCAGGATCTATAGAGATAGATCTAGAAGGCTTATAGGTCTGAGTCAAAGTATATATATAGACAAGGTCATAAAATGGTTCAGAATGCAAGAATCCAAGAAAGAATTTTTGCCATTGTCACATGGTGTTTCTCTCAGTAAGACACAGTGTCCTACGGGTGATAAAGAGCGAAAGCACATGAAAAAGATCCCATACGCTTTGGCTATAGGATCTATCATGTATGTCATGATATGTACTAGACCAGATGTGTCATACTCATTGAGCGCAACAAGCAGGTTTCAGTCTAATCCAGGTGAAAGTCACTGGATAGCTGTTAAAAGAATCCTTAAGTACTTACGAACAACTAAGGACCCGTTCCTAGTCTATGGAGGTCTGGAAGGCGAGCTCGTTGTAAAGGGTTACACCGACGCAAGCTTCCAGACAGACTCAGACGACTTTAGATCGCAATCAGATTATTTATTTTGCCTAAATGGAGGCGCAGTGACATGGAAGAGTTTCAGCAATGTACTATAGCAGATTCTTCAACGGCAGCAGAATATATAGCCGCTGTAGAAGCGGCTAAAGAAGCTGTTTGGATAAAGAACTTTTTGGAGGAGCTAAGAATAGTTCCGAGCATCTCGGAACCAGTGGATCTATATTGTGACAACAATGGAGCGATCACACAAGCAAAGGAACCAAGATCTCACTAAAAGTCCAAGCACATACTGTGACGCTTCTATCTGATCAGGGAGATCATACGAAGGGGTGATGTTAAAATGTGTAGAGTGCCATCAGATGATAATGTCGCCAATCCATTAACTAAACCGCTCTCTCAAGCGAAGCATGAGAGTCATGTTAGGTCTATGGGCATAAGATGCTTAGAGTTGGCCAAGTACAAGTGGGAGACTGTAGGATTAGTGCCCTAGGCCAAATGTATTTGTGATAGGAAATGAATTATGTATTAAGACATTATTATTCAATAAAGGTCGTTTCTTATATATCTGTGTGTATGGATTGTGAATGTACATTTACATATCTTATATCAACCATGAATGACACTTCGAGTTCACGTCATCAGAATACGTGATTCTGATAGTAGAACTGTGGACCAACGAATGACATTCTAAATTGTCCCTAGTGATATGTAGGATGTTTATGGAGATAAACATACTTCAGGTAAGAAGCTACATATCCACATTAGTATATTCGCATATATGATGATCATGTTCTACTGATCATGGACATAGGGATGTCAAGTCTGGAATATACGTGTTAGAGAACACATACTTGACTGACCACACTATAAGAATATGCATGGTATATGTCATTATTGATTCTCATATGAATAGTGTGCTTGTTCCTACGACCTAAGGTAACCATGGATTCATGTATGTGGAACTGCATACTTTAATATGATCCTACATTATCCGTAATGGGATGATCATTAGGGTCATCATTAGGTATGTACAGAATCATGACGAGGAATGTGAGTGACCAAGATGGGATTTGTTCCTCTCGTCAAGAGGGAGATATCTCTGAGCCCCCTGATGAACTAGGACTGAAGGAAATGCATGGTCATGCTCAAAATGGATTAACAAGTGTTGTTAATATCATTTGTATCTACTCAGTCTAATTCTTGACCAGGAAAGAAACTTTGATCAAGCTCAAGGATGACATGCTTCCATGCCTTATGATCAAGACATATATCTTAGAACAAAAGGAATAAGCAAACGTCTATTTAGATAGGTTTATGATCGCTGATCATTTCATTTAGCATGGGTAGTCATGACATCAGTCTAGAGGTTACTCATGACTTACGATCTTTAGAAGATCGTTGCTAGCGTTAAATGGAACCTACACGGTCACATAATGAGCTCCATTCATACGGGATGAAAATACCTCAAAATAATTGTACATATGATGTATAAATTGGTGAATGAAATAATCAACTATTGGATTGTTGATTATGCAAAACAATGTTATTCTGTTGTCAACGGAATAGTTTCGTTCTCAACGGAATAGTTCCGTTCGGAATGGAATAGATATGGAAACTGTAATGACCTTGGCTGCCAAGTTTTCTATTAAGGAAATAACTATTTCGTTGCCAACGGAATAGTTCCATTAGGAACGGAATAGGCGCAGTTTAAGGTTTTCAGTTAAGGTAACTGAGTAATCGTTCGCCTCTCTCTAGTATAAATAGAAGGGCAGTCCCTCTCTATTTTATAGACAATTCAGAATCCCTAGAGGCCGTCACAATACAGAAAGAGAGAGAGAGTTTTGTAAGGTCATTTCGGAAAGTATTTCCGGACTCGGCTGCTGAGTCCGGTTATTCCATTTGTCTGAAGTTCGCGTGGATACGAGTGGAGATTCTCTAACTTGAGAACTTACGAGCGATCATTCTTTATCCCTAGGAGAAGCAAGGAGGTTCGCGGAGTCGAGCTTCAGGAAGGAGAAGGTTGCAAGTCATAATAGTTCAGACCTATATCCGTTCTTCATCTCCGGATCAGAAAGATCCGAGATATAAATTTTAATAGCTAATATCGTACTATTATTCCCTTAACCATGATCATACTGCGGGTTGAATCTATAGATTACACTGCGCATGTAACGTACATGATTATAGATTTCCCAACACATTGCACGAAGAGGTGGTCTCTTATTTCTGTGATAGCCTCACATAAGGAGCATCACCTTTCATGTGGCCAACATTTCCTTCTAAGTAGTTCGGCCTGTTAAGCCTATTATGCAAAGCTAACTAGAAGAAAGTTTTTACTTTGTTGGGAGCTTTAATCTTCCAGAGATTTTCACCCCATGACTTATGGATATCCGGCGCACGCATTAACCAGTATGCAGAGCGTGAAGTGAAGATCCCATCTGGTTCCGGTCATCTCCATGATTGTACGCTCCCATTTGCATCTCTTGTGATGGAGGCATTATACGCATGGCGGATGTCCAGTAAGTCCTTGGCAAAGAATGATAGTGAGGACTGATCAATGGTTGCCATGTCATCGGAACCCTCTATTCGATAGAGAGCAGATAAGCATTTCTTCCATATGTCCTCATGGGTTATGTCTAGTTTCCATAGCCATTTGGATAGGAGAGTATCATTTTGTATTTCCAAGTGAGCTATTCCTAGGCCCCCATATCTCTTTGGAAGGCAGACCTTCTACCAGTTTAGAAGGCAATTGCCGGGATTACATTTTTCCGTTTCTTTACACGGGAATGAACGTACACAACGATTGATTTCATTTATACACCCTTTTGGCAGCTTGACTAACTACATTACGTGAGTGGCCATAGTGCTTAATGTCGCTTTGATTAGGGTCACTCTGCCTCCCATAGACAGGTAGCGTCCCTTTCAAGAGGAAACTCGTTCCTGGACCGCTCGTATGAGAGGCATGAAGCAAAGAATATAGGTTTGTGTTTAATTTTGGAGTACAATAAACACTATTTCTCAATGTAAGAATTTAATATTGGAGAAAAATGAGCGGATAATTATTTCAAGAACTGATGAATATTTGTTACATATCATTCTTACAAAAATGAGTATATTTATAATCCATCCAATGGCCATAACAGCTAGTAAACCTAACGGCTAATTATATCCTTAATTAGGCCCATTAATTAGCTACCTAAATAATCCCACAAAGATACACAATACCTCTACCATTTATTCCAGGTACTATCTTTAACACTTCCCCTCAAGTTGGGCTCGAAAATATCAATAGATCCCAACTTGGCAAGAATATTCTGAAGGTTAGCCTTGCCTAAAGATTTTGTGAAAATATCCGCTAATTGATTTTTGGTATTGACATACGGAGTTTCAATAATTTTTGATTCAATTTTCTCTCTCACGAAATAGCAATCGACTTCAATATGCTTTGTTCTTTCGTGAAAAACCGGATTTGCTGCTATATGCCTAACAGCTTGATTATCACAAAATATCTGCATGGGTCTTTGATCCCGAAAACCCATGTCCAACAACAAATATTTGAGCCAGACAAGCTCACTAGTGGTTGATGCCATCGCTCTGTATTTTGCTTCTGCACTAGATCTCGCCACCACATTCTGCTTTTTGCTTTTCCACGACACGAAATTACCATCAACAAACGTGCAATAGCCTGTTGTAGATCTTCTATCGGAGGGACTTCCAGCCCAGTCGGCATCTGTATGTCCGACAATTTGAGTGTTTCCATTCTTTCTCATCCATAGTCCGCATCCCGGTGAAGCTTTGAGATATCTCAAAATGCGATTAACAGCTTCCATGTGGCTCGTCCTTGGGGCATGCATAAATTGGCTAACTCGACTAACTGCAAAAGTAAGATCGGGTCTTGTTATAGTTAGATAAATTAATTTTCCGACTAATCTTTGAAACTTCTTTATATCATCTAAAGGTTCACCATCATTGGGGTCCAAGTTTGCAATTAGTGTCCATAGGAGTTTCAATTGGCTTAGTGGCTAATTTGCTAGTTTCTTTCAGAAGATCAAGAACATATTTCCTTTGAGATATAAAAAGACCTTTACTAGAATAACCAACTTCCATTCCTAGAAAATATTTGAGCTTACCAAGATCTTTAATATCAAATCTTTTAGGTAGTATTTGACCTTATTAATTTATACTTCGTCATTACCAGATATAATAATATCATCAACATAGATAAGGATAACAATTGTACAATTTAATTTTCTTTTAACAAATAATGAAGAATCAGCAGAACTTTTAGAAAAACCAAATTTCACAAGTGCAAAACTAAGTTTGGCATACCAGGCACGAGGTGATTGTTTAAGACCATATATAGATTTATTAAGTTTGCACACAAGACCTGTATCATGCTCATTTGGATGGCCGGGTGGAAGGTTCATACATACCTCTTCTTGTAAATTACCTTGGAGAAAAGCATTTTTCACATCCATTTGATGTAAAGACCAACCACAATTTACAGCAACAGATAAAAGAACACGAACGGTACTCATTTTGGCAACTGGTGCAAATGTTTCTTTGTAATCTAAACCGTAAGTTTGTGTGAATCCTTTGGCTACTAGTCTAGCTTTATATCTTTCTATAGAACCATCACTATTATATTTTATTTTATATATCCATCTACATCCAACTGGTTTTTTTCCTTGAGGTAATTTGACAATTGTCCATGTATGATTTTTATGAAGAGCTTGAAGTTCTTCCTCCATAGCTTTTTTCCATACAGGACTACAATTAGCTTCTAGAAAGTTGGAAGGTTCACCATGTTTTGATATAGAACTTAAGTAAGAAAAATGTTGAGGTGATACTTTATCATAAGAAATGTAATTTTGTATAGGATACAAGGCTGCATGGTAAGTAACAAAATCTCTTAATCTAGTAGAAGGCTGAGAGGAACGAACTGACCTGCGAATATCAACTCTTTCTGAGTCGAGTTGAGTAGTAGTATTACCTGATTCGGACGTAGTAGAAATACCTGATTCATGCATATTTTCAGAACCTGAGTCATTTTGATCCAGCGCACCATGGTCAGTTTCTTGAGATGCTGACTTTCTTGTGTTGAAGTTCTCAATGCTAGCACCAGTTTGATCCAAAGGCAAATTTGGTCGTGGTTGTTCTTGTTGGAATAAATCATCTAGAATATTGTTAGTGGATCTTTGAAAAAAAGATTCATGTTCAAAAAATGAAACATCCCTAGAAATATACATTTTCCCAGAATTTGGATTATAACATTTGTACTCTTTTTTCTCGGAAGAGTACCCAAGAAAAATACATTTTACACGTTCATCAAGTTTATCTCTATGGTTATCTTTCACATGAACAAAACAGGTACAACCGAATATATGTAAATGGTTCAAACCCATTTTTCTATTATTTAAGAGTTCTAATGGAGTTTTGCCCTTCAAAACAGAATTAGGAAGTATATTAATTAAATAACATGCTGTTAAGATAGCTTCAGACCAAAATATTTTTGGGACATGAGTTTGAAAAAGTAAAGATCTAGTAACTTCTAATAAATGTCTATTTTTTCGTTTTGCAATTCCATTTTGTTCCGGAGTACCTACACATGAAGTTTGGTGAATAATACCTTGAGTCTTTAAGTATTCTGAAAAAACTTTGTTGACATCTTCAGAACCATTGTCTGTACGGAAGGTTTTTATTTTGGCATTGTATTGATTAAAAACTAAGTTAGAAAACTCTTTAAAAATAGAGAAAACTTCAGCTTTTGATTTTAAAAGATAAAGCCAAGTAGCACGAGAATAATCATCTATAAATGTGATAAAATACTTCAAACCATTATACGAATCAACTGGTGCTGGACCCCAAACATCAGAGTGAATTAGTGAAAATGGTTCGGTGGACTTATTTGTAGATAATGAGTATGGTAATTGTTTCTCTTTAGCAAAACAACAAACATCACAATAACTTGAATCTAAATTAGATAAAGGGATAAGTTTACTCAAAACTTTATCTGAAGGGTGCCCGATTCTCCAATGCCATGTCTTATTCATTTCATTTGATGCAGTATTAGCAGTAAGAGATTGATGCTCCGACTCAAGTATATATAGTCCATGTTGCAATTTGCCTTCATCAATTTTCTTTCCTGTTTTTCTATCCTGAAATATCACAGACTTAGGTGAAAATATTACATTGCAATTTAATTCTTGTGTTACTTTGCTAATAGATAATAAATTAGAAGGAAATGATGGCATGTACAAAACATTTGATACAGGTTTGGAAAAAAGTGTTGTTTGACCAATTCCTTGTATAGGGACCAAGGTGCCATCAGCAATAGATACAGGTTGCATATTAGAACTTTCTTTTATATTTGACAAAAATTTAACATTTTCAGTCATATGATCAGTTGCACCAGAGTCTATTATCCATGTAGAATGCGATTTATTAGAATTTATTGAAAGTGCACAAGAATTATTTTGATCCCTGCTAATTTGCGAATTTTGAGAAATCAAGGAGGATGAAATATTGTTTCTTTCTTTTAGTTGTTGTAAAAGTCGGTTAAGCATTGTGATAGATATTTGAGGTTCTTTAACATTTTGGGTAACATAATTTTCAGCTAATTTCTGTTTCATTGGTCGAAGATGAGGATGTAATTTCCAGCATTTATTTTTAGTATGGCCTAACTTATGACAATGACCACAATTTAAAGGTGATTGGCCTACTCGGCCTCTCCCCCTGTCACAAAAATTATTGAATCCTTTATTACAATTTAAACTGCTAGAATTATTTTTAAATTTGATATTATTATTATTTAATAAATTTGTGCTACGATTCATTGCAGAATAATGGAAAGATATGACCTAATCGTAGTCGTTAAATGTAAGCGCCTCGTTGTTCGTTGCTAGATTATTACTGAGCAAGAAATTTCAATATCGTAATTGAGCTCATTAAGAGTGGATCGCAACACGCTCTGATGCCATGTAAGAATTTAATATTGGAGAAAAATGAGCGGATAATTATTTCAAGAACTGATGAATATTTGTTACATATCATTCTTACAAAAATGAGTATATTTATAATCCATCCAATGGCCCTAATAGCTAGTAAACCTAACGGCGAATTATATCCTTAATTAGGCCCATTAATTAGCTACCTAGATACACAATATCTGTCATATAATTCCTAAGATTTCTCTACCATTTATTCTAGGTACTATCTTTTAACACTCAATTCATCATAGCTTCAAAGATAATAATAATATGAGTTCGTGACCTAAAAAAAAAAAGATTATGAATTGGGAACCTTGGAGAGTTGTTTTTGTGAAAAAACCTTATAATAAACAGAGTTTGTAAGAATAATGTTTTTTTTAGTTTGTAAAAATAACAATTTTGAACTCTAGAGGCCGAGGAGTTATAAACTGATTTTTACTTTTTCTTTTTCGATTTTCGAAATCTGGGAATTCAAATATAGCTTTTTTCATATCAAATCAACTAGAAAAAATAGAAAAGTTAACTTTGAACTCTTAGAGAGTTCGAAATATAAAATAAATAATACTAATTTCGAATTCCAAAAATTCTGAGATTATCTACAAATTGGTACCTTGCTTTCTTTGACTTGATATTTTCATCATCTCGAGCCATGGCAGATTTCTTCACTCCTCATCAGATTTTTCTTGAAAATAAACACAAATTTTGTGTAATTTTATCTCGGTTTCAACAAACAGACAATGGAGATTCCTATTTACAAGAAGAATTCAGCACATTCCCAAAATAGTATTAACAACTATTTTCTAAATTTCATCCTCCGTGGCTGCTATATTTTCTCTTTTCCTTATTTTGTTTCTCTTTCCTTCCTGCCTTCCATATATTCTTTCCTTAACTCTACCTTAGTCATAAGTCATTATTATATCATTTAAACTAAATATTTATTTCATTTATCAAGTCGAAGTGTCGAACGTTATAGAGATAGAACAAAATAGTCGATTATTCTATGTTCCACTATTCTTCTATCCTATGTTTTGCAGAACAACCCTTGTTATATTGAGCCTATGTTTCCGGAAAAAAATACAATAGAATTTAAAATAAAAAAGAGAAAACATGTCTTAAAATATTATAATTACGAGTTTTTGGCTAAACGGATAATCTTGGAAAGATAAAGTTGCAAAACAAATCCTACATGGCTACACTTAAATTGCAAAGAAACCGATTAATTTTTGAGAAATTCAAAATATACCCACAAACCCACACACACACCAAACATATCTATTATCATGTAACAAATTTATTAAATTATAGATATGAAAGTATGTAGTTAGTTCTTTTCCTGTTTCCAAGGGTTGTTTAATAGACTATATTTATGAAGTGATGGATCTGAAATATGTTGTTTTATTTTGTAGAGCGCGTATTCTTCTGGAGTCACACGGAACGAGCCTGGTAGGACTCCAAACAGTGTGGAGAGTATCTATATCCAGCGGATAGCCAACCCGATTAGGATGGGTAATTCTCCATTTGCATATCCACGGATATGTATATGAGTAGAAAAAATTCAGGGACGGATATGATGTGGATATAGTATTGTTGTATCCTATCCATAACCATACCTGATGGATATCTATGACTGGAATTACATATATAACATATAATCTTACCTATTAATTATATTTTCTTTATTTTATTATCTTTTATCGGAAACACTTTATTCTCTTGCAATTTAGTTCCCACCAAATTATTTCTTACCTTTTAACGAACCGTACATATATTTTCATGTTTAGGTCAGTTTGTTTGTTTGTTTTACGAATTTGGTCGTTTTATGAATTTTGTTATTTGCATTGCATGTTTCATTATATGATTATTTGTGAAAATAGAATTATTTAGATTATTAAAAAATATTTTGCAAGTATGATTTTCCCACATCCACGGTTATATCCATGGGTGTGGGGATGGGGATGAAGTGATACCCGAATCAAAATCCGGTTATGGGCATGGATATATCCATTTATAAATAGAGCGGATATAGAAATGTTATATCTATCCCCGACCTGCACTATTTGCAGCCTTAGAATAGTGCAGCCTTAGTTAGAGAGAGTAATTTAACTAAAAGGTAGTTGACTGTTTTTTTCTTTTTTGAATGTAGAGGATTGCCTACCTGAATTGCATTAATTTAAAAAGTCTTTACAAATATAAATAGCACATATATAGACGCATTACATCTAGCAAAACCTAACTACAACCTATCTCAATGAGATCCATTGTGAGCACTCCTCTTCGGCCTGGAGAAAGACGGCAGGAGGTGGTCGAGAGGTAGCGTTGAAGGTCTATGCGTGCCGCTCCTTCCAAATCTGCTAGCAGAAAGAGACCCATAATGATCCTGCTGCTCTTTGTTGATTGTGTGTTATTTTTTTCGTCATGAAATCGAAAATATTTTGCGCCATTTCTTGCAAAACAGGTTGGTTGATGCGGAGCTTAGCGTATGCTTTAGCCCACACCGATTTGGCATATGAACAGGTAATATAGAGATGGTTATGAGTTTCTACGCCATGCGGGCCGCATAGGTTACAACTAGTGTCTTGGGAAGATCTTCCAGTACTTGGCGGCCCCTGGGTCTTTCACCCCCGGGTCTGCGAAGAATTGATAAGAATATTTTACTTGAAAGGTACTAGATGTCCTCCTTGTGATCCATTGGAATTCATCGTCCAAGGTTGATAGTTGTAAGGAGCGTATTCATGTAAGGATGGTAGACCATTGAGCCTGTAGGTTTGTGTTTAGTTGTCGGTCCTAGAAGTTGGGCCAAGACGTTTTGTTTTTAGCCTCTTGTAAGGTGATTAGCGGTTCTCTGCATCTGGAGTACAGAAGGGGGAACGCCTCGGATAGAGGAGTGTTGTTCCACCATTTGTCGTGCCAGAAGTAGGTGTGTGATCCGCTTCCTACTTGGACATTGAATTGACTGTCGAACCAGTCTTTGTTGTCTATTAGTTCTTTGATAAATGTCGATTGCATTCTTTTTTGTAACGCTATGACATTGTTGCCGTGTATGGCGTGGAACGTTTTGGACCCCAGTGAGTCTAGATTAGTCCTTAGTAACCACATCCGTTTAAGTTGTAGTGCCATGTTTTGTATTGCCATGTCTTTCACTCCCAGACCGCGATTTGGCTTAGGGTACATACCGTTTGCCAGTTTATTAGATTTTTCACCGGCTTATAATTTTTGGTAGTAAAAATACTTGCATATAGTAAGTAGAGATGGAAGATAGCGTGGCATTGAGGAGAGTGAGTCTGCCTCCTGACGATAAGTATTTCGAAGACCACCCAGAGATTCGTTTCTGGATTTTGGTAATCAGCGGAAGGTAGTTTTCTTTCTTACGTTTATTCAGAGAAAGAATGTTAAAATATAAAGATGCATTTGTATGTTATGAAGGCAGTCAACAAATTAGGAAAGATGTTTCTTGGAAATAAGGTTTCTTGACAAGGAGGTTTGATATTACCATGAATAAGATTTCTTGAGAAAGAAGTTTGGTATTACCATGAATTAGATTTCTTGACAAGAAGGTTTAGTATTTCCATGTATTAGGTGTTAATTGGGGCAGTAATTCTTTGGGTTATTTTCTTATATTAGATATGACTATCCTATAAATAGAGGGGTAGGGGTAGAGTTTTATTCATTCCAACAACAACAATATTTTGTATCTCTTTCTTTCTCTTGTAATAAGAAATTTATCTTATTTTCAAGTTCCATTGTTCAATCTTTTCTTCTTCTATTATTGTTCTTTCTTGGGTTAGTGTGAGTTTATTGCTGCACTATTATTTCTGCTGCTGATAACCACAAGATCGCTGCTGGTTTAGTGTTGTCATGTTACTGTGCAGTTATTGTTGTTCTGTTTCTCTGTTAGCGACGCGGTTATCTGGTGCAGTCCCTGTGTAACTGTCTGGTTTCTTTACAAAGAAGTAGTCCCAGGTAGATGATTGGGAACTCTTGCTTGTCGCAATGTAGCAATTGGGCTATTACGCAGTCATAAGAGGCGGGTATATTGATGGTAACGAATGTGCTTTTGTTGTCGTTTATTTTTAGGTCCGTCAGCTGTACAAAGAGGCTGGCTGCTTGTTTGACTAGGGCCAAGCTGTCTTTATTGGCTTCTGATATGATTGCAGTGTCATCAGCGTATTGCATAGCAGTGATCGGTTGGAATTTTGGTTGTGGGGCCATGGTTGCAGCAAAGCGTATGATTTGTCGCAGGGTGTCCGCGACTAGGACAAAAAGAGCAGTGGTGAAACCCAATTGAGCAGCGGAAGGTAGTTCTCTGTTGAACAGAGTAAGGCAAAAACAGACTTTATGTTAAAGTTAATATAAAGATGTCTCAGACAAGCTCTAGATGTGAGCTTATCAAAATTTAAAAAAAAAAAAAAGAACTCTAAAAGAAAAACTCTCATGAGTCATGAGCTTATAATTAATTCAGAGTTTCCTATTAATAGCCTCCTTAGCAAGAATGTAAAAGAAAATAAAAGAAATGAAAATAAAAAACGACCCAAAATCTCAACTAACACTCTTCAAGAAAGTAGCAGTTTTCTTCAACTTCCGTATGTCTTTTGCAATTAGGCCCCTCTCTAGCATAAGCATATAGCTGTTGTTTTAACACATCAAAATCATCAACAAATTGTCCAACAAGAAATCTAAACATTTGTGCAGATATATCCATTTTTTTCTCAACCATCTCAATCAAGGCCTTTCAATGCATTATCTGTTTTCCCCCCTCTGAGATATGCAAATGCCATAATTAATTGTATAAGCAAGAGTTCCATAAAATTTCTTAGAAAGCATTTCATCAAACTTGTGCATTGTCAATTAATTCTCTTTTACACAAGCTGTGAATTAAGGCCGTATATAGTAGGCCTCTACACGTATTTTCAACCTTTTTGAAACCTCTTTAGTCAATATTTTATGCGGTTCTATTTTGACAGCAATAAAAATCTACAAACAAAGACACTATTCAGAGATATTTCTGCATAAATAAATAACAATTATAAAATTTTGTTAAAAGATAGTATAACCTTTTTTAGAAAAATTTTGATGCAATTTTCAAACCTTTTGCTTTAAAATATGCTGAAAATATGCTTACTTTTATGGCACTTTTAGTTTGAAAATTTAATATTCGCTAGCTTTTTAATTTGATAAAATGCTACATGAATACAAGTTAGCATTTTAATAATATAAAATTCACAATAATGATTAAAAATATAAATAAAACAAAATTATACCTGCATCAATTTCGTATAAGATAATATATCTAATTTCAACCCTGATTCAACCATATTCTACTTACTTTATATTAAAAATATGAACTTTGTTTCTCCAACTGACACGTGTCCTCTTGGATATCAGAACATATACCGTTCTACTATATATTAAAAATATGAACTTTGTTTCTTCAGCTGACACGTGTCCTCTTCGATATCAGAGCATATATCGATCCGATTCAATATTATCACCAACCATATTATGGTCCAGTGGTCCAAGGCTTTGGCTCTGTTCTGGAGGAGCCGAGTACGATAGACGGCAGTAGCAATTTTTTAGAACGATTAAATTTATCAATCACGTGGTTCTTTCATGATCTTCCGTGGCATAAACAATGGAGTGAAATGTCTAGCGAATTATGTGTAGGAAATAAATAAAATTTTGAGAACAAAATTTGTAGTAAAATATATAATGAATCATATGAAGTAATTAATTAAGTAAATTTTCGACTCACTACACATCAATAAATAATTTTATTTGGTATTATTTATGTAGATTTATATGAGACACATATGACATAAAAAATATTTCCAACTTGCATCTATTATTAAGTACATAAAAAAATTTAATAGAAAAAAAGGGTAATATAAGTTGTTATGATTTTTTTTAATTAATTCTCTATTAATAGTTCTTATTTTTTTTCATAATAATTTCAGGTAACTTTTTACAAAGTGATATCTCATAAATATATAAAATTGCATTTGTTAAGACATATTTATAGCATGTCACGTTCAATACCATTATATTTAAACACAAAATTATATGAGTGCACTCTGCAGCGGAGGGCATGCTCCCCTAGTTGTTTACAAATTATATACAGGAAAGTATTAACAATTTCGGTTCATGGGTGTACAACAAACACCCACTTATGTAGATAAAGGATGGGGCTAATAATATGTACAAGCTGAAATTTGTTATAAACTTGTTGATTGGGACTGAGATTGGACGAGATCTGTTCGTTAATTATTTCTGGCTTCAAGATTGGGTGATGTATTTTTAATTCTAGATTGTAATTGATTAGTTTTTTAGTTGTAGATTGGGACTGAATATGTGGAAACTATTTTATTTTTATTTTATTTTTATTAAACAAGATAATTTGTGTTGTAGAAATGGGTCTGAAGCTTCGTTTTTACTGAATTATAATCAATGGGGTTATGATTTTAAAGAGAATATAGTACTAAGACAAATCACATTATCATATGAAGGGTGTGGCTAAAAAACATACGTATGCACAACATACGTTTTTTTGCCACACCCAAAATACATATTAAAAAAATAAAAATAAAAATTTCAACCGTACGGATGTAATATATATGTTATGAATATGTTGGAGATTAATTTTCACAAAAATCAGAATATTATATCATTGTCATCATATATCATCAAAAATATGCAGCACTATTCAAAACATATATCGGAATAATAGTTTGATGATACATGATGATAATGATATATTATTCTGATTTATGTGAAACTTAATCCACAACATATTCATAACATATATATTACATCCATACGGTTGAAATTTGAATTTTTACTTTTTATAACCACTTTACGGGTATTTTAAAAAAACGTATGTTCGAACATACGTATGTTTTTTAGCATCTCCCATCATTTGAGCGGTAAAAAAGAAATCAAAACGTTTTCCTTGAAAAGAAAAAAACATCAAATACAGATTAAACCTTTAAAAATATTTTGTTCTTCCCAAAAATCACATACAGATTAAAATTACTGTCCTCTCTACAAAATTAACCGTGGAAAATAAAAATAAATATAAAAATACAACCTCGACGCAAAGTTCAACATACTGCAGCTTTGCCACCATTTATTATCATTATTACAACTTACCACAACAAACATACAACACAAATCAAACCTCACCAATCAACCATCTTAATTACTCAAAATCAACCTTTGACAACGCAAATCTTAATCACCGAAGCAATACCAATACGATGCAACACAACGACCGCATCTCCAACCTTGCACAATCGTTTCACCACCGCTATTTTCAAAGCGGCCTCCAAAATCTCTTCGGTCGACTCAGAATCAGTTGCCTTAGCCGACCCTTCGGCTAGAATCGGAATCAGGCCTCTGTAAATCAGACTGTGCTTAGCTGGCGTCTCATCGCTCACCGCCCAATCAAAAGAGTCGGTTGTGAGGACAGGTACGACCACTGAAAGGATCGGGACTCTTGGACGGTATTTCGAGACGAGCTTCGCTGTGGTGCCGCCACGTGTCAGCACGACGATTAGGGTTGCTTTTGCCTTGTTGGCGGTTTGGACTGCTGACGAGGCGAGACTCTCCAATGGGCTTAGAGGAAGAGGGGTTGCTCTCACCTAATATAAAAGAAATTATATGTTAAAACTTAAAAGGAGTGATATATTTTTTTACGAAATTATTTGGTCAAATATTGGGTTTTCAACTAAGGAAGAAAAATCAGATGATAAATAGTTTACATAACTAGAAAATTAAATAGTTTCATATAGCTATTAGCTAGCATGGGCTATTAGACTTGGTTCGAACATTTTTAAGCAAATACTTGAATTATGTATCATAAAATAATGTTTATCATAAATTAGGTATCATAAAATATGTTTTCTTTATTTTATATCTTGATTTTTCGTTATCTATCATTTTGGGGGGAGAAAAAGAAGACTAAAAATCTATATAGATTTTATGTTATAGTTGACACCATAAGTGGTTAAAAAAATTTCAATCCATTATATACGGGAGTTTGCGTGAATCTAAAATGCAAGGGGGTCTTTCAAATTAGTCAAATTTGCAAAAAAAAGTCCCTACATTATGCCTAAAATGCAAAAAAAGCCTTACATTATTGGAATTGCAAACAAGCTCCCCATTCTTCAAAAAATAGTCCCTACCTCAAGATCCCCACTAACGAAGATTTCACGGTAGGAACTAATCTCGACCTTTTGAAGCATAGAGCGTTTTTTTTTCCTTTTCTTCCTTTTTTTTTTTTTTTGCAACTTCCAAAAATGCTAGGACATTTTTGCAATTTAGGCATAATGCAGATGTATTCTTTTCCGCAAATTTCCCTTCAAATATAAAAGTTAGAGGACGACTCACCATTTCCTTGAAGATAGCACTGTAATCAAGCGAGCTCTCCGCCTCGATGCAAATCCTCGACATGATCTTAACCGCCATCTCCGGATACGCCCCGGCGGCGCTCTCCCCGCTCAACATCACGCAATCCGTCCCGTCAAGCACAGCGTTCGCGACGTCGGTCGCTTCCGCCCTCGTCGGCCTCGGCGACTTGATCATGGACTCGAGCATTTGGGTGGCGGTGACCACGGGCTTGCCCGCGAGGTTGCACTTGTAGATCATCATCTTTTGGGCGAGGAAGATTTTCTCGACCGGGATCTCCATCCCGAGATCGCCGCGGGCGACCATGAAGGCATCAGTTTCCTTGAGGATTTCATCGAAGTTTATCACTCCCTCTTGGTTCTCAACCTTTTGAAAAGGATAAACAAATGTTATATGAAGTGGGGAAGTTATTTTAGACTTTAGAATATTCTATTGCAAAAGTTTATTTTTTTATCTTATAGTTTTGTTATTTTTCTGTTTTGTTATCCACTCACTTGGTTCTAAACCGTTGAAAAAGTAATGTAAATTCAAATTGATTTAGATCAATTGTGGTAGATTTTTTTTCTTTTTTGCTTTTGGTTTTATTATTACTTTATTGTCATTATTATGAGATAAGTCGGAATAAATAAAGGACGAAATTAAGCTAATAAGCAGGGATAAGTTGGAATAATTGAAAATGTACTTACATATTAGTTGGCATAAAAAAAGGATATTGATTGATTTAGATCCATTGTACTAGTTTTGTTCACTTCTGAACATTGCTATTACTTCTTTATAACTATTAAAAAGTTGCCATGAAAATACCTTGGACATGAGTTTAATCCGCTTAGCATGCGGGCCAAGCACTCGCCTCACATTAACCAAATCTGACCCCTTTCTCACAAAAGAAAGTGCAATCATGTCGATATTATTTGGCACGCCCCAGTTCAAAATATCTTCCTTGTCTTTCTCGGTTAAAGTCGGCAAATCAACAACAACTCCGGGTAAGTTCACATTCTTTCTCTCTCCTAGCATTGCGGTGTTCATGCACTTGCATTTCACCGTGCCGGCTTCAGGGTCGCATGAGATCACATTTAGGCTTATGACACCTGGTTGAGATTCAGAGATTAGTATATATAGAATTAGGTTTTGATGTCATGTTTTTGTTTATGCGTTTGTGAAATAAAAAATAGAATGTATACCCCAGAAAAACTTCGAAAATATCACCAATATTGTTGCTCTACATTTTGAGAAAATAACTAAAATAGCCCTTATTTCTCCTTTATTTATGTATCATGACAGAAATATTGAAATTAATGGTATACATGATATTTCATAAATTTTTAGGGGCATCCATGATATTTCACATTTCCCATTCACGGGTGATGCCTGCTTTTCTACTTATCAATCATGACAAAAGAAATCTAATATTATCAAATTATATATCTATATATAGTTTTTTCAATCAATACCGTCAGAGCAGAGGATTGTGTTGCCAGGCTTGAGATCAACTGGAAGTTTTTTATAACTCATGGAGATTGTGCTTGAGTCGCCTTTAATGGTGTAGTCAGTTGAAATCGTAACTTCTTGGCCTTCAGTTAGTTTTACTGGCTTCCCGTCTTTCAGAAATCCAGTTCTAATTTCAGGTCCCTGTTTCACCAAAAAAATAAAAAAAATTAAGTCAGGTAAAACTTAAAAGGTAATAAAAAATAAATAAAAATAAATAAATAAAAAGGATAGAAATGTTGTTAGTTAAAAAAAAAATAAGAAAAATAAAAGTAAAAAAACACTTGTGTACGATCTTTTTTTGTGATTAAATTGGGTTTATGAGTAAATTGAAGCTTAGATCAGTATCAAAACAGTAACTTTTACCCACTCAAGCCACTAAATCCTTCATTTAACCAACTGAACCAAACCATAACTAAAAAATCCAAGAAAAACAAAAAAGAACAAATTTCATTCTAAAACTAAAACCGAAAAAATAAACAAACAAAAAGTCAACCTTAGTATCAAGCATGAGAGCGCACAAGATCCGAGTATTATACATCGCCATTTTTTTTGTGATTAAATTAGGTTTATTAGTGAATCGAAGCTTAGATCAGTGTTAAACTTAAAACAATAATTCTCTTTTTAAGTATATACCTTCCTTGATTTTACCAACTGACAATAATTTCAAAAAAATCAAACAAAAACCGAAAAAGAAAAAAAAGTCAACCTTGGTATCAAGCATGAGAGCGCACAAGATCTGCGTATTCCTCATCGCCTCCTTGAGATTCTCCAGCGTCTCCTGGTGGTACTCGTGCGTGCCGTGGGAGAAGTTGAACCTCGCGACGTTCATCCCCGCGCGGAGCAGCTTCTCCAGCATCGGCACGGACCTCGACGCCGGCCCGATCGTGCACACGATCTTCGTCTTCGGCAGAACCACTCTTCCATCGTTCGAGACTTCGTTGAGGATCCCGTCTATGTCTATCGTCGCCATTGGTTTCCTGAGAAATCACTGAGTTTGAGCTGAAATTGCAACGGAAATGAATGAATTATATAGAGTATTTTTGTGGAAATGGGAAGGATTACTTGGGTTGGGGTAGGAAGGGAAAGGGAGTTTTGAGTAGATCTGGAGTTGAGTTGAGTTGAGGATCTGATTCTTTATGAGTAATATTATATATATGTGGCTTGGGAGAAAGAGGTGAAGAATTATTAGTTTTATTCTACTTATTTTATTGGGTTCATGTTTTTTTTTTTTTTTTTTTGGTTGGCTGGTTGTTTTGTTCCCGCTTTGATTAACGAGAGGAAAGTTTAGACGGAAAGGAGGAAAAAAGAAAGAAAGAAAAAGATAGAAGAAAAAAACTTTGACTGGAAATTGATTGATTGGTGGATCAATGGCGACTTTTAGGGGAATTAAAAATCACGTCGGATACTGTATCGATTTAATAACGAAGAATTAAAATTATATACTGTTTT
Organism: Juncus effusus; assembly: GCA_027726005.1. Taxonomy (NCBI): domain Eukaryota; kingdom Viridiplantae; phylum Streptophyta; class Magnoliopsida; order Poales; family Juncaceae; genus Juncus; species Juncus effusus. The sequence continues at coordinate 2,088,085 of CM050906.1, read as the reverse complement.
CTTACGTTCCTACATACATTATATATTATTTTTATTTTTTTAAATATATATTGTTTATCGAATGAATTTTTATATACTGTTTGTTTACAGTTGATATTTTGTATGTTTTCAATTTTTATATACCGTCACTACATTATCGTTACAGTACCTATCGTATAGTATCAGCTCCCGAAATTTTATAGTGTGGGTCCCATATGATAGAGATTGTTTTGTTAAATGGTTCCTGGACCCGGTGTACAAACTCCGTGTCAGAGAGGCATTGGTAGTGAATAATGATTTCATTGATGAATATCATGCAAGATTTTTAGGGATTTAATGGTTAAGACTTTAGATTTTGTTATTTTTTTGACATTTATATGACAAAAAGTATAATTTCAACATTGTTATGTTGTATATACAAGAAAAAGTGACCTTCTAGACTTGTGAATTATTGGTCATTTTCATAGAAGAAAATTATGAAAGAGATGGTTGTATGTTCAATTATATGAAACTTAATTTTTATCATTCGGAATTTTCAGAGGGATAAAATTGATCAATGCGGTAGCATAATCTGACCAGCAAAAATTTATCTTTCATTATTATAATATAATATGGTCTTTAAACTCAAGAATTTTTTGTCAATTTTTAAGGATTTCAAAGGTCAACAGGTCAAGTTGTACAGAATTAAAACAGACCAAAACCGGGGTCAGAAACCTCAAAGATCCGCCGCTGGTTAAGTACTTTAATCATTCTAATATGTTTAACCTTGAATACTTTATTATTCGATCCCAGTTCTCAAGACAAATGCAAATCAAAGCCTATATCTCAAAACTGTATAATTGCCCATGGTTTGACAGAGGTACTAAGCATTTAATTTTAATATTTTCTTAGGCATAATTAATTTCATGTGTGCCTCCCTCGAGTAATAAAAATATTATCTGTGATCCTAAGGAAAGTAAAGAAGATATATATATATATATATATATATATATATATATATATATATATATATATATATATATATATTGTTCTAAATATTTCTTTCTGGAAAACAGTTAAACTACCATTTTTTTCAGAAATACATTGTATTCCTTTTGTTTTGTTATTTGTACACGGTTTGTAGAACCGGTCGATTCATATTAGATTCATTAATTTGAATTTGAAATCAGCAAGATCCAATCCAATTAGTACTTGATTTGCATGATTGTGATTTTTTTATATAATTGATTTAATTTCTTTTCTGATTCGACCGATTCCAATTCGATTCAACCGATTCTTAATCTCAATTTTCATCGACCTAACCATGATCTTCTAGGGGTATTCAATTTATTTCTTTTCTATTTTATAGGCTATATACATTATTTGAAGATTTCTCAAGGGTTACCAATGAAATTGCTCTTTTGTGGCATTCTCCTATCAAAATATCTAAAATTTGTAAATGGTAAGTAGAATCTATAATATAATCAAAATGTCTAAATTGATAAATGTTAATTAGAAACTATAAACAAAATATCTAAATTTATAGTCACCATCAAGGCCTTTCTTGATGGTCAGTAAATGACAGCATTCAAGATTGTTAACATAAGATAATTGATGTTGAAAGTATTACAAGACTCAAAATTATACGCCACAAAAATAGATCTCCATTACATAAACAATTAACAATGAGCCTGTTCTGCTACAACATAAATAATAGGGATCTGATATGTCACATCACGACTGTAACACGTCGAAATCACGAAAATATTATATATAGCTAATTAATAGTGAAATAACTATATATATAATTCATTTTTTGTAACAGTATATACATAAAAAGTGAAAACAGTATATAAAAAATAAAATAGTATATTAAAACAGTATATACAAATACCAAAAATAAAAAATACATAAAGAATAAAAATATATTTAAAACAGTAAAAACAGTATATAGAAAAAAATTAATCTATTGAAAAATAAAAAACAGTATATATATAGTCCGTCGTGATATCAGATTTACCTAAAAAATAAACCGTGCCCTATTGAGCTAAGCGTTCTTAATTTAGTTCCGAGAGAAGATTGCCAAATCAATTTTGCCAAAGTAAAACAAAAAAAATTGTGCAAGTTGCTAAAAAATATCAAAAGAGTTTCTTTGTTGGTGCTGATGCTTGCTGACAGGAAACAAATCTTTAAACTAAATTCCGTTTTTCTTCATTCCAATAGGAAAGGAAACACTATTGTTTTCTAATTCAACCATTTAAGACAAATTTTTAGGTGATGAAATTATGTGACTTCAATAAAAAAATGGAGGAATGATGTGCAATTGTGCTAAGCATTTTGGCCCAAGAAAACTGACAAGGCCTATAAGAATATTTTACTAGATGTGCCACCCTTAAGTTATATGGATGATGATTATCAAAATAATAATAATAATAATAGTATGTTATTATTATTAGCTTACATGCCTACTTAAGTTATTGTTCAATAATCAACCACTCCAAATTCTCCAATAAACTTCTTACAAAACATACAAACTTAACCCAACCTAACTACTTAAAACCAACCAGCCCAAAAACAATTTGAAAGTCTGGACCTGACTAACTGAAGATCGACCTAGCCGTTACATACGTCATGATTTTTTTTTCCTATTTTATAAACTATGCCACTGAATTTCATTTCAAGAAATATCCTTGTGACGAGTCGGCATTACTTTGAGATCTATTGATATGTCTGATTGCTTGTTTCAGATAATAACTAGTATCGCCTAATCCCCACAACAATGGAAAATAAAGGCCTAGGATTCTGCATATAATGGGGAATATAAAGATGTCAGATTGTTAAGCAAGCTGTAATATTAGGTACCAAAGTAATAATATCCAACATGCTTCTGTACCTACATAGTTATGAAAATTATATACCAAATCTACATGAGAATCAAAATTCACTCTTAGTGCATGAGTGTAGTTAATAATGCACAAAAGTTCTCTTCCGTTCATGCATGCGAGTTTAGTTCACAAAATAGGCATTTGAAATAGGGGGGAATTTCATATTTACCCTTCCAAAAATTCAAAATATCATATTTACCCTTCCAAAATTAATAATATCATATTTACCCTTTTCAAACTTTAAAAATATCAAATTTACCCAATAGCTAACAGCATCCGTTAAATCTAACACCTTATATGTGAAATTACTATAATACCCACTTCCCATTTCCTTTCTCTCCCAACTAACTAGTTCTGAGTTTTGACTTTTCTAGACCATTTTTTAACCAAGCAAAAGACAAAAAAAACTTCCAAAATAAAGGACAATTTCATCAATATGATAAAACATTGGATCTTATTTGTACATTCTCAAAGAGAGGGAGAAACCTGTAATACAAAGTGATTAGCATTTAATTTTAGGAGGAAACAGAGTAAGAGAGATAACAGAGAAAGAAAGAAGTGTTATACCTAAGAATGATTAGTGTTTAGGTATCTTGCACTCCCGAGTTATTTGTAATTGTTTTTCCTGTTTGAGTTGTAAGATGATGAAAATTTTGTTTATTGAATCCTGGAGGTATTGTTGCAAGTTGCAACCTCCCTTAATTTATATAAAAAAGAAGAATTGTGTCATGAACTCATGTGTTAATCTATGTAGGAATGAGAAAAAGATTGTTAAGTTAGTTCAAATGGAGGGATGAAAGTGAAGCTTGTGTTTTGCTATTGAGTCGTCTCATCAATCCTTAATTTTAATATGTTTAATTCATTTTTTTTTTCTCTTGGCTTTATTAGTTTGATATTTCTATCCACTTTTTTCTTTGTGATGAAGAAAAATGAGGGAGGAAAAGCTTCCAGTTTTTTTAAGAGTACTCATGTCGTTTGGAGTTTGGAGAATATAAGTTAAGAGGGGCAATTTAGTCATTTAAAAATAAAAATCTATTACGTAATCACTATTTTAAGATTAATTAGTGACTATTTTAGCAGTCCTAACGGAATGTTATTGATTAGGGTAAATTTGATATTTTGAAAGTTTTGAAAGGGTAAATATGATATTATCAACTTTGGAAGGGTAAATATGATATTTTGAGTTTTTGGAAGGGTAAATATGAAATCCCCCCTTGAAATAGCAAGCAAGATTATCTTTTATTTGAGACACAGTATCGAATGACTCAAAACACTTCATATAAGTGGACTTGCATGACAACACTTTATATAAGTGGACCATTGATGTTTCCACATATATCGCTCATCAGGAGCCATGTGAACGACTTCTTACAATTTTTTCTTGGCACGATAGATCATTTTGATAAAGAAATTTTTAACCAAAATAGATTTAGAGTTTTCTAAGATATTGGAAGAAACTGAGTAAGCTCTTTTCCAAATCAGATTATAACCCGTACTACAAATAAATGGAACAATACGAAAGACTTTTATAAGTTAGGTCACAAAAACCTAGTGGACTGGTCAAATGTGTTAAATATCCGGCCATATCACCTTAATGGTAATCTTGTTTATATTAACATTTATAATTATCAGTTTATCATTCATTCACTCATTATTTATTATCATTTATTTATTTGTTTGTTATCAAGATATTTTCATCCATTTAATTTACTACTTAGTTTGATGCCACTGTCTTGTGTCATGTTAATCAAAACGAAATTAGAGCTACAATCCATGTAAAATTCTAAGTTAGTACTAATTAAGAATTCCATTTAAATATTTTGTAGCATGCATTCGCCAAATGATAGATATTTTGATCGATAAAAAGTGGTCAGGCCACACTAAATTGAATCAAGTCCTAGCCAACCTGCCGGCACTAGAGCAACAAGCCACGAGCCGAGACTTAACTCAAGCTGGCCCGTCTAAAAAACGAAGAGTCCCAAGCCCTTATGAAGAAGCGCCCATCTTTCAAACTGTTTTAAACTCATTGAACATAACTAAAATTAGTAATTATCAAGTAAGTTGTTGTTAGTTATATGTTACTTGCTGGTTCACCTGTACAATTTGAAATCTTATTTTTCTAATGTTCTTTGTTGACTTAACATTAACTTTAAATTTAACAACAAAATAATTCTTTAATACATGAACATCACTTAATCATTAACTTAGTGTCATTAATAAATAGCAAAAAGAAATTTTGTTATCCCTGACATCGTACTTACTAATTTGTTAGGTATGTGTTATCAAAGATTACTACATCGCCAAAGTACTGGTTAAGCAACCCTGCAACGACTATGGGACCAAAAGATTCTAGAAAGTCTGTCTTGCGGATTGAATTAATATTCATAGAAAAAATTCGGCGACTCGGCCTTATGCTATACGAATACTGCATCAACGCGTTGCCATAACCCCTTTTAAGCTTTAGAGCTCTAAGGGCATGCACTCATTGTAATCGTGTCTGGGAATAAAGGTACAATTTTCGGCCCCGCCGCATTGCGCGACGATTGATTTTATGGATTTTTTTTGTGGGACACCTGCCTCATCATTAATCTTTGGCAACTTCTTAAAAAAGAGAGGCAACTGCCGATGACATTTGAAGAAACGAACCGTTTTAGGATCTAAGTCATGGTTGTGCTCCATCTCGATGCTAACAATCTTCCATACATCCTGGAGCATAAAATCCTTAACGACAAAACGTGTCGGGCAAAGGGTGCAGTGCTCGCCGTGTTGTCTCTGACCAAACCCTTCAAGAGTTTGTTTACCCTTTTGTTCAGGATTCTTCGGTGGCATATCCGCTCTAGACTTACAACCTCTACTACAAAATGAAGAGAGCGCTATAGGGATCACCACTAAATCTGTACAAGATACGCCTCTGTGTTGAGAAACCAATCCTTAAACCGTACAATTTCCAAAATGCATCTGCCTCGTCCCAACCATTGAAAAGCATGCTGATTTTGGACTCAATTATTGGGTTGTCATCACTCAACATACCGGGTCGTCCCAGCGGATTTGTCTTGTCGCTCGAACCAGTGTGGACAGAATCGGATTCACCATTATCGAAAGAACACTGATCTTGTTCGGACGATTCATCGTCGGATAAAACAGTGGCGTCATCATCAGATATATCAGTGGCGTCATCTTCCAGTATATCAGTGGCTTTGGTTACTACAATAATATAGGTAAAAAAAAATTACATGTCAGTTAATATTAACCTAATATAAGTTCACATATTACGTTTTCTAATGTTGATAAAATATTGAACATTGACCTTTGAAGATATCCTGTGGACTTTCAGGACATGAATACAGTGGCGCCATTCTTACCAACAGAGCCAAAAGTGAATCAACGTTTTCATTCATACAAAATACCCCTCAAAATAAATAAAAAAATCTAAAAAATAGTCAGGCCTCTCAAATCAAATAAAATCACAGCAAAACCCACCAAACTTTATTCGTTGTAGTCAGGCCACTCAAATCAAAGAAAAAAAACACAGCAAACTTACCACCACAACCCTCAAAATCAATGTTTTCATTCTAAAAATAAACCCTCACCAACAAATAATTTCGAAAACATGCATGCTGCCATGTGATAGTATCGCCAAAAACAATTCTAGAAAGCCAACATAAATCAAATTGAAAACAAAAATAGCCAATAAAAAATGCATTCCATTCAACCTTTCCACATTTCCAGCCAGGTACAGATCAACATCAGGCTTAGCGGTAATTCTGATCATTTTATTATGGTTTCTGCTAACTTGAATTTGGGCAAATGCTTTGGGATGGTGGAGTATATATAGGACATTAATTTTCAACAACCCAATATTCAGGAGGGAATTTAGACCCAGCTTAATTTTAAAAAAAAAAATTCAAAATCACAGCACCTAATAATTTGTTTAATCTGATTTGACAGAGTAGGTGGCCGCATTTAATGAAAACGCAGGCTGCGACAGTGACAATGACAACTTATTTAATTGATGCCTCAAAACAAGTGGTAATTTAGGCTTGATCCACCCCCAATGGTAATCTGGCGCATAAATCCTCTGATGACAATACAGCCCAAAACTATGCTGGACCGTGTGCATGACAGTTTTACCATTTGTTGACCGGGCCATTTGCTGACCGCAACGAAGGGCCATGGGGGAAACCCCAGGGCATTATATATGAACTCTATTTTAAAAGTGTGTGAAGGGATTTAAATACTTTTTTTTTTCTCATTTTCTACGTTTCCTATGGTACTGCCACAATTGACTTTTCATTTACTAACAAAAGGCACAGTGGTAAGCAGTGATTGTGAAGAAATTTATGTTTATTTTTGTAATTATTAAATTTCTGCCATAGTGTTTTGTGTGATTTTGTATCATGTACTGTTTCAGTGCTTTAGCAAATGAATATTATAAGGGAAAATTTTTAGTTTGATTTGTTCTTGAATCTTTTCCTTGTAGCCGGTGTCTGGTGGTAAGTAACACAGCAAAAGATGGATAACAATACTGCTTTTGATGATTCTAGGATGGAAGGAATAATGTAAAGCTTACTGATTTGTTGGCAAAACAGTTTTTCTTACTTTTTGGGATGGACTAATTAATGGTTTAGTTGTTTTGCCTGTTCTAAAAATAGTCAAGGATAAAACACTTTTTTGGTGAAATTTATTAGGGCGTGATGGTAAGATTGGTGTAAATATCATGTTGTTGTATGATCTGCTATTTGATGGGTAAAACTGAAAATGTAAACACAGTTTTTGTGATTAGATGTTGGTAGCAAAAAATATGTAATAGATTCAAGCTGTAGTATTTATTTTTTTTCAACTGGTAATCAAGGGAGGATCTGCGGGGAAATACAAGGTTGGTCTACTTGTTACCATGACAGAGATTATTTTTATTTTTTTTAATAATTAAACTGAATGGTGAAAAGTTTGTTTTGTTGTTTCTTTTTTTTAGTTCTTGTTGTATGAATTCCTATTTTTTGTGGTGGATTTATTAGAATTGAAATTAAATTGTTAATATAGGATTGAAAAATTCTGTAGTGTTACTTGTTTATGTTGTTGTGGGGGTTATGGTGGTGATTTGTGAAAATCAGTAGTGATAATGCAGTAATGGGGGGGATTACGTATTTTATCCGATTTAATACCTACTAGCAAACTCTTCGCGCGTTGCGCGAAATTTATATAATATTACTTAAAAAAATAATTTAAACGTAATTTAAATAATAAAAATATTTTTATTGAAATATAATAGAAATTAGTATTAATGTATAACGTAATAGTAATTTACTGAAAAATAGTACAATTGTACCAAAAATTTACAGCTTGGAAACTAAATTGGCGACAAAAATCTAAAATATTAACGATGCATATAGCTTTAGATATGAATTCAGCTCAGATATTTATAAATATACGGACACAATTTTGGATGTTGTTGGATACTAATAGAAATACCGATTTATTTCAGATATTTAAATGAACACATATCCGTATTATTTTTCTAAACACGTAATTATTTGTGACAACAACGTTAATAAATTATAACAACTTCTACAAAAATTAAAAGAAATTGCAACAAAATATTAATATGGATATGGATATATCCATATATGTATGTGTTTATATATTCATATTTGTATCTATAAAGAGTGAAATATCTGAAAACGGATATTATCCGAATAACAAATATCTGGATATAGATATTATTTGTATCTATATCTGAGAACCAAATTGATAACCAAATTTGTATATGTATCCGAATAAAACTATCTCAATCTGTATCAATATCTGATCGTATAAGAATAATTTGAATTAGATACGAATTTATCGGATATGGATATACGTTGTCGGATAATATTCTTCATGTTTACACATTTATATGTTCAAAATATTAACATGAATATTGGATAATATTCATATCCGAATATAATATAAAACCAGAATACATACATGTATCCGTATAAGTATTTATACTCTATATATAGTGAAATATCTAAAAGCATATATTATACATATACAAATATTATCCGGATACAGAAGCCAAATAGATAACAAAATTCATGTTCATATATGTATCTGTATCCGGCCAGATACGGACAATTTTGCGAATACAGATACGGGCCAGGTACGGACAATTTTGATCGGATAATATTTTGCCCGTTAATACCCATACATGTACCTAGGTTGAATTTTGAATTCATTTTGGGGAAAATTTTGTCTTTTAGATGACACATGGCTAAATCTTAATCTTTAGATTATCCAATCTAATGTAAATATCAAAAGCTTATGTTGCCATTCAGATGAGAGAATTTTTTTAGAATTATAACCTATTAATAATAACTATTAACAAAATATTAGTATACGCCACACGACGTGTCTGACACGGTATCCAGTATTCGATAAGGGTATGTATATACGATATGATATAACTGGATTTTGAAGTATTCGCGTAATATATGTCTAATAAAAAATATAGAATATGATTTTGGCTAAGTTATCATGTATATCTTTAAATTCTCTACTTAATATAAATAATATAATTAGATGAAATATTTTAGGAATATATTAAGTAATGAAAGAGAATCATATAATTATAAATGGAGATGATTCAATATAATGTTAATTAATTATCATGAGACACTTGTTGATATCAAACTTAGATCCAATGGTGGAAATTAAAAGAATGATGTGGAGCTCTTTTGTTTCACCAAAATATTTAGGATTAATAACTATTAATTAATAATTAATAATTAATAATTTGCTCTCTTTTGTTCTTCTTTCCAGCCATTTTTCTTTGAAGTGTTATGACGGCAAGTCTGAACCAAGCTTCGAGTTGACCGTTTACCACTTCAAAGACCAACGAGGTTGCATCACTTACCAGTTACCAATTATTGTTTTTTTTATTGTTTTTTCTACCAAATTCAATTGTTTTTTCCGTTTCTTCCATTTTGTTATTTTTTTTGTATTTTATATGTCTGGTTTTTTTTTTTCAATTTTCATATTTTTTTTTCAAATTATTTTTTTCTAATTTATATCATTCCTATTGTTAAAAAGGAAAAAAATAAGAATTGGTGGGAGTTTTTCTTATTTTTTTTTATTTTTTTCCGTCTTTTTTTCAGCACAAGTTCATTCCTATTGTTATTTTTTTGTATTTCTTATTTTGTTTTTTTATTTTTTATTTTTTTTAGAGCTCATTTGGCATCATTTTCCTTTTTCCGTTTTTCATTTTTTAAAAATAAAAATCAGTTTTTTGTTTTTCTATTTTTGTTTTCAAAAAAACTGTTTTATGTTTTTAAAATTGATAATAATTTTTCCTAGTTATTATTTTATCAAATGCACATTTATACATTTATAATATTTTCAGTGTCAATATATCAAGTTTTCAGTACCAATATGTCGTTTATAGTATCAACATAATATATTCATCATTAATATACCGTTTTAAGTACCACTATATTATTTTCAGTTAGTGTACTGTTTATAATGTCGATTTATCATTATTGAGTTTTAATCAAGGTTGCAAATAGCGTATAACGGTTTGCAGTGTTCAAGATTTTCTGGTAGCGAATAGCGGACGATATAGCGCGTAACACTTGCGTAGCGGATAATAGTAATAAACACTTTTTTTCTTATGTATCACATTGTAATCTATGTATGTGCAATCTCTAAAACAATAAATATCTATAAAATATCCCTACAATAATTATCAAATATCAAAAGATGATAAGATTAATATTAAAATATTAACATACAACATACTTGTCTAAAACAGCACATATTATAATCCAAAATACCCTAAACCCGAAAAACCGTAATAACCCAAAAAGTTCAAAGAAATGAAATTGCGCAATATTATTGTTTCAGACGCTACAAACACATGCTTCATGATATATCGTGCCGCTATATCGTTGTAGCGTCAGAAAATACAATAGCATATCAAAACCGCAGCGTTGCATCATTGAGCCTCCTGAGTACGCTATATCGCGCTATATCGGCGCTATAGCATGTTATTTGCAACACTGGTTTTAATATACTATTTTCAGTAATCATTTTTAGGTTTAATATGCTATTTTCGATGCCAATATATTGAGTATTCAATGTCAATCTACCGTTTACAATATCAATATATCATTTTTCACGTCAATATACTATTTTCAGTGAAAATATATTGCTTTTAGTGTATGAAAATACTATTTTTTTTTAGTATCAATAGAACACTTTCAATGTCAATATATCATTTTCAGTATTAAAAAATATTAATATATCATTTTAATATCGGCATATATCATTTCTAGTATCGATATACCATTTCAGTGTGAATATAAAGATTTCAGTATTAATAAACCTTTTTTCGGTATCATTATATTATTTTCAGTGGTAAGTTACTTTTTTTACTGCAATATAAAGTTACAGGGTCAATATTTTTAATTAGTGTCAACTTACATTTTTTTAGTGAATATAAAGCTTTACGGTCAACAATCTTTTTTAATGTGAATATACTACTTTTCACACTAACTTACCTTTTTTTAGCGCAATACAATATTTTAAGGTCAATATTCTTTTTTAGTGCTACCATAGTATTTTCGTGTGGTTTCGGACATTTATAGGTTTGGCAATGAAAAACAGAAAAGAAGAAACAACTTTTTCTTGTTTCCAAAATCCTGTTTATTTTTTGTCATTTGGACAGAAAAAATGGAAACAAAGTCATTTTGCCAAATACGTTTTGATTTTTTTCTGGAGAAAAAAAAACAGAAAACAGAAAACGGCAACGATACCAAACGAGACCTTATTAACTGGTTTTTTATTTTTTTTATTTTTATTTTTCTTATTTTTTTAGGGTATTTTTTTGTGAAATTTCCATTAATTTTGTAAATTTAGGAATTTTTGGGCGGATGGTAATTTATTTTTATTTTTTTCAAAATTTGTAATATAATTCTTTAATGGTAAGTTTTAATTATTTTTCAGCCATGATTAGAATTGGTGATAATGTTGTGATTTTTTGGATGATATTTGAGGCTGACGGAAACGCTATTGCGCCGCTACGAACCGCTATTTGCAACACTGATAATTTCTAATAATTGTTCTCTTTTTAACAGGTTATTTGTTTTCTTTTTCAGGATCTTCGTGCTTAAGATTATGAATACAAAGAAGGCAATCTTTAGAGAGAAATTAGAGTGAGAGTAATTTAGGAATTACTTTCTTAATTAATATGAGTAATAAATGATAGTGTTTAAAAGGAGTAATTTAGGGAGTAATTTAAGGATTTGTAATCATCATATTAATTAATTGATAGATGGAATTTTAATTTTTTTTACAACTACATCAATTGATTCTATTTTGAATTTTCATGTTTGGCGCAATGTGAGGATTACTTAGAAATAAATTATTTGTGTGATTGCAAATTTAAATTTATTATCAAAATTGGAATGTTATTATTTTTAGATTAATGGTAATCTTAGTGGTGATTAAATACAACGAAACAAAGTTCTTGTCATATGCAAAATCCTAAAATCGCCACTACTTAGGAAAAGTTACCACCTATGTTGCACGGATACGGACACGGGTGTCGTGTCCGACACGACACGAACACGGCGACACGGCAATCTCAAAAAAACCTCCGGACACGACACGTTTTATATATATATAATATAATATATTTATTTTATGTTTAAAAAATATAAATAATATAAAAAACATAAACTAAATTGATAATAACTTGATTAGTAACGGTTTTTTAAAATCTGTAACGATTTTGGACTACTTTGTAAGTTGTAACGGTTAATTCATAAAAACCGTTACTAAATACACTATTAGTAACGGTTTTCATCAAAGAACCATTACAGATTGTATGCATATTTGTAGCTAGAGAAGAGAACTCAGAGAAGCTCCAGTACAGTCACGAAGCTCCTGTCGGCCGATCGTCGCACAAAGAGGGGAGGATCGTTATTGGATCGTCGCGAGGAGAAGGAGGATCGTCACGAAGCTCCTGTCGGCCAATCGTCGCGAGGAGAACTCGGTTGCCCTGTCTGTCGCACGAAGAACCTCAAGCAGTACACGCACGACGGCACGAGAGAAGTTTAAAGGGGAGAGGCGCCGACAGTCAGAGACTCAGAGAAGAAAGAAGGGGAGAGGGATTCTGCGACTGAAGGGGAGAGGAGAAATGGATTATCGGATCTTTAGTAATGGTTTTTAAAATTAGTAACGGTTTTTAAAATCTGTAACGATTTTGGACTATTTAAGCAACTTTGTAACGGTTCTTTCATAACAACCGTTACTAATTACACTATTAGTAACGGTTCTTTCATAAAAACCATTACTAATTACACTATTTTTTTAAGCCCGCCGTGTCCTGCTGTGTCCATATTTTATTTTACAATAAACTATTAGGACACGCGATTTGAAGTGTCGGACACGTGTCGTAGGCGTGTCCGAGCCGTGTCCGTGTCCGACACGCCTACGGCTCATTTCAGAGAGTGTCCGCGTAACATAGGTTACCACCAAAAAAGCAAGGATGACATCAGCGAGGAGTGGTGGGGAAATAGAGGGCGATTAATAATTTTTCTATCCAATCAATAAGTATTATATCTCTTTCTTTCAATTAATGAACTCCTATTCACAAGTACTGTACGTCCTAGGAATAATTTTCTTTACTCGATATCAGTGAAACCGCTTTATCTGATGTGACAATTGAGCAAAACCATTTTTTCCGACAGGTGGGACCCCTTACCGGTGATTCTGACGTATGATGACCGCATCAATACATGATGGGGGCATCCTTGTGTCAAAGTAGCTTTTTTCTGTACATATAAACCTCACCTGATGTGTTGTATACGACAGCTACCTGGTGGTGCGTGTGATCCTCCAATGCTGCCTGACCATGCATCTCTCTCTATTGAACTTCATGATCTTTGTTTCTCTGTTCATTCTTTTCTAATCTCAAGAGAGAGAAGGATAATTAGACTTATTTTAAATAGCGCTAGAGATCACTAAGAAAAGATGGATGAATTTAAGGAGAAAGAAGAGACAGTCATAGTGTAGCTAGAATTTGAACCAGAAACTAGATGGGCGTATTTTCATAAAGCAAGATTTGTTTGATTAAAGATGGGCCCAGTTGTAAGGTTAGTTAAATTATCATAACATAGAATAGACGGGATTCAGCATGTATGTTTCTTTTTGAAGGAAAATGTGGTTATATGAGAATTATTTCGAGAGGTTTTCTGCATGGTTCGTTGTATCGGCCGACACCGACCCGGGCCGACTCGTGTCGGTTTCGCCCTTAACTGACCTAGCTTTTGCCCGACCATGGATAAATAAGCTAAATTTTTTTATTTTACCCAACTCGTGGTTAAATAAGCTAAAAATGTTGATTTAACATCTCTATTTATTGCCCGGCTAACAAAGTGACATATTGGAAAAAAAATATTCTTCCTTTTCCTTTTATTTTGAAGCATTTTTAATAGAACGATCACATATTTAGCTGGCTGATTGTTTTTTTTTTTGTCAGTTTTTTAGATTTGGAAAAAAATACCTATGAATTTTGTTTATACTGAGAACATACATATAAAATTAAAGAAATATTTTTTTAGATTTAACCCATTATTACTAAGTTGAGAGACTTTCTAGTTTCTATCAACTGTGCTATATGTGTTTACTGTAACTCGAATTTAATATCTCTCTCAAAAGTTAACGAATGCCTAACGCTTAAACTAGCATGCTTTGGGACATAAAAAGAGATTTTAAAAAATTTAGCTTATTTATCTAACCGGTATTTGAGATTGGTGAATATGTTTATTTTACAATAATCTTATATAGAACCAGAAATTAAAACTATGTAATTTTTCAAATATTCACTACACCGGACTACACTTATTTTTACATTATTTTAATTTCCCCAGACTGATCAATTATTATTATTATTATTATTATTATTATTATTATCATCATCATCATCATCATCATCATTATAATTATTATTGTTATTATCATCATCATTATTAGCTCAGCCCAATTCACATACCAGGCCCACAAAGCCCACTTAAAAGGATAACAAACAACACTTAATATCTCCAATTCTCATTCTCACCCGCCTTTCTTCCCCTCTTCCTTCCCAAACCCAAACCAATGCATTCCCTCTCCCTCTCCTTCACCTTCCACTCTCTCACTAAACCCTCCTTCCTCTCCATTTCATCCTCTCCATTATCATTATCATTACCATTTCATCCTCTCCATTCAACCCACAAATGCTCCGCCAAATCTCGTCCGGATTCTAACAACGAAGAAAGAGTAGAACAAAAGGAAGATTTAACGGATATTATCACGAGGCTTGTTGAGAAATCAGGAATTAACGCCAGAGAGAGAAGGCTGATTAAGGTGAGAGAGGCCAAGAGACAAAGAGAGCACGATCGAGCTCGTAATTATCCTGAGTGGGCAAGGTTCGAAATCCTTTTTTTCTCTCTTTTAGTTACAGATTTTTTTTGTTTAGTTGTTTTTCTCATATTAGGGAAATTAATGCACATTATTTTTTATTGGGTTGAAAGGTTATTGGAAAATGGATGCAAGGAAGATGAGGAGCTTCGTGCAATTCTTGGAGATACTATTGGAAAACCTGACCTCATGAAAAAGAGGGTTTGTTTAAGATTTTAGAATTTTATTTGGGTTTTAAGAAATTTAAAAGCACAAATTATCGTATTGGTTTTACTTCTACTATCAGTTTGACCATAATTTTGCCTTTTTATTTCAATTTTTTTGCTTGTCTGTTGTTTAATTGCACAATTGAGGGTTTATTGCAAGCTAATTTGTTTTTTTAACAATAGATACTAAATTGAGATATAATTGCATATTTGAGGTTAAATTGGGGTTTAATTAATTGCCCTTGCTTCATTTTGATTTAATTTTTCTGAAAATTAAAATTGCTTCATTTTGATAGATCGAAGAAAGAGTGATTAAAAAGGGAAAAGATTTCCGGAAAAAGGAAACTGGATCTGTTGTTGCTTTTGATGTTAGCTTCAGAGAGTAAGATTCATTACCCCTTTTTTTTATATTTTATTATTTTTTTTAACAAATAAATAAATTAAATAAATAAAAAAGAGAATAATGAGCCAAGTCTTACTTTTTATTTGCAAATTATCCTTCAGCAGTTAATGAAGAAATTATCTCAAATTAATAATAATAATAACAGTAATAATAATAAAATTACGTTCTTCTAATTTCTTGCTCCATACGCTTTATTTTAATATGATTTTTTCCCAGCTTTAACCCATTAAGTTCATATATTTGGATCGAGCTCTATGGTGAAGCAACAGAACGAGATGTTGACCTTCTTGGAACTGTAAATCCATATATCTTCTCAATTAAATATTAAATGAATTTCTTTTTAATAAATTAGCCTTTATTACATGAAAAACAGGCTATTCAGTCATGGTATGTAATGGGCAGGCTGGGCGCTTATAACTCTTCAAATCTACAGGTTTTATTCCATCTTATTTAACCCAAACTTTATAAAAAATAATAATAGAACATAATTTAACTTTTATTTATAATTTTTCTTTTTTATAGTTAATAGATGACCCAATGAGTCATAATCCACTATACGATTCTGAAAAGGCCACAAAAGTAATTCCTTCGTCTTTTCATGACATAAGCGATGTGGAATTTCAAGACAACATGGCGAGAGTTTGGTAAATTAATTCTCAAAATTTTCAGGGTCTAAATTGCAATTTTTCATTTCATGTTTGAAGAATAATATATTAAATTTGATTTAATATTTGTATAGGGTTGATCTTGGCACAACAGATTTTTTTGCTTTGGATGTGTTGCTGAATTGTCTCACTGTGTTAAGTTCAGAGTAAGTTTTACTTTTTCACGACAATTTTGAAGGTTCTTTTAATTATAATTAGGTTAAATTTGTGCTTAATTGGATGATTGTGTGAAAATTTTAGTAGAAAATTGAAATTGGGAATTTGCAAGAAAGCCCCTGTATTATATCTAAACTGCAAAAAAAAATCCTATGTTATTGAAAATTGCAAAAAAGCCCCTCCATTTGTAAGGAAATAAAAAAAATGTTACTGAGACTAACATGTTAGCTTTGATGTCCTAATCTATTTCATTAAATGACTTTATACTAATTAATCTCAATAATCCATTCTCTTTCATCAACTAATTAAAAATAATTAGAAACGAAACTGAAAATGAGATTAGAATATGAAAACTGAGATTCTTAAAAATGGGAACAGAAAAATTAAACAATGATTAAAAATGAGATTTATGAAATCTAACGGTTGTAGTATTAAGCTAACAGCGGTTTTTTTGTAATTTACTTGATAATGGAGGGGCTTTTCGCAATTTTTTATTAACATATAAGCTGTTTTAAAAAATTCTGTTGCAATTATTAATTTGAAATTTGTATATGCAGACATTTGGGGATTAAGCAAGTTGTATTTGGTGGGAAAATAATTGGCGATTGGGAAGAAGGCATGACGAATCCTGAGTTTGGATACAGAAGCTTCCAGATTTAAGATATTTTCACGTTTTAATTAGTATTTTTTTTATGCTTTCTGTTTGGAAAATAGGAACAATTTTTAAGTGTTAGTTATTGTAGTTTTATGTAAATAATGTTGTGTGTAAAATAATTTTGGCCGGATTTTAATGACTGTTGTTTAATCGTTTTATGAGAATTTGGTGTTTTTGTTATTTTTTTACTAATGAGCCCAAAATTCTTAAGAAGCTTGCAATTTTTTAATCAAGCCCTGTAACTATTTTTTAATAGAGTTCTATTTTTGCCTTTTCTTGACTGATATTTTGTGTAATATAGGCTTATATATGCAAATATATAAAAGAAAGCTAGATGTTACCATTATTATTTGATCAAGGTATAGAGTTTTTTATTTTTCATTTATATATGAACTGAAAATAACTGTTCAATACTATTTTGGGAATGTGTTGAACTTGGTCGGTTAGTTCGAAACGAGACAAAATTATGGAAAGTCTATATTTATTTACAAGATTAATCTGCTGAAAATTCTGAGAGAATAATTCTGCCATGGCTACAAATGATGAAAACAACAAGGAAAATAATAACGAGGTATCAATTTGTTGATAATTATCAGAATTTTAGGGTTTAAAATTTAAGATTTTATTGTTTAGATTATCCTCATGTTTTAGGGTTCATGAAGAACAAGTAGAAAATTGAAAATTCATGTTTGTACCCTGCCAATTTTCATAATATCATTTAAATACCCTTGCAAAATGAGAGAAATCATGTACACCCAACAAAATTATGAAATATCAGTATATCACCTATAGCCATATAAAATATAAGAAACATTATGTTTAACATGCATATTTAAATGGGGAGATCTAATATAACCCCTTTTAATCACTTCATTTTTTTTTTTTTTTTGATGTTCAACCCATTGGGTTGAGAGACTTTGCTAAATCTATGCTATATAATTGCGTTTGAACTTCATTGTTTTTAGACGAATGAGTGAAAAGAGGAATATTTATGTATTCTTTGAAATAATAAATTAGGAAATTAAGAGCATACACAAGATTTTTCATTTTTATTGGACTTTAGATGATATGTTTACTCTTGCAGGGTTGTTAAGAACAGAGAACTCTTAAAAATTGTGTTTCTTCTACTATGTGGAATTGAAAATTGTGTTACTATCAGAACAGAAAAAGTGTGGTTGTTAAGAATACAAGTCATGTTCTTATCAGAATTTTGAAGCTATGACCAATTGGCAATTGTGTTTCTTCTACTCCAACATAAAACACAAGAACTATATACTCATTATGATAAACAAGAACTACATGAAAATTGTGTTATTTTTTCTTTGACTTGAAACAAAAAAATTTCTCTATTTTCCTCAGATTTCGGAATTAGTGAAGAAAGCTCAAACGATGAGCAGGGGTTCAACTTCAAACAGCAGAAATGTCGATGCATCATCATTTCTGATAAAAATGACTACAATGTGTGGGAACCAATTCGTGTGATTATCGACTGTCGAGGGAGGGCAAGATAATGTTTGGTGAAAAATATGGAGAAGTTTACTCAGTGCGCATCCTTGATCTAGGCAGAAAGCCCTCTCGCAAGATCCATGGCGAAATCGTGTTGAAGGGATTAGGCAATACATACCTTTTTAGGCGCAGTAAGGAAAATCCGCTGACAGTTTCACACGATCAGGTTGGCAACTCTCTCTCTCTCTCTCTCTCTCTCTATATATATATATATATATATATATATATATATAAATATATATATATATATATATATATAAATATATATATATATATATATATATATATATATATATATATATATATATATATATATATATATTATTAGTGTTTAATTAGGATTACGATTGATTGAATGGTGCTAAAGATTACTCCAATGGCTAGTTACAGAATGTTTTTTTGAAGGTTAGTTGCATATTATTTTATAAATATAGCTTGGTGTAATTTTCTAAATCAATCAAATGTAATTATGTTTTCTTTAATGTTGCATTTAGTGTTCTCTTTCTCTCTGACTCTCACTAACACATTGACAATTGAGTGCAGGAAATCATCCCGCTAGCCGGCCCAATTGTAGCCACTTTTGGTGAAAACTGGAGCGCTATAATAATCCTCAAGGAAGGAGAAGATGATCTATGTCGAGGATATATTGAGGTCTGTCCTCCTTACTACACCGGAGTCAAGTACGACCAACCTATGACTAAAAACATTGAAGGGACCAGAGTTAAGAACGCCGCACAAATAACGTACGCTAGCTATATGGATGCCATGGATGCCATACTTTCCGAACTTGAAATCAAGCTCATCGAGAATCAAAACAACATAGGCAAAGTATCCAACAGCATTATTGCTTCAGTGGACAACGATAAAAAGCTTACGAGCACGATATTTAACAAGAATGTTGACAAGTCCATTACTCTCGGCCCCGGACAAGTCATCCCCTTGTCCAGGCCATTATTATCCACCCCCTGTTCATCTTATCTTCTAATTAAGGTGGATTTTTGGGGCTCTGATCATGACTCACTGACTAAGCGACTAGTCCGAGGTTCATTAAGTTTTACGCCTGATTACTTTGGGGAGGATGCTGGGACTCTCTTAGGCGAGTACGGTAAGATTGAAGTGAAGGTTACTTGGTTTCCTTCGCATGACCACCAAAAAAGTATGGCGTTATGTCCTTGGCGCCAACCTAAAAAACTTCAGATAAAAGTCGACTTAAACAAACTCTGTCCTGACATGGATTGAAATTTGGAAGAACACGAATGTTTATTTTTTTTTTTATAGAATTGAAGTAGAGTGCTTGAGAGGTAAAAAGTCACATTTTGACAGAATTTAATTTTTTGAAGTCCCTCAAGTGAGGAATATTTTGTAAAAAAAAAATCCAAGTTACTGTTTCATAGAACTTATTTTCGTACTTTAAGTTTTGGAATTATGAACCGTTTAAGTTTAATTCTTGGAAAATTAACCAAGAAGAAATGAAAATTTTGAACTGGGTAAATTTTCTTGAAGTTCAGGAATATTTTATAAGAATACTTCAACCTTATATATGTGGGGTTCAATCTCCTAAACTTTAATATCTCAATATACTAAATCACTAACCTATGATATCATTTGCAAACTATATGTAATTTGAATTGTTTAGACATGATAAAAATGAAAATTTTGAATTATAATTGGTAGGGGTGCGCCAGGCCCGAGCAGTAGTGCAACGCAAGGGCGACGCATGAAGGCCCCAATAGCAAGCTATTGTGGTGGACCCTCCCCCAAAGAAAAATAAATTTAATATCGTTGTGAGCGCATGGCCCACATATCAGATATTAAACTGATAAGAACAGATACTACACTTGATCTTAGCCAAAAGGCCGAGAAAGGTATGAGTTGTGGAGAAGCCCTGTGTTGGATTTTATAATGGTATTGTTTCTGATTTTGTTGTGTTTTAGGCGTGGTGGGATTAAATCATTGATTTTGTATATACTAAATTTCCGGATTAGTTTGCTGCTAAGTGCTAGTGCATAGCTAAGCTGGGCCAATAGAATATGATTCAGCCCATTGATCCCAATTATACTGACTATATATTAAAGAAGGAAATTCTAATATGTGCCATTGATCCTATATCTTATTTAGTAAAAGAAAATTGGTTATTTGTAACTGTAATAGTGAATGTTATGCTTTCAAGTAACTCGCATAGTTTATTGACATACTATATTTTATGCAAATCTTTCGTATGCTCCCCAAGTACAGCATTTTTGCAATCTAATTAAAAGACTAAGAAATTCACACTAGGAAAATTTGTTGTGGAAAATACTCTTGCAATTACAACGTATATACCCAAATAAATCGTAATAACACCACCTAGTGGAAAAAAGGTGTAACATTTACATAATTCAAATTCAACCTATTCAAATATCACCCAAAACGAAAAAAGAAAAGACATACTCAAAACCTAACCAACAAAAATCCGGTTAAGCAGGCCACTCAACCAAACCTCTTCAAACCAAACAATTTTCTGACACTTCCTCTTTTTTTTAATAATCTCACTCATTGAGTCATGTTCCTATTTTCCTTGATTTTCTCCACAAAACTCCTTCCCTTCTCTTCGATCTTCCTCCTATTTTCCCCCAATTTATCCTCCATTTTTCTCTTAAAATCCATCATTCTCACTCTCCTGCCCAATTTCGCAGACTGTGATGACGAATCCTCTCTGTTTAACGCAGACGAATCACCTCTCCAGTTCATTCTCAAATCCTCTCTCTCTCCTCTCCAATTCAGTTTCAAATCCTCTCCATTTGGAAGCACAACAGGAGAAATATCTCTACAAATTACCTCATTACCAACAGGAGAAATATCTCTACTTTCTTGCTTCTCAAGATTCACCAACTGGACGTCTCCAGTTATTAAATTACTACTGGATGGCTCCAGTTCAATACTATCCTCTTTTACAAGTACCATGCTTTTCACAATTTCCTCTTTTACAGGAGCTGACTCAGCTCTAACGATGCTAATAGTAGATGTGAAAAGCTCAGACTTGGGGGCATTTTCGTAATTTTTGGTATTATTAGGGGTGTTTTCGTAAATTGTTGAAAGGTTAGGGGCGTTTTCGTTATTTATCCAGATGAAAGGGGCGGATTTGAGCGGGGCCCAATCGTCGGTTTCTGACATCATCCAAGGGATCGAAATGCACTCGCAGTTTGGGAGCACCATTGTGCTGCAAATCGAAGCCTGAAAAAAATATAATTCAAATTATTTTAATCGAATATTACTTTTAAAAAAAAAATTAATAGAAAATTATGGCTCCTTTGACGCCGATTATAGTACGTAAGATTCGAATAATCACAAATTACCTTCGATTGTGTTTTAATTAAAAAATATCACCCTTCAATGGTGCAATTAATCCAAATTCTACCTTAGAAAACCATTGAATGTGCTATTATGCTTTCAATCGGCCCACAATTAAATCAAATAAATATAAATTACCAATACTTAAAATAAAAAAAGATTATTATTATTATTATTATTATTATTATTATTATTATTATTATTATTATTATTATTATTATTATTATTATTATTATTATTATTATTGTTACTATTGTTATTACTATTGTTACTATTATTGTTACTATTATTACTATTATTATTCCTATCATAATTATAATTATTATTATTACTATTATGATAATAGTAATAAATATTATTATTATTATTATTATTATTATTATTATTATTATAAGTAATTATTATTATTATAAGTTATTATTATTATTATTATTAATTTTATTATTTTGATTATTATTATTATTATTATTATTATTATTATTATTTTGAGCATTAGTATTATTATTATTGTTTTGATTATTATTATTACTATTACTACTACTATTGCCGCTACTATTATTATCACTATCATTATCACCTTGAATCGGTTGGCAAGAAGAGAAGCGATCCTATTACTCGAGATCTTCCTCTCTCCAATGGAAGATTCGATGCACCAGTCTATTTCAGGCATGGTAACAAATCCGTACCAAATCTCGTCAGAAGGGGGCGACTTTATGTGGAATCTCACTGTGCCTTTGATCGAGTTCGCCCTGATTGTCAAAGATAGTGGGACCTGGAAAAATGATGAAGATTTGAATAATTAGTGATAATGAGAGTTTAGGGGTTTTTTTTTTGTAAATTTGGTTAGAAGGGGGCGGGCTTTATATGAAGTCTTAAAGTGCATCTAATTGACTTTGCCGTAATTGCCTGCGAAAGTGGTACCTTAATTAAAAAAAAGATTTTTTTTAAAACATAATTAGTAATAAATGATAGAAAAGGTTCTTTTTTTTTTTTTTTTTTTTTGCAAATTTGGTTAGAAGAGGGTGGGTTTTGTATGAAATCTTAATGTGGATCTAATTGAATTTGCCCTAATTGCCAATGAAAGCGGTACCTTCAAAAAAAAAATTTAACCCGAATTAGTGATATATGATAGTGTAGGGGCCTCTTTGCAAATTTGGTCATAGTTTTATATGGACTCTTAAAGTGCGCCTCTAATGGAATTAATTTTGCCCTAATTGCCAATGAAACCGATAACTTAAAAGAACAGAAAGAAATTTGTACACATCAGCTAGCAAACTCTAATTAGCAATAAAATATAGGGAAATATGCGAAAGAGCACCTACATTATACCGAAATTGCAAAAAAAAAACCCTTGCATTATTGAAAACTGCAACAAACATAAGTCTAACTATTGAAAATATAGTTCCAATAATTCCGCAATTTCCAACACCACATGGACTTTTTCGCAATTTCGGCATAATGCAGGGGCTTTTTTGCAGAGTTCCCTAAAATATACCATAGGGGCCTTTTTGCGAATTTGACAAGAATAGATGTAATAATACCTGGTTGACTTTGGTGGCGATGGAATTTAGGATATGTTTCCAGCGCGAGGTGTAAGTCGTCGCCCAGCTGGCGCTTTTCGAATGCTTTAATAATCCATCTTGTATGTGTCAATATATGACAAAATGAATTAATTTATAAGATTAGACATGTTAATCTAATAATATCATTAGTGGAGATTTAACGTTAGGAACTCTTCTATGAATTTCTAAAGAATAGAGAGGCTTTTTTGCAATTTCCAATAACGCAGGGGCTTTTTGCAACTTAAACATAATGCAGGGATTTTTTTTTTGCAAATTTCTCATAATAGTATGAAACTAACCTGTTTCATCTTATATTAAATCCAACTACTAAGCAAAATTTTGCAAAAAAGATCCTGCATTATGCTGAACTTGCAAAAAAACACCCTGCATTATTTTGCCAAAATTACAAAAAAGCCCCGTTTTCTACTCTAATCATTTAAAAAGCATTATTCCCAATTCCGGCATAATGCTGCAAATTTCCCAATTATTAAACAATAAAATTCAAACTTGTATCGAACAATACAGCACAAAGCTAACCTATTTCATCTTTCACATTGAATTGAGGGTTTTAGAGGATTATGAGAGGCAGTTTAGGTCTGCTCATGAGTTGCATATTTCAAAATTGTGCGTAACGCAAGAACTTTTTTAATACTTCCCAATTATTAACCAACAAAATCGTATCAAACAATCTGAAATTAAAGAAAAACTAACCTATTTCATCTTTAACATCCAACTGAGGAGAGCTAAACTGCCTCCCAAAATCCTCCAGACCTTCTAGAAGCCCTTCAAACTGCGTTGAACTCTCACTCTCATTCCTCTCCTGCTCAAACTCACTTTGCAATTCCTTTGCCTCCACGTCCAGTCTGGTCTCCACGTTTACCAAAAGGCCCCTGGAAAGTTCGAAATCGGCCTCGAAGGCCACGAGTTCGGTTAAGTTTGATTGGACGGGTTTTAAAACCCTTCAAAACAAATCAAACCGAACTCATGACTTTTGAAGCCGATTTCGAACTTTCCGGGGGGTCTTTTGGTAAATGTGGGCCACAGAGCTGTCCAATGTTTTGACGGTTGTTCACCTCAATTCGAAAACCTTCTAGAAGGTCTAGAGGATTTCGGAAGGCAATTTAGGTCCGCTTATGAGTTGACCATTTCAAAATTTACTTCGTAACACATGGACTATTTAGCAAATTTCCCAATTTCTAAACAACAAAAATTCAACGCGAAACTAACCTGTTTCATCTTTAATTTCCAACTCTGGAGCACTAAACTGCCTCCTGAAATCCTCCAAACCTTCTAGAAGTCCCGAACTCTCCTGAGTCTCCTGTTCAAACTCGCTTTGCAATTCCTTCGCCCCCACGTCCAACCGTGTCTCCATATTTACCAAAAGGCCCCCGGAAAGTTCGAAATCGGCCTCGAAGGCCGTCGTCAGATCGGATAAGTTTGATTGGACGGGTTTCAAAACCCGTCCAAACCGATTTAAACGAGCTAACGGCCTTTGAAGCCAATTTTGAACTTTACAGGGGCCTTTTGGTAAATGCAGAGATGAGGTTGGACGTGGGGCCACAGAATTGCATTGTGATTTGAGGACGAGACTCAGGAGAGGTCGGGGCTTCTAGAAGGTTGGACTATTTTGCATATTTCCAAATTATTAAATAATAAAAAATCAAAATTAACAAACTAAACAAACCTGTTTCATCTTTAATTTCCAACTCCGGAGCACTAAACTGCCTCCTGAAATCCTCCAAACCTTCTAGAAGCCCCGAACTCTCCTGAGTCTCCTGTTCAAACTCTTTTTGCAATTCCTTCGCCCCCACGTCCAGCCTCGTCTCCATATTTACCAAAAGGCCCCCGGAAAGTTCTAAATCGGCCTCGAAGGCCGTCGTCAGATCGGATAAATTTGATTGGACGGGTTTTAGTCTGTGGATGTGAGGAGGGAGGGAGCCGAGAGTGAAGTTGGTGAGCGTGATTTGGGATATGTAGGATGGGGTTCGCATGCTTGATAGAGCTCTCTTAACAAAAGAAAGAAAAAAAATCATGAAATGATAAACAAATATGTATAAATAAATGTGTAAGTAAAATAAATGAATATGTGCCAAAAGCTTGCTGTAAGGAACCATGTCAACTTTGGGAGAGACCCAAGTTCGAGTCACGGTGAACGCATTTAGCTCAATATTTAGCAAGTCTAACAACCATTGATAGTGGGTTGTCTCAACCATTGTAAATGTCTAAGTATAATATATATAAACAAAACAAATATTAAATATATAATAAAATATATAAATAAATAATATATATATGCAAACATATAAACATATATATAATATGTAAATAAGATATATAAATAAATGAATATATAAATGTGTGAGTGAAATATGCATAAACAAATATAAAATATATACAAATAAAAATATAAATAATAATAAATAAACAAGCCAAAAGAAGTGACAGAATATGACTAAGACAGTTTATTTTATTTTTATTTTTTTTGAAGCACACAAAAATTTTACCTGAATTCTCGCATGCATGGCAGTATTTATCTTATCGCTCATTTTAACGTCAAAAAACAACCGAGAAAAAAACAAATTCAAACACATCACCCCTTCATCAACTCTCTCATCCAAAGTTTCAAGTTGTAAATCTTGCAAAGAACCCCTCGAAATTTCAGCATTTTCCAAAACCCTCTTTTCATGCTGAGAAAACCCGCTCGATCTACTCTCTAAAATAGCCGGTTTATTCGAGGCTTTTCTCACAATTTTCTTAAGAAAGGTTTTGACTTTTCCTGATTCGGTACGGCCAATACGATCTGCCAGCTCAGCATTTAATGCAAAATAGGGTTTTGTGAATGAAGGGTATTTAGCATTTAATGCGGCGAGGTAGTTTTCGTAATTTTGGATAAGTTTTCGGCGAGATTGTAATTTTTTATCATCGGTTGTAGATGCGATTCTTAGTGATTTGCACCAAGATTCCTTCTCCCAAGACGTTTCGCAATATAAGAAAATTGTAGGGGTGTTGTTGTAAATGTTCAAAGAGGGTTCTTTGCTTTCTATCTTGATTGGGTATCTCTTTGCCCTGAAAGTTGAAAAAATCACAAATTAAAACAAAATAATTGTTATAAGTAAGGTATTTGAGTTGAATTATGCACCAATTTAGCCTAATTACCCCCAATTTTACTTAAGTTACCCCTAAAAGGGCAATTTAAAATTAAACAAATAATAAAAAGAAACCCTAAATGTTATTTAATCTTTAATTGTACTGACCATTTACGCGAAGGTTGGTTTGAAGAAGAAACAGCAAGCACAATGCAGTTCGAAAGATCAATTTCGGTCCGTGATGAATCATGTCCAGACAAAATTAGCAAATGGTCTTCAATTTTAGCGTGCTTTTTTACAGGAAGAACCTCCACATAATTGATTTTCTCTTTTTTGTCCTTTGAGTCGTCAGAATTGGTTTTCGGAATCTTTTCTGGCTCTAATATCCATACATAACCCTGTAATAAATAAAAAGAATTTTCCCTAAATTTTACAAAAACTGTAATGATAAACCCTAAATACTAAACAATTAAAACGGAAATTTAAATCAATTAAGAGAAAATATCAAAATAGAGTTATGACTGAGCACTTATAAAGTAGTTGGACCAAAATAATATTTTTTTAATTGGGGGTTCTGAAATGATTATTGTATCAAACATGGATGGTCAACTAAATTATTAAAAACAAATAATCTTCTTCAAAGAAACCAATGTCTAAATTTCTCATTCCTTCTTAACAATGAACAGTCCATTACTAACAATTTCACTTCATCCAATTCAAATTGTCTAAATTGCAAAATCAGGCACCAAATTACAATCATAATTCCAACCAATTTAAAAACAAAACCCAAAAATATCAAACTAAAAATGATAAAACAACCAACAAATTCATACCTGTTTGTTACTGGATAAATTGATCGCACTTTCGCCATGAAGACCGCAGGATTCAGTATTTTCTACCAAATCAAGCGCCGCTTGGTTCTTCCTTTCGATCCATTCAAGCACGTAGACGAAAACGAGGGCCTCAAGTCCCAAAACGCACGCGAATCCGAGGAGGAGGCCGAGAAAGAAGGAGAAAAACATGTCACATGAGCGAATTGTAAAGGAAGAGGAGAATTGGAATTGGAAATATTACAACTGAATTGAATTGAATTGAATTGAATTGAATTGGTTTGGAGTTTGATGGTTTCTTGTAGACTTGCACTGATTACGGAAGTTGAAAAGAGGAGAAAAGAAAAATGATGGGTTAAAATTAAAACCGCCAATTTTGCGATTAAACCGTTTTTCTTTGTTTATTTGTTAATAGTTTTGGGGTGATTTTACATGTGCCCCTTAAAAGTCTAGAAAAATCATATATACCTTTCCAATATGCAAATAGCAAATGTAGAATATACTACTATAAAATGTAGAAAATATCTACATATAAACAAGTTCCACTATAAAATATAGAATATACGTGAACTTGTTTAATTTTCCGTATTCATATATTATTTTAAAATGTGAATCTAACATTTTCAGCATAAATATTAAATTCTAAATGTTAATATGTCATTTTTTTTTTAAATGCGAGCTTGAGGATATATCTCAATATATAATATCTATGACATATATAAAGTTTCAATTGTCTATATATCGGGTTCTCAGGGTAAATATAGCATTTTTACTACTCATAACAAAATGTCAAGTAGAGTTCTTGTGTGAATCTTTAGTTCTTGCTCCAGCCAAAATAAAATCTAGTCAGACTCGAGTAAAATAATAATAATAACAATAAATAATAATAATAATAATAATAATAATAATAATAATAATAATAATAATAATAAATGAAAATAAATAAATAAATATAAAATAATAATTATTTTTATTTATATAATAATAATAAGTACAAAAAAAATAATAAATTAATATTAAAAATATTAAAAAATAATAAATAACAATAAAAATAATAATTATTATTGTGATGATAATAATAATACTAATAATTATAATAATAAAATAACAATAATAATAAATAAAGATAATAATATGTAATAGTAATAATAATAATTATAATAATAATAAATAAATAATATTAATATTACTTATTTTTTATTATTATAATTATTATTACTATTATATATTATTATTATCTTTATTTATTATTATTGTTATTTATTATAATAATTATTATTATCATCACAATAATAATTATTGTTATTATTATTTATTATTTTTTAATATTTTTAATATTAATTCATTATTTTTTTTGTTTTTGTACTTATTATTATAAAAATAATAATTATTATTATTATTTATTTTCATTTATAATAATAATAATAATAATAATAATAATAATAATATAAGGTGGAGGTGGATTAACTCATTCATGTATTTTGTCATCCCAACTTTTTGAAGAGATGACAAAATATATGGATCTTGCCTCTCAAATCCTTCATCAAGAGATTTTGACTCAAATCCATGTTTTTAAAAATAAAAACCTAGATACACCACATCAAACATGCCCATAGTCCACCACAGTTACACCGGTAATGGTGGTCAGCCCTTTAAGGCTATAGACTCCTAAAAGTCCGGCTCTAAAAACATCGGTGTTTCGTCAGATTAGGTTGCTCAAGTCCTCTAGGTTAGCAACTCCAGCATGGACCGCATCAAGCTACAGTAAAATTATTCATAGCATAATTTTGTTGTTTGGATGGAATGATTATATAGATGTAAGAGATGGGACTAAATTAAAATTAAAAATAAGAGGTTTCTTCTAATATCTTAATAAATTACATGGAGGACATAACTAGATTCATTAATGATTATTTCTTTTTCAAACTGGCTCAATATTTCAATGTATACCATTTTATCCCTTTCTAAACTATCTAAAATTTCTGTCATACATCATACGTGAAAAATTGGAAATACCATAGGATGCAAACTACCTTCAAATGAAAATGAGCACCAAAATTCTGTGAATATATTTCTCATTTTCCAGACAATTAAGAAACTGAAAGCATGCCACATTATATTAAATAATAATTACCCACGTCTTTATTCTTCACTTGTTTTATAAGCCTTC
Organism: Juncus effusus; assembly: GCA_027726005.1. Classification (NCBI taxonomy): domain Eukaryota; kingdom Viridiplantae; phylum Streptophyta; class Magnoliopsida; order Poales; family Juncaceae; genus Juncus; species Juncus effusus. The sequence continues at coordinate 2,058,235 of CM050906.1, read as the reverse complement.
TCAAACACATCAGTATAAAAAAAAATCAGTACTAATAAGGAGTTGGAAAAGTCGGCCTGAATTGGAACAAAATAAGCCCAAGGTTTTTACGGAAAGTGAGCCCAAATTTAAACAAAACAAGCCCATAACAACGGATCAAGTTGGATTGGCTAGATAGTAATATGTTCATGTACTACAAATTTTATTTTTCATTTCTTTCTTGACAAAATTATGTCCAATGCTCACAGGTGACGCAAAATGCTCGTTGGTTGGATCGCTCAAAATCGGCTCAAGAAGAGCTCGTTTAAAAATGGCTCGAACTGAACTTAAACCGAGCCACTTCAAGATAAAATGAAGCCGAGCTCGAGCTAAACCATGTTTAGCATGTGGTCGGCCCATTTTAAATTTCAATCTTTTTTAATTTTTTATCCCCCCCCCCCTCTTTTCTAAAGTCTAAACCCGTGCCTTTCTCCTCCATAAGATGGTCATTCGGTTCGGTTTATTCGGTTACCGAATCAGTCAATTACGGTTAATTTGGTTCGGTTTAAAATTTTATGTTATTCGGCTAATCCGGTTCGGTTCAGTTTCGGTTTTTGAAAAATCGAATAAACCGAACCGACCGAATTATATGTCAAATTACTCATTTTTATTGATTTGATCTTAATTGATTGATTATGCATATTCATATTAAAAATTAGTATGATTATTGTTTAGTCTAAAAATATTAATTTTGATGTAACATTGTTTAGATTTCTTATTAATTCGGTTCAAACCGAATAAACCGAATTAAAATCCGGTTTATTCGGTTCGGTTCAAAATTCGGTTCTATTTTTATTCAGTTCGGTTCGGTTTAAGTCTAGTTCGGTTCGGTTAAATTCAGTTTGGTCTTATTACCGAACCGACCGAATGAACACCCCTACTCCTCCATCTTGAACTCAACCAGCATCCCACCGCAAGTTTCTTCTAAATCGTAGATTCACTCGCTGCATGAGCCACACACCAAGACAAACCAGACTCGCACCAGCCATGCAAATGAGCAATGCACTGCATCAGATAGTCGGATTTGATGTGCTAGATCGCCGGAGCAGAAATGCAAAAAAAAAGTCGAGCGGGCTTGAGCCAAGTCGAGCTGACTCAAGTTTTTCCGTGCCGAGCTTGAGCCCCTGTTTCGACTCGAGCCGAGCTAACTCGAATGAGAATCCGAGTTGAACTCGAGCTGGTTCATGTTCGACTCGACCTTAGCTCATTGTCAGCACTACTTTTGGCCTCTCATCTTTTATTCAATGTTCAATTAAGTTTTTAATATTTTTAATTCCTCCATTCAAGTCCTTACATCAATTATATGATGATGTGCCGAAATAGCGCATACGATCAAATGTCAACATATCATTTTAAGATGATTTGATATAAAATATTATGTTTTGTGTGGAGACTTCTGGAAAACTCTAGATATTGTATAAAAGAAAACGTTGCAGGAGATATGAAAGTTCTTCATATTTGATTGCTATGATTCTATTTCTTAATTGATAATTAGAATTGGGAATATGTTTATTTTCCTTATATTTGTTTACATGAATTAGGCGTTAATAGGGCAACAAATCTTTGATTTATTTCCTTGTATTAGGTATGACTCTCACTATAAATAGAGGGGTAAGAGTAGAGTTTTATTCATTCCAACAATCACAAACAATTGTATTGTATTTTTCTTTCTCCAAGTATAAAAAAAGTGTTTGAGTGTCAGTGGCCGTGGTTTTTACCCTTAGGATTTTCACGTAAAAAATCTTTGTGTTTTTGTGTCTTGCTATATTAGACACAATTCAATTTGAGTAATTAAGTCTTCTAAATATTTCATATTCAATTCAAATCTCGGAAAACACAATCATATAACACAGATTTAACAAAGTCTATTAATCCAATGAGTTGAACATAAAAATAAAAATAAAAAATAAAACAAATATTCAGATTAAATCAAAATGGAATTCTACACGTTACCGCAAGTGAATAGAGATTCCCCCTTTTCTGTGTTGAGGAGGGTAAAGATCCTGCTGATAGGATAAAATCATCATGTGTCCAAATAGATTATTGCTACGTATCAAACAAGATAACTTTATTGATTAAAAAGAATCTATCAAGGATATAGTAAAAATTCCATTCACATTTGACCCAAATATAACCACCTCTACTTTTCTAAATATAATTATTATGTGATGCAATAAATTATAGAATATGGAATCCTTGTTTTATCAAAGAGGTTGTATTTTAATAATGTGGGACTGTCGTACCATTAACTTGAGGCTATAGATGATTAAGACTACTTTCGGTGCCTTTATTTTCAGGCCTGTAGATAGTCTCAACTCAATCTATGTAGTAAGAATCATTCTGACCTATAATTCAAATTTAATTCCTAAAAAATGGAAAATTATAGAAACTTGACTGTTCAAAAGAAAGATTTTTTTCTTGAAAATATAGAGTATTAACACTCGAACCAATAAGTACCACCTGACAGGAGAGACTTAGTCTCTCTAGTGGACAAATTAAAGGGAAATGATTCAGGTTGCCTAAATATCCTATACATAATTTCTCATAATACCATAACTTCTCATTATGTAATGTCATTTTATATTTTTTTCGTTTTACCAAGTTGAAAGATATGAATTATAATGGCAATTGCTAACAAAAAAGATATCCTATACAAGAACCAAAAATCTTGTTTTTTTATTAAAAAGACAATTTTTTTTTTTTTGAGACAACCATAATTAATGAGTTATTAGATTTGCTAAATATTGAGCTGAATGTGTTTATCATGGTTTGTGACTTGAACTTGAGCTAGCAAGCTTGCCTAAAAAGACCAAAGTTAAAAAAATATAATTTTTGTATACAAAATAGAAGTTACGAAAATCATTGGAAGAGCATTGTTTACAAAATTTAAATTTTGGGCAAAATTTATAGGAATCCAGAAATCGGTCCTAACAACAACCCCGAAAATGAAAATAAGAAAAAAAATATCTTCTTATTTTAATTTTGGTTTGATGAATTTGATTTTTAGGTATATTATTTTAATAGGGTGATTGTATTATTTCTCTTAGCAAGGAAAATATTTAATACATCGGCTTCATAGTAAAAAAGTCAAAATACTCATGAGGAAAGTTGAGTGATCAAATGAAAAAGAGAAATTCCTTTTTAATGAAGCATTCAAAAGAGAATTTCCCTTTTAAGTGGCAAAAATTTAACCCCATATGTGTTGTTCTCAGTTTGATGATATTTAAAACGATTCCGAACTACTAATCTATTTTTGAGAATGATTTATAAGTTCAGATGAATTCAAGTTCAAGAAATCGAAAATAAAGATTTAATCGTAACGGACATATTTCTCTATTTTCGGAAAGACAAGAAGACGTCACGCATTCTCTCAAATGATGAAGTTTTGGAGCTCTTCAGTATTTTTCTTGTGTTAAATTTTGCAATTGAGTATTATTATTTTTCTACTAAAAAGAGAGAAATCATGCAAAATTTGTCTATTCCGTTCGGAATGGAATAAGTCCCGTTCCAAACGGAATATTCCTTTCCGCCCCTATCTGAATGGATTAATCCATTCTTCAAAATTAAGGCCTGACTTCTTTGGCTGAAAAATTGGTCCATTCCGTTCGAGCCATTTTTTTAGCTGTTTGAGCTTTTAATTATGTGATTGCCTTCCTTTTTGGTATTCCGTTCGGAACGGAATAGGTCCCGTTCCGTACGGAATAGTCTCTTTTTCTTATTTGTGAACTTCTCCTTTCATCTTTAAAAGAACAGCTCCAATCTGAAATTTTTTACCAGTTTTCAAGAAGAAAAAACAAGAATTATCTCTGTTTAGTATTCAATAATATTCACTCAATAATTATTGTGAGATTAGGGAGAAATTAGTGAGCGGTTTTTTGGTTTATTGATTGAGAAATTGATTGTAAGTTCGATTCGCTTCGAGTTGTAATAAGACGAACGGTGAATCGTAGTCTTGTAAAAGAAAATCCTATTTGGATTAGTGGAATCAAGGAGCCGAAAGACATACCCACAGAGTAGGCGCTCGTGAACGCAGCAAGAGCTGCTTGCGAGAACGAATGGTTACAACAACAATTCTCGGTGTTCGGTATCTTTATTATTTTCGTTCGTTTACTTTCAATTTAATTTTATTTACTTGAGTTAATTCAACCATTTATTAAAAGTATAAAATTACTAAAAGGTCTAAAAATCACACTTCCGCACGTTTTTGGTGTATTCACCCCCCCTCCCTCCCGGGCCTCAATTATTCAACAATTGGTATCAACAATATGAACTTGACAATCACAAAGGACATCTAGCTTTAGCCAATTGCACAAAGAATCTCAATTATTATCAAAATGTTTGGATAAGAAATTAAGAGAATTTATGTTGACAAGATGTATGATTCTTCAAACCATTGAAAAAATATAGTTCCATATATCATCCGTAATTAGAAGTATCAAAATATCATGTTTACTCCTTATAAAGAACTCAATTTCTAAATAACTCAAATATACAAGGGTTACTTCTGCAACTCTTTTATTTTAATGTTATTTCAAAAAATAACTCCCTAGTCCTCTAATCCCTCCTTTGCAGGGGATATGTAATTTCCTTCATTTTCAAAGGGCATGCATGATATTTGCCATATTGCTAGGATATACACGACATTTTGAGACTTTACAAGGCCACACATGAATTGCCAAAAATGAATCTAACCTAAAATGATATCCAACTATTTTAAAAGCAATCTATACTACTTTTTGCCCTATGTGCTTGACCATAAAGGAACTTCAAAAGTTTGAATCATCATAGATTTGCATACCCAAATATGTTAAAGAGCTTCAAAATACAAAGAAACAATTGAAGCTATTTCTTAAAAAAATATATGAACTGTCCAAAACCAAAGAGTTCAAATTCATGGCACAATTAGCACTCTAATTTAGATACATACATAACAAAAATCCATAAAATTATGAACTGATTATTCTATCCAAACCATCAGATCTACCATGAAGCCATGCAAAAATATACAAAACCACACAACTCGTAGTAAATTCTTCTGGTATAAAAACTAAATCCACTCCGTAAAAAACTCCCAATTTCACTCTCACCCTTAAAAACCTCAAAACACGTAATATTTCGACATTTCACGGGGACCCAAATGAAATTTTCTCACAACCGAAAAACTATGTACCATTTTTATTATCTATTTACAGTGATTAGAGAAGAAATTAAAGTCGTGATGATGAACTCCGAGCTGTTTCAACCAAGAATCGGCCGCGCTGTGAAGTGTGCTGATTCTTCTAGAAGCTTCTAGATCTCTCCACACACTTCCTTGCATTTTATATGTTGCAAGTCCAAAAGGAGAAAGACTCATTTGCTTCTCAGTTTTAATTTCCTTTTCATCCAAGGTGGAATCTGTAAGAATTTGAGATAAAGTTAAGGTTAAAGTGACTAAATTTTAATTTGGATAATAATTAATAGGTGAGTGAAATATGTGAATACCTTGAAATAAGGAGGAAATTGTGTGATATGTCAAAAAACATGTAGTCATTTCCTTTAAATTTCCACGAGTTGGCACGTGATATATCGGATACCTATTTTACATAAAATATCCAAAAAAGAAGTGAAAAAGAAATATTAATATCTTTATATAACATAGAAAGAATAATATAATATTTTTTTAAGAAAATTGGGGAAAAAAAATAGTACCAAGCAATTGACATCCAACTAGCAGGAGAAAGCTCTGCACTTTTGAATGACATCAACCCTGGATGATCTTTTGACAGCTCATTAATCTACATTTAATTAAAAAAATATTATTAAATTCAATTAATAAAGCGACCATTTATTGAAGCCAAGTGCAAGTATTTTTTACAATGATAGTGAAATAATGGACTTGAGACGACACATTCTTACTTTTTGTTAAATAAAAAAAGAGGTATGCTAACATTTTCCACATAAATATCCTTCATAAAAAGTAAAAGTAAAAATAGAATTTTCAAAACAATTACTTAGTCAAAAAGGGGAATCCTTTCTAAAGGAGAATCCCACTCAACAAAATGTAAGTATAAATTCCAAACTTTTTCCTTAGACTTTTTCAAAACATGTTAACACTGGTAAGCGAAACATGATTTACTGGTAACCAAAACATTATTTACTATTAAATGTTTCGTTTATTGCATATATATTCCCCATAGAAATAAAAGATATTTACCAAAATAATATATTTCATACCAGTGTAACATATTTTTCTTACTACCAAGAAATAAAAAATGAGGAAAATATACAGGGGCATACTAACATTTTCCACAGGAATATTCTTCAAAAAAAGGGATAAATACCACCATTAGTCCCTGTACTTTAGTTGGATTTCAATTTAGTTCTTGTACTATCAATTTGACATGCTTTGTTCCTGTACTTTATAAAAACATGTATGATTAATCCCTTAGTTAGGCACTAACCATGCATAATATTATAAAGTACATGGACCAAGAATGTCAAATCGATAGTATAGGGACTAAATCGCAATCCAATTAAAGTTCAGGGACTAAAAAAATATTCCAAAACAATTTTTACCTTGTCGAAGAGGGGAATCGGTTCGTAAGAGAATCCCACTCAACAATACAAATTCCCAATCTTTTCCTTCAAATTTGTTACATTTACAAACATGTAACATATTTCACTTACCACCAAGTACAAAATCAACGAAATTAAAGTACAAATTCCCAAGATACAAAAAAAATTAAAATTATTTACCAAAGTAATATTTTTAATACAATTTTTACCAGTGTAATATATTTTGCGAAATATATAAGTACACACTAACGTTTTCGAAAAATAAATAAAATTCCAAAATCAATTATTACCTTGTCAAAGAGGGGAATCCATTCATAAGGAGAAACCCACTCAACGAAATCAAAATACAAATTCCCGAACTTTTCCCTCACATTTGTCACATTTACAAATACGTACTATATTTCTCTTACCACCAAGTAAAAAAACCAAGATAATACACCGGGCAACACACTAACATTTTCCAACACAATATTCCAATCAATTTCACAACACTTTTTAACATCCTTCAAAAAATAAATGTTGTTATTTACCTTGTCGAAGAGGGGAATCCGCTCATAAGGAGAATCCCACTCGACGAAATTGAAGTACAAATTCCCAAACCTTTCTTTCGAATTATTATTCGTAACGTTTCCAAACGCGTCAGAGTCGAACGCCAGGTCATCAGACGAGGAGACGGTGTCCCAAGACTTGGACAGCTTCTCGCTGTCGTCGCTCCACGAGTCGCTCTCGCTCTCCTCATTTGTTGAAAGACTATTATTGTTCCTATAAATAAACAAAAATGCTTATTTTTTTATTTATTTTAGAAACAGAAATGTTTATTTGTTGAGGTTTAGTATAAGAGGAAGGGTTTGTTGAGTAGTTGTAGGATGGAAGGAAGTGTGATGTAGTGATGAAATGGTAGATTAGATGGAGATATGGTAGTGAAATAAAAAGGATTGTAATAATAATATTAATGAATTGTTGAGACTAGTACTGATGATAGGATTATTAGTTGTCATTAGTAGTAGTGTTAGTAATTTGTTGATATTGTTGTTAATAAGTTATTTTTATTTTGTTGGTATATTAGCATTTTAGGTACTGTTTTGTTACTATATTAAAATGGCACCGAAAGTGTTATTTGTTGAGGTTTAATATTAAGAGGAAGGATTTATTAAGGTTGGTTAGATTGGAAAGCTCGTTGGAATTGGAGTTGTTTAGTTTGGTAATGTAGAAATAAAATAGAAATGATGGTAGTAATAATGATACCAATGGATTACTGAAACTACTCAAAATAACAAAGTATTATTATTGTTAAATTAGAGAATTCTCAGCTTTAACCAAACAAGAGAAAAAACGGAACCTAAAATCAAACGAGAGAAAAAATAGTACCGAGAATCAACCAAACGAAAAAAAATCGTACCTAAACTCAAACAAGAGAAAAAGTTGTACCCAAAATCAAACAAAAGAAAGAAAAAAATGGTACCTAACATCATACGAGAGAAAACATTTTTTTTTCTCTTGTTTGTTTTAGGTACCATTTTTTTTTCATTTGTTTGAATTTGGGTATCATTTTTTCTCTTGTTTGATTTTAGGTACCATGAATAATTCATTTATTAATGAAAAAACAGAGAAGAATTTTTTTTACCTTGGACTAGTACTCAAGACAGATTTACTAGTATAAATCTGAATCGCAGAGAGATAAGGCACATAATATTGCACAATATTATCTTTGGTGTTTAAACTCAACGGTACACCAAGTCCATATGCACTACACTCATTGTACCAATCCCAAAGATCTTCTAGTGAAAAACAGTCCACCAAATCTCTTGAATCAGGGTGAAATAAACTGCTTGGTTCTTTGAAATTGCTCTGTTTTAGTTTAAGCGGATTAAAAAAGGGAAATTAGATATTGATCCTTGGAATTAAATGGAGATTTTTGGGTTTGGATGGATTGGGAATTAAGAATTCGAGTGGAGAAGTTTTGAGTCTCTATCGAAAGATTGAAAAGGGAAAGATATTGGGTAATATAGTTTCAACTTCAACATTGATTTTAGGTATTATTAGCTAAATAAGGTAAAAGATATGCAAATAAGTTTGTTTGGGTAAAAAAAGAGATATAAATGTATAATACAACAAGAAGCAAATTTCAAGCCCCCTCCAAATTTTCTCAAAAAAATAAAAAAGCAAATTACATGAAAATCAGTAAAAAAAATTCAAAAAATCAAGCCAAAATGTAAACATATGGTCGATTAGCCGAACTATTTTCACACTTCAATAACAAAGAAATTAAAAAAATGGTATTAGTTCTAGACACGCAAAAACTAAAATTCAAACAAATCATCAGAAAGAGAGAAAAAGCAAAGTTTTTACCTTCGAAAGAGAGAAAAGCGGTACAGATGGCGTGACTGAACTGAGAAACGTCTCCAGATTAGACCCAGAATTTCCTCCCAATTTCGCCTCCATCTCTTCTTCCAAATTCCCAAAATCCAACACGCAGCTAAATTCCTTATTATCTTCAGATCACTCTTTTATCACTAATCATTCATATGCATTCATTGAAACCAAAAATTCAATGCACGGATTTCAGAAACCAAGCAATTCAATGCAATGATTCGGTTCAACGAACGAACCCGGCTTATTCAGCCCAGGCTTGGAAAATAAATACAAGGAACAAACAATTAAAATGAGATATATAGAATAGAAAGTAGAAACTTGGGTTGTTCTCTTCTCTTTTGTGTGTGTGTGTGTGTGACTGAGTGGGAGAAAAATGTGAAAGTTTATTCTGTTTTTGGGGGTTAATTTTTTTGGAAAATATGGATTGATTTGATTGTGGTGGGGTGAGTATTGACTTTCTGGCTGAGGAGAGAGAGAGAGAATCAGAATAGTGGACGAGAGAGGGAGAATGAGAGAGAGGCCCGAGTAGCCGCGTGTTTCTATGAGGACAACTGTTGTTACACTTGATCTTGTGTTGTATGCCTCCATTGATTGTTGGTATTATTTAGTAGCATGTGTTTTTGGTAGTGTTCATAATAAAGATCAAAGAGATATGACGCTGCATATGTACGACATCGGAAAAATAGTATATAGAGATAATAAATAGTATATAAATTTGAATAGTATATAAGATTTTTTTTTTTAGAGAAAATAAATAGTATATATGTATAATAATGAAAATAATTTATTGAAAAGCGAAAAAGTAATGTATCGTCAAGTCGTGCTTTCAGATTTCTCTATAAAAGAAGCATTAATTAAATTTTGGAAAAAAATTTAATCAAATATTGATACGATTGTCATATTAGGACATGGTGATCTAAGAAAAGATTATTTCTTATTGTATTTTTTATTGCAATTATACAAGTATTGTTTTGCTATATAAGTAAGGCCGAATTTCACGTGTACCCCTATAAAAGATCATAATTTCATGTATACCGCTACAAAAAGTGAAATATCACCAATATCCTAGCAGGGGTATACGTGAAATTATGAAGTTTTGCAGGGTACATATGAAATTTGGCCTATAATTAAAACATGTATTTCATAAAAGTGGATGTTTTTGTTAACTAAATAAGATCAAGGAATATGGATATTTTGCTTAATTTGATTTGATGTTCTTGATTGTTTATCAAGCATGTATTTGGATTTTGTTTATACACAAAACATGTAATTTTTTTATATTTAACGAGTAATTTATGGCAAATAAAAATAGAAAATTACACAAAATATTGATATTTTGTTTAAATATCCATGATCTTGTTTCTTTAACAAGCATATGCCTAGATATTAATTATTAGTAAGCATGTATTTAGTAAGTTCGTGTAGCGGATGTAATCTTAGAACATATAATATATTTCCTTTTATAGCAGTGTCATTATTAATTATTATAAAATTATGGGCCGCATTTTTTTCAACTCATTCGCTGCATAAATTTTGACCAATGGATAATTCATTGTCTCAATTGTCAATTTAAAAAAGTACATAGATAACATGTATGGTATTATGTTTATAAATTTTCTATTATTATAAAACTTTATGACTAAATGCAAATTATATAATTTTATGCACGAAAGAGATGTTTTAGCAATTACATTTTCGGTTCATGAATCATTGAAAAATCTATAATATTTCATTTGATTTAATAATATCCATCCTCATTTATACATAATATCGTTATGTACATATTATTTCTGAATGATATATAGACTTTAGTATATTGTACGAATATATTTTACTTTTTGCATGAAGATATTATAGTTATCATATTCATGACTCTTCAACATAAACAAAAGAGTAAATTTTAACATATTTTACATAATATATTAATAAGTATAAATAATAATGAGAAATGATGACATTATTTATTAATTTGTTCTTTCATCATTTTTTTTGATTAATTTTTTCTCATGATAACATCATAATTTTATTTGCAAAGTTACTGAAAATTTAATATAAACTACTTCCTTAATAAAATTTAATTAATAATACTTTATATATGTTTTTCTATAAGTTTTACAAAATCTAATACAATCAACTTAATATATTCTGACACATGAGATCATCATTATTGTTTGAAACACTGTACTGTCTGATATATGGGGCCACAAACTAAGGCCACAAAGAAATTGTGCTCAGTCAGTAATAAATTTCATAGACATGTTTTTTTTCTTATTTCATGTAGTGTCCACTCATAAAGAGGATCAAGATGTGTGGAAAGAAATTTATTTACAAAATTTACATATAGAAACTACAAAATAATATATAATTAATATTTAAAAATTGATCATCTTTTAATACAAGTTTGAGATGAGTGATCCAACACTCACGAAATATTAAATTATCAAATTAACGTAAAATAGTTCATGGATATCACTCATAACATCGAGAAAACTATAAAAAAAAATTGGTCACTTGTTTATTCTGATAAATTAGATATCATTATTATCTTCAATATAAAATTAAAGGACCTATAAAAGTTGAAGTACATCTAAACTTTTTTATGTATGTTTTATTTTTTGACATTTTCTACGTTAAAGCATATACATAAAATATTTTTTTGAAAAATATAAAGGCAACATAGACCAAGTCTTTTCAAGATATTGCAATACTACAGCGTTAAATCCGGTGTGTGGGTCTCCTTTTAACGAATTCGGATTCAAATTCTCATGTCAATGGGTCATGTGGTGTTGCTTGAATTTTGAGGATTTGTTATAAAATCTGTATCTTTTGTGGCAGCTATTCATATGGTCAAGTATTTAGGTAAATTGTTGTAATTCTGCTTTTGTATGAAGATTACATAATAATTTATATTATGCATATTTGTTGATTTATACTTGCTTAGTTATTTATATAGAGTTAAGAATAAAATTTTAAACAAAATCTGAATATTTCTGTGATAGAATAATTTATAGACATATAATATAAATAAATTTTGAGTCATATATTCAATTTTTTTAGAGTGGAGTCATATATTTAATTTAGTAATTGTGTTTTTTTTTCATTTCTCTAGTTTGTATACTTATCATTTTTTTATTACCGTTCATCCGTACTTAATCTTTTATTTTACTAGATCATCAATTATGAAATATTGTGATTTAGTAATTGATTTTTCTTATACCATATCTAAATTCTAATTACCAGAATTGTAAAGTAACCAGGAAAATGATGTAATATTACAAAAGTTTTTCAAAATTTATTAAGATGACTCTCCTACTTCATATAAAGTTTTTCTGTTTTAGCAATATTTTTTCCAATTATACATAGTTACAGAACGTAAAGTCACATATTTTTTAATACCAATTATTAATTATAGTCAACAACCAACCATTACAATTAATATATTAATGAAAAAAGCTCCCATTTTTTAATCAGCCATATATGACCTTTAAATGTTAAGTTATTAATATTTTTGCAAACTTTTAACTCATCAATTTTTTTATTTTTATTTTCGACTTCAATTAAGAATTATAATGTATTGGCTTGTACAATATTGGCATATCTTAGTCGAATTTCATGAGAGGAACTAAGTAATAAATATATAAATTTTAGTGTTATATAATATAATACTCCACAGTGACGGTATTTGCGGAACTTGTTTCTGCCCTTTTCTCCTTTCTCGGGGATTTACAGTCCAGTTTCATGTGGCCCTTTCTGCCACAGTTCTAACACTCCAACTCGCTGCGACCTCTCAACTTGGATCGTCTGTGGTTGTTGTTTCTCTGACATCCATGACCCTGACTCTCCACATTCAAGGATGAACTCATGGAACCCGAGGTTTCGTTCTGCTCCCTTCGCCGAATATCCTCGTTCAGGATACAGTCTCGTACCTCCTCAAAAGTCAGATCCTCCTTGCCGCCGACCAGCTTTCCGGCAATGATGACAATAACATAAGATCCTTCGTCTCTTCACCCAGATTAAATTTAAACGAGTCTAACTGGTTTGAATTAACCTGAAAAGAGTTCAGATGCTCGGCCACAAATCCACCTTCCCCCATCTTCAGGTAGAAAAGACGGTGTAAACCGCGTAAAACCGTCGTTGAATTTTTACACAATTTAGCAAAAATATTTATAATATGAGATGTTTTGTGCAGTCATTTGGTGGAGCATTTGAAGGGAGAGAAATCGTCGAGTTTTCATCGCCAAATCAAGACCTCACAAAACCATAGTCAAAGAAGCTAAAGATCTTACAAGATTCCGGAAAGAACATCTTCATGGTAGTAAATTCTATGTTGCACAGATACGGATACGGGGATACGACAAATCTCAAAAAATTTAGGATACAGATACGGCTATATATACTAATTTTTAATTATATTTATATAACATAATAAATAATAATAATAATAATAATAATAATAATAATAATAATAATAATAATAATAACAACAACAACAATAATAATAATAAAATAACAATCAATATTTCAAATTTAATACCAAAATATGTGCATGAAATTAAACACATACTTGATATCTAATGTTCGTAAAATTCGAAATTTGATTTAAGAAAATAATGATTTTTGGATTTCTCGGGGAATTGATTTTTTTTTTTTAAATTATCCGAGTTATAGACAAAATAAAAAATGTGACTTATATACGTTTGAGTGTGGGTTAAAATTTAATTTACAAAAAATAGTTAAAAAAAGTATAATGAATCAAAATGCATATTGAAAGTATTCCAAAAGTATCCTGACAGAATTATCACAGCCGCATCCTAGAAGAACCCGGGAAGTATCATAATGTATTCTGCCGTATCCTGAACGGGCATATCTGATAAGTATCAGGAACCGTATTTTTATCCTCCAGATACTTCTTAATTTTTGAAGTATCCACGTAACATAGGTATCAATTTTTCGAGAGAGCTTACGCAGCTAGTTAGAATTTAATTTTAGTTTTCCGATACTACTTTAGCATTGAGACTGTAACAAGATATTTCTCTTATTGTAAAAAGATTTTATTATTTTAGTAATCACATGAGTGGAAACAGATTATATCTACCATTCCTAAAAAAAAGTAATTCTAATAATGTATACTATTTAGATAAAAATCTTTAAAGAGACTATTATGATGCACTACACTACTCTACTACTGATATAAATTGACTACAATATTTTGAACCACAAAGAACCGCACTTTTCATTGACGATGTTGCGCTGTTTCACGTGCTCGTAACATTAGGATAAGGCCATGGAGAGCCACTTTTTCATTATAACCCTCCCTTAAAACTAATTTGCAAAATCATTATTTGTTGTGCAATTAAAATTCTAAGAATATTCTTGTGGTGCTTTTTGGCAGAATGAAACTTGAATGATATCTCCTAAATTTTTTTTTTTCATAATAAGAAAATAAGTTGTGTTATGCCTAAACTAAATTTTGTAATTGCATAGTGATATTAAGGGTAGTTAAAATTTTGAAATTCACTAAATGGCTAAATGTGCAAAAATATTGATCATTACGTTATTTTAACAGAAGTTATAGGGACTAAATCCAAGAAATACCAAGGAATTATCCACATAAGATGCTTTAGATGATGGCCCCATTAATTATTAATTAATTAATCGTACAAACAAAACTGAGTTTTGCCTATCTTTTTGACACGTATCTCTGCTTTACTTAACTTTTTGTAACCAATTCTAACAAAATTAATATATGACAAGTTACATTCATACATATTCTTTATTCATTACATAGCCACATAATTTTATTGGCAAGCCTAGAATGATTTGGCCGTCCAATTAAGATCATTCAGCCAATAGTGCAGCATGCTGAATGAATGGTACGGATATGAACCACTTCTTTTAATGGTCTATGATGGTACAATATGCACCAATATAAATTTTGAAGGAAATGTAAATCTTCAATTCTTCGTCATCACTTTATCTTCTCTTCGACCGTTTCTTTCTATTTATTTCAACAGTCGCTGCAAATGGCCCCTACTCTAAAAAAAAATACTTCCACAGTCCTTTTCCAATTTATCCCCTGTAAAATTGAAAATACTAGGATAATACTCGCTCTGTACTGCGGTTATTTTAATTATAATGTCCATTTCAACACATAGGTGCATAAACTTATAATGATACAAATTCAAATAATATTTAAAATTGATTTATAATATAGAAATAATATAATTTAATTATTTAAAGTTAGTTTACGAGATCATTTTTACTTATGGATTTAAGTTGCTTAACAAGATGTACTTATGTATTATTATTTATTTCAAAAAAAATGTATGATTCACAATTTGAGTACTTATGCTTAATAATTTGTTGTGTGTTTAGTTTCTAATATTTGACTGTGACGTTTAAATGTATTGCTTGATTTTATTTAACTGTGTGTTTAGGTAATTGATGGATTATTGCTCTCATCTATGTTCGATATTTACCACGAATTTCTTTTTGCGGATTTGTGTGCTCATACTATATTTAGGGAAATTTACAGAAACCCCCCCTAACTTTTCTGAATATTACAAAACTATATTTTATGATTTTCAAAAAGAAAACCCTATGATAGACTTCTCATTTACAAAAAATCCCCTTCATTATTAATATTTTTGAAATTCTCATTTTACCACTGTGATAAAAAGAAATTCAACAATAATTTTCTTAGAAAATAATTTTCTAGTATTTTCTGAAAAATATTTTTTATAAATATTTAAAAAAATCTAAAAAAATATTATAAAAAAAATTTCTTAAATTTTTTATTAAAACTATTTTTAAGAAGGTAAATATAAAATCATGATGGCTAAAGCACGTCCAAAACGGGACAAAATTTGTATATACTGTTTTTTCCGCTTTTCAATATATTAATATTTTTCCTGTATACTGTTTTCACTGTTTTACGTATGTACTGTTTTTACCTCTATATATTGTTTACACACAATGAATCTTATATACAGTTGTTTTAATTTTATATTGTGTTTAGTGTTTCTATGTATTATTTTTCGCAAAAAGAGGAATGTCGTGTTGCACAATAGGAAACTCCCATCGTGCACAAATCCCTTTTAAGAAATATATTTTCCCTAAAATTATTTTTTAAAACAAAAAAATTCAGAAATATTAAATTTTTTTTTGTTTTAGGAAAATATTTTTAGGGACAATATATTTCTTAAAACCATATTTTTGTAAGATTTTCTTAAAATAGATTTGATAAAATATTTTTTTTAATATTTTTTTAATTCACAATTTTTAAAAATATTCTTTTCAGAAAATATTAGAAAAATATTTTATTATAGGGGCAAAATGGGAATTTCAAAAATATTAACTATCAATTGGATGGAAAAGTGGATGGAGGGGTTTTTTGAAAATGAAAAGTTTATCATAGGGGTTTTTTTTGAAAATCTGAAATATAGGAATTTTTTGTAATATTCAAAAAAGTTTGGGGATTTTTTGTAAATTTTTCTTATATTTATTATCTATTGATTGAATTGCAAAATACAATTTATTAGGAAATCATCATATTGACGTGTTACATTCTTGGAATTTGTTGTGTGACACAAAATATGCCACTTTACATTACAGTGCATACTTAAATCATAACTGTCAATTTAATTTTTTAATGACAGATTAGCATTCTGTATTATGCTAGTATTAAAAGATTGGTTAAGGAATAATATTGGGCTGCCCACTTTTCGGTATGAACTGGCTAAGGAACTAATTTCATGGAAAGTTGATTTAGAAGCAAATAGTGGAAATCAGGAGTTGCTAATTTATCTTAACAATTATGCATTGATCAAAGGTAAGTGTAGAACTTCAGGAGATGTTTCCATATTCATAATGGTTTCTGTGCACATAAATACATGAGATGTGTGCTTGTAATCAAATGCTACAAGAAAACATATAAGACATCTCCCAAAGCCTACAAATAGCTTTCTAAACGAGTTATGAATTGGATATATATACTGATTATTGACGCACAAATTAGCTTAATCAACATTATTTCATATTATGCCGGAATTAGATAAATGCTGATTATTGACCCACAAATAGCACAATACAAAATTCTTCTGGCTTCCTCTTGTATTTTCATAAATCCATCATTAATCTATTCTTTTTGGCTCCCTCTAATAGCTTATAACGCAGGAAGAATCTAGATTTATTTGATAGTTTTCTTTTAGAGATTGTAATAACTTTTGTAGGGATCTGCATAAGTTATAAACTATTCAAGCAAGTTGAAGTGATTTGGGGATTGACAACTTTGTGGACACCATTGGTATGTATTTGATATATCAGAATCATGTATATATATACTTTTTATGATAGAGAAGAACACACATTATATCAATGATGGGAAGATGGAACACACATTTTGTGTTCATTCAAATATCATTAGTTTTGTATATTTATTAAGATAGCCTACACCCAATTCAAATATCATTAGTTATTTGTTTCTGATACTAAAAGCGTGAGCAAATATTTAAGAGAAATGTGTTTGGTCTATGCCCATGCACCGGATGTGTGAAGTCTTAGTCTTCAACACAGACGGATGATCGAAGTAACATAGAAGATTGTGCTATCTCGTCATTTTTTCTTGAGAAATTGCCTTTACTACGAAAGGTCTTTAAGAAAAAATAAGGATTATTTCTTATTCTACAATTTAATTATTTACATCAAACAAATTACTTTTCCACAAATCTGAACTTTACAAACATTGCAGTTTAAAAGATCTTACAAATATCATATCATATATTAAATTACATCCAAACAAACCTTACTCTCGTTGAATAACGGGTGATGAATAAATAAACAAAGTTTCCATTATCACTCTATCATTTTCATTATGAACTGTTTTCATTATCAATATATAATTTTCAACGACTCTGTACAATTTTTTTGTGCTCAGCTCAAATATCCTGATTACTGATTGTTCAACGACTCTGTACAATTTTTTTGTGCTCAGCTCAAATATCCTGATTACTGATTGGCCCACAAATAACCTAATCAGCACAGTTACAGATTAGGCATCACCCAAAACCCATCTTAACGGTGCATCGGAATGAAGAAACACATCACCTACGAGACAAAAACACCCAATTGTCTCGTCAACCATGTTATATGGGCGCATCTTCCATGCCCACCACAAATTTAGAAAAAATTAAGCCCATCAATTTTTTTTAACCGGATTAAATCTCAGCCCTACAATCATACAAGGGCAATTTGGTCCAAAAAGTATTAGCCGGTCACCCCTTTTCTTTCCTTTCTTCCATCATTTCTTCTTTCCTTCCGCTTTTCTCTCCCCATTTCCTTCGTATCTTGGAACAAACGAATGAACTTGACTCCGAGCAGTCCTCCCTTGCTGAAAAGACGATTTTTTTACTTTTCTTTAGTCAGATGCCGAGGTCGTCCCCACCCAATGATTCTCTTCAACGTTTATATCAAGAAAAGAAGATTACACAATGATTGAGAGGGAGAGGAGATGGATGAGGTTCGGAGCACGACGGCATGGGTGGCTGGCTGCGCCTCTCATGTCAAGGTCGATTCTCAAGGTAAACCGCCTCCTTTTCATCTCACCTCCTATTTTCTATTATATTTGGGGTTTAGGGTTTATACAATTACCGCTCTTACTTCCCGCCCCTTTTGTTATTTTTACTTTTATTTTTTTCGTGATTTTTGACCAAATCCCATGCGTATTTGATACAATTTAACAATTTGTTTAGAGTACATGTTATTCTAAATTATTCTTTTAATATCGAGTGGATACTTGACACATTCTGTAATTTCGATGAACTGATTCTATAAAACAGAATTACAAAATCCAATAATGCAGATTTCTTTAAAAAAAACTTGTCCGTTGATATACTAGATTTAAATTTCATTTCTTTATTATTGCGCTGTAAAATTTGATAATGGTTTATTTCGACAGAGGATTGAGAAAGGAGAGGAAACTTTGGAAGGAATAAATCTAGGACCTTAATTTCCAAGGGCCTTAAAAAGGTGATAAAAGACGCTAATATTATAAATAAATTTTTGTTCCATACCTCTTTAATTGCATAATATAATGCTTTGTTATTTTTATGGAAAAATCAAATTTCAAACGGCCCAAGCATTACATTGTTTCCAACAAGTTTTTGTTCCTTTTCTTAATATATATATATTTTTTTGTGATTTGCAGATCGTAGCATACCTTGCTCTAATTTGATATGGAGCCTTGCATATGTATTGGAGTCTCGTAGTTTGCTTAAATTTTTTCAGGAATTATTGTTGGAGGTTGTAGTTTGTTCCAATTTAATTTACTGTGATTAATGTGGTTGGCTGTTAATTGTATCCGTTTATTTTATTTAATTGTGATTAATCTGATAGGACTGATTGTTCCTTTCATTTTGCGGATTTGTGTCATACTAATCATATTGACGTGTCACATTCTTGGAATTTGTTCACACAAAATATGCCACTTCACATACAGTCCATAGTAAATTCTTCTGTCATTTTAATTTTATAATGATTGATTAGCATATATATATATATATATATATAACACGTAAGGCATCTCCCAAACCCTACAAATAGCTTTATAAACGAATTAATTCGATAGATTTTTATTGACCCACAAATAAGACAATCCAACATTGTTACATAATAAATAGTTATCATTGCGCCCAACAAATAACCTAATCAACACAGTTACAGATTAGGCATCACCCATCTTAACGGTGCTTCGGAAGAAAGAAATACATCATCAACGAGACAAAAACGCCCTATTGTCTCATCAACCATGTCAAACACTCCAAAATCATGTTCTTCCCTCCAATATGAACTCACACATATCACTATAATATATTCCATTTTCAACACAACCAGCAAACATGCTCGGATCCACAACCACCGCTGAATTATTCCCCATGAACAACGCAAGGTTATCAATGTCATCTACTTCTTTCCATCTTCCTTTCCTTACATCAAGCCTCAAAACCCAAAATTCCTCGGGCTTCCTCTTGTATTTCCCAAATCTCAAGACGAGCAGCAACTCTCCCTTGAAGTTCACCAAGTACCTCTCGGTGGCAATCTTCTTGAAATACGGTATACGCAGCGCAATTCTTCTTATTGCAGGATCAAAACCCACATCGACGGCGAAGAATTCATGATAGCTGGAAACAGCGTAAAAGCTTCCTTGAAAACAAATGACATCGCATAAATAAACTTTCTCTTTAGGCGGGTACTTAACAACAACTCTACAAGCGTTATCCCCAGGCCTCCATATTGCGAGCAAATGGTACTCGCCGAAAAAGATCATGGCCGTGAAATCCGATCTCTCTTTAGGATCATGAGATAAGACGGCCTTGCCCACCATAAGTCTCTGCATTTGTTCGAAAGTGTATCCCACTCTCTTTCCCTCAGAATTGAAATTGGGTTCTTCGGTAATTGTAACAGTACAAGTGTGACTGAAGGACGGAAGGGGTGGTAGCTCTATGCATTCTCTAGTAAAAGGATTCAACAAACGGAGTTTAATTCTTCTGTCCATTATGAAAAGCCATCCATACGAAGATCCACATACGTGCTGTCCGTACAATTCCGGAATGTCGATAAAGTAGGGCTTTTGTTCTGAGAAGTTAAAGAAATTCCTCTTCTTGGTTGCTGGGTCTTCTCCGAGTATTAACCAAGGACGTTGAGGGGCGAGAGGATTTTGACGGTTTTGTTTTACTGCTGAACGCCAGCTATGACAGACAGCACTGAATCGGTGCCGATCGGGCAGAGGAAGGAAATTGGTAATATAGGTGAGCATGTCGTCTTGTAGGTTCGACCAGTCAGCCATGGCTGACCAACTTTGCCCTGTAATGTTACATGAAAGATGAAACATGAAACAAGCTGATAATCATAAAGAAAAACTAAACCAATTTTGCCCTGTTTGATTTTCACAAGACCAAACAAATCGAAGTGAGGTACATCAAATGAAAAGAAATAATATTTTGTTATTTTCACAAAACCGCAAAATAAGAAGTCTAATACACGGAAAAAAACATAATTTTGTATTGTTTTTCACAAAACCACAAAAATTAAAATATAATACATGGAAAAAACTCCATTGTCATTGATTTTCACAATACCAAATAAATCGAAGTGAGATACAATAAATGAAAAGAAATAATATTTTGTTATTTTCACAAAACCACGAAATAAGAAGTCTAATACACGGAACAAACACAAGTTTGTATTGTTTTTCATAAAACCACAAAAATTAAAATATAATACATGGAAAAAAACTCCAGTATTATTGATTATCACAATACCAAACAAATCGAAGTGAGGTACAATACATTGATAGAAATAATATTTTGTTATTTTCACAAAACCGCAAAATAAGAAGTCTGATACATGGAAAAAACACAATTTTTTATTGTTTTTCGCAAAACCACAAAAATTAAAATATAATACATGGAAAAAACTCCATTGTTATTGATTTTCACAATACCAAAATAATCGGATTGAGGTACAATATATGGAAAGAAATAATATTTTGTTATTTTCACAAAACCACAAAATAAGAAGTCTAATACATGGAAAAAACACAATTTTGTATTGTTTTTCACAAAACCACAAAAATTAAAATATAATACATTGAAAAAACTCCATTGTTATTGATTTTCACAATACCGAACAAATCGAATCGAGGTACAATACACGGAAACTAATCATATTTAGTTATTTTCACAAAACCGTAAAATAAGAAGTCTGATACATGGAAAAAATACAATTTTTTATTGTTTTTCGGGTATTTTCACAATACCAAACAAATCGAATTGTGGTACAATACATGAAAAGAAATAATATTTTGTTATTTTCACAAAATCACAAAATAAGAAGTTTAATACATGGGAAAAACATAATTTTGTATTGTTTTTAACAAAACCACAAAAATTATCTCTAACACATGAAAAAAACTCGATTATTATTAATTTTCATCATACCAAACAAATCGATATGAGGTACAATACATAAAAAAAATAATATTTTGTAATTTTCACAAAACCACCAAATAAGAAGTCTAATACATGGAAAAAACATAATTTTGTTTTTCACAAAACCAAAAAAATTAAAATCTAATAGTTTGAAAAAACTCCATTGTTATTGATTTTCACAATACCAGCAAAACGAATTACGGTACAATACATGGAAAGAAAAAATATTTTGTTATTTTCACAAAACCGCAAAATAAAAAGTCTAATACAATGAAAAAACAAAATTTTATATTGTTTTTCACAAAACCACAAAAATTAAAATCTAATAGATGGAAAAACTCCATTATTATTGATTTTCACAATACCGAAATAATCGGATTGAGCTACAATACATGGAAAGAAATAATATTTTGTTATTTTCACAAAACCACAAAATAAGAAGTCTACATGGAAAAAACATAATTTTGTATTGCTTTTCACAAACCACAAAAATTAAAATCTAATAGATTGAAAAAAACTCCATTGTTATTGATTTTCACAATTCAGACAAATCGAATTGAGGTACAACGTGGAAAGAAATAATATTTGGTTATTTTCACAAAATCGCAAAATAAGAAGTCTAATAAGGTGCAATACATGAAAAGAAATAATATTTTGTTATTTTCACAAAACCACAAAAGATGATTAATTTTCACAAGTCCAAACAAATCGAATTGAGGTCCAATACAAGGAAAAAAATAATATTTTGTTGTTTTCATTAAAGACCAAAAACATTCAACAAATATTTAATATCAAACACCCCATTCATGAAAGAGATTTGTCGACATTTAACATACACTAATCAAACAATTAGGCCAAAATAAAAGGCATTTATCCAAAATAAGACCCCAAACAATTCAGCAAACACATGTATAACATACCCGAGTTGGGAAAGAGATTTGTTGATGCTGCCAGCCTCCTTGAGCCGGTCTCCGGCCGCCTGTGTCAGCTTCTGCCTTTCCGACCCCACGAGATCCACTAAATTTATCCTGCTCATCCGAGCCGCATTCATCCCATCTTCCGCATTCTGAAAAGAACAAACAAAATAATAATTTAATTTTTTAAACCATTAAATATTTTCGTTAAATGAAGGAAAATCTTTCAAAACCCCCAAACTTTTCTGGAAACTATAAAAAAAAACTAAGTTGTTAAATGGTTAGTGTATTTTTGGGAGTTTTTTGATAATTTTCAGAAAAGTTAGGGGGTTTTTGAAAACTTCCCCTTAAGTAAGAACCAAAAGTAAAATATGAAGTACAAACCTTGAATTCAGATTTGATTACGCAAGTGAAAACGCAGTGTGAACGCGAGCTCTCGGCTGGAAAAAACTCCATTATTATTGATTTTCATAATACCAAATAAATCGAATTGAGCTACAATACATGAAAAGAAATAATATTTTGTTATTTTCACAAAACCACAAAATAAGAAGTCTAATACATGGAAAAAACACAATTTTGTACTGTTTTTCACAAAACCACAAAAATTAAAATATAATACAATGAAAAAATCCATTGTTATTGAGTTTCACAATACCAAACAAAACGAATTGAGGTACAATAAATGGAAAGAAATAATATTTTATTATTTTCACAAAACCGCAAAATAAGAAGTCTACTACAACGAAAAAACAAATTTTGGATTGTTTTTCACAAATGCACAAAAATTAAAATCTAATAGAAGGAAAAAACTCCATTGTTATTGATTTTCACAATACCAAAATAATCGGATTGAGGTGATACATGGAAAGAAATAATATTTTGTTATTTTCACAAAACCACAAAATAAGAAGTCTACATGGAAAAAACACAATTTTGTATTGTTTTTCGCAAAATCACAAAAATTAAAATCTAATGGATGGAAAAACCTCCATTGTTATTGATTTTCACAAGTCCAAACAAATTGAATTGAGGTAAAATACAAGGAAAGAAATAATATTTTGTTATTTTCGCAAAACCGCAAAAAATACTAAACCTAGCTTTTATTCTGACAGTACATATATACAAAATCAGAGCGTACAAGTAGCAAACGTCCATGTACTCTTATCAATACCAATTATCAGTGTGATATAAGTACCAGTTTGATTTGAACCTTAAATTATGAGACTCATATTATACCCTTGATTATAAAGCCTCATTTCAAACTGATCCACTCATAATTTATATTATGAAAATATTTGTATTGTAGCAAGCAAGAGAAATGAGATGAAAGAAAAGACATACTCTTTCTAGTTGATGCCGCTGATATGATCTATGAAATTAAGTCCTCTTGCTACTGAAGAAAAACAGATGCACCAAATCTGCATAAATAAAAAGGTAGATTCAAATTTCAGATTCAATGCACGCTGAAAATTTATTTCATGCAGCATGCAGGACAAAAGAACCTGCTGCAAATTCCTCAAATTTTACTCCCTAAGATTGAGAGTAGAAATTTACCATTAATTGGGAGAAATGCATAAGATGAGATAAACTAACTGTAGTATTTGCTCAAATAGATATATACCGATACCATTCAGAATCAGAAGTATTTACTACTGAAATGTTAACCCAATATCCCTTTTTAAACTATTATGTGATTTTTGATGATATATGATGGCAATGATATAATATTCTGATTCTTGTGAAAATTAATCTACAACATATTCAAAACATATATATTCGATCCGTACGGTTGAAATTTGAATTTTCAATGATTTAATACATATTTTGGACCGTATGTTTTTCACCCCAAGAACATACGTATGTTTTTTAGCCACTCCCTTACATTATACTATATTATATCACATTATACTATATTATATCATATTATATTATATTATATTATATTATATTATATCATATTATATTATATTATATTATATTATATTATATTATATTATATTATATCATATCATATCATATCATATCATATTATATTATATTATATTATATTATATTATATTATATTATATTATATTATATTATATTATATTATATTATATTATATTATATTATATTATACTATATTATATTATACCATATTATATTATATTATACTATATTATATTATATTATACTATATTATACTATACTATATTATATTATACTATACTATATTATATTATATTATATTATATTATATTATATTATATTATATTATATTATATTATATTATATTATATTATATTATATTATATTATATTATATTATATTATATTATATTATATTATATTATACTATATTATATTATATTATACTATACTATACTATATTATACTATATTATACTATACTATACTATACTATACTATACTATATTATATTATACTATATTATACTATACTATACTATACTATACTATACTATATTATATTATACTATACTATACTATACTATACTATACTATACTATACTATACTAGATTATATTATATTATACTATACTATACTATACTATACTATATTATATTATATTATATTATATTATATTATATTATATTATATTATATTATATTATATTATACTATATTACATTACTATACTATACTATACTATACTATACTATACTATACTATACTATATTATATTAGATTATATTACATTATACAACATAATGCTATACCATATTATACTGTACTATATCATACTATATTATATCACATTGTACTATACTATATCATGCTAATTTATTTTGAGTCGATTTGATCAGAGGCATAAAGCTTATTTTAGTTGGCCTTTTCCAAGAAAGTGTCCACTATTGACCTTTTCTTTATAAAGGCTGTTTGATTTTTATGAATTAGCTTATGGATTACCAATTGTAATCTTCGTGCCAAAACTTTTGTTATTATTTTAATGGGATCGGAGACCACGCTTATCGGTCTAAAGTCATCCATATCTGTCGAATTCGGTTTTTTTGGGATTAGAGTGATGGATGCTTTATTTATTTCCCTCAGGTCTAATTTATTGTTATTGAAAGCTTCTACCAGAGTCATAAGTTCAGGTTTGATCAAGTCCCATTTGGACTGAAAGAATTCTGGTGGGATCTCATCTGACCCCGACGCTTTTCCTTTTCGTAGGGATATCGCCTTTTTAATTTCGGCTTCCGTTAGTGGGGCGCCTAAACTTGCCAGTTCGCTCTCGTGTTCATTTTTATTATAGAAATGAGAGAAGTGAAATTGATTAATAGTATGCTCCCTCGTACCTAGGATGTTTCGATAATAGTGTGTGAATGCTAGAGATATTTCTTTTGGATCACTTATGGCTGTGTTGTTAAAATTAATACTATTTATATAGTTATTAATTTTTCGTGATGATGCCAATGCATGAAAATATGATGTATTTTTATTGCTCAGCTTAATCCAAGTGCAAGATGAGCGTTGTTGCCATTTCTCTTGACTGATATTAGCTAATTCTTGAGCTTTTTCTTTTAACTTTATCCTTAGCGCAATTTCGGCACTAGATAAAAGCCTCATTTCTTCTGCCTTGTCTAGGCCTTGGATAGCAGTTTCACATATCGCAGCTGTAGATCTGTTAAAATTGAATTTCTCTTTAGCCCATGTGCATAAAGAGGTTATTGTCTTTTTGCACTTTAGGGCGAAATTATTTGCTGTGTTATTGTGGAGTTTATTTGTGATACTCCAAATTGGTTCTAACTTGTTATCAATTTCATTGTATCTTAGCCAGAATCTTTTCATTTTGGGCACTTGTCGCCTCTCATTTCTATTTGGAACCTTTAGCGTTAATAATAAAGGAGTGTGATCCGAGGTAATGGTCGGAAGATCATTTGACGAGATTTTAATTTGTTGTTGCAAGAAATCGTTACATACGAATGCTCTATCTAGTTTAGAGAGAGCAGGGTTTTCTCTGCGACTAGACCATGTGTATAGTCTCCCTCTAAGGGGTGGCTCAATCAGACTTAGATTGTTGATTGTGTGGTTAAATTCAATTATTTGTTCCAATATATGATTATGACCCGTTGATTCCGTTGGGTCCCTTATAATATTAAAGTCACCTACTAATATCCACAGAAGGTTGTTATTTTCATTTATAGTATTGAGTTCGTTAAGAAAATCTTTTTATTTTTATTTTCATCTACCGGTCCGTAAATATTAGTTAAAAGAAAATTTTCTCCTGATTTGTTTGATAAAATAGTATTTAAGGAGAATTGCATGGAAAATGACGATTCTAGAGAGAAGTGTGTAGTCCATGCTGTTAGGATACCTCTTTTGGATCCTATGGCGTCTTTCGCAATAAAGTTCTTGAATTTTGCCGGGCAAACCCGTCTCATTTTAAAGAAGTCGCAATGACTCCATTTTGTTTCCTGTAAACAAATAATACTGGCAATCGAATTACGTAGAGAATTCTTAACAACATTACATTTATGTGGTGAACCTAATCCACGCACATTCCATAAAATAATATTTAAATTGTTCAACATTACAAACCAAAATAAATAAAATTAAACCCTATCTAATCGGGTTATTATAAAAAGGCTAGTGGACTATGATTGGTCCATTATGCCTTCTCGGCCGCCTTTGGCTCTGTTCCGTCCTCGTCTAGGAGGTCCTCATCTTCTTCTATATTACCGTCTTCCAAGTTGTGGTATTTTTCATCCTCAGCAAGTGAAGTAAAATTACGATTAGATTTTTCATTGTTTTTCGTATTTTCATCAGAGTTATTTGTCGTCATCTCTTGTGATGACTTGTCCGTATTACTTTCCAAACAATTCGAAGCTTGTGTCCGAGTTTTAGTCTTATCATTTATAAGACTTGAGTCTTTATGAATACCACTCAGCACTTGTAGCGAGTATATATATTCTAATTTGTAGGAAAGAATTTATTTATTTTTAATCAATACTATTACTTTTTTTTTGTAGTATTTATGAACAAGTTCGTGTACCTTATTATCTTAATACTCATCAGAACAGGTGTCCTCAGTGAGCTCATCTTCGTATTCAGATTGCGAGGTAGACTCATAAGCCTCATCAGAATTCTCAGTCCAATCATCATCCTGATTATCATCATTTTTGGATTCCAAAGTACGACTGGTGGAACACATTTCACTGAATGCATCTGGGCGGCATTCAGTGATGTGTTGTTTAAGATTCTTTTCACTTCTGTCGATGTGGCAACAACGGAGACAACTTGCCGTTGTAAATTTCTTTATGCTTTTCGATATTTTTTTCTTAATTTTACGCTCCGGTGCATAACTAGGGCTCAGACCCTCTTCAACCCTCTGGTCCTGTCAATAAGTCACAGTAAATAAACAAAATAGTTAGAAAACCTTAATAAAACCATAAAAGGGAAGTCGAAAAGAAAGTATCGATGTCTTTGTTTACACTATAATTTACTTACATTCAATTTTTTGCAGCGCTTCTTTCTTTTCGCGCTTCGAATGGTAAAACCCGGGCTGATGCACTCCCAGATCTGCCATGAACCATTCATAAAGAAAAATACCGGCCATTCATCAAAATAAAAAAAAAGAATTCACCCTTTAATATAAACTAAAGCCATAAAAAATGTTCAAATATAAATCATTACACAAGTTATAATAAATGGAATTAATTAGTAAATTCTTTCACTATATTTTCATCATTAAGATTTTAGACTAAGTAAACTATATATGTTTTTCTTACATTGCGATTTTTCTGATGTTGCTTCCTTCTTTCCTCTGTCCTGATATTCTGTAATTAGTTCAAAAATATAATATATTAAAATAAAGAGTAAGTTGATTATGCCTATATTATATCATTAAGAATTTCAGATATGGGTATTTCAGATTCAATAAATGAAAAAAGAAATACAGTAACAACATGTATTAAATAAATTTTACAGCAAAATGAACGAAAAAAGGAAAAAGAAGACAAGAAAAGACGAATTCAGATCCGTTTCTTTTATTTGAGTCTAAACCTAAAGATTTTGAAAAGAATACTGTTAATTCATGTAATCAGATTGAGAAATCCCCTCACACTCTCTTCGTAATAACAACACTTTAATAAGTTCATGGAAGTGCAATCAAACTTATTACCCAGAAAATTAGCTAAAAACAAGGATATATGAGAATAAACAAACTAGTAAACTTAATTATCAGTAAAAAAACTTAATAATCAGTCAAGAATTAAACTTGTTGGTTTTAGTAATTTGAGTAAACAAAATTGATGAAAGAATAAAAAAAAGTGATCAAAGAGTAAAGTTAAAAAACTTGCTTTTATTCAAATGTCCATGTAAATTGATTAAATTGAAAAAGAAAAACAACAGAGCAGCGAATAAAGCTGTAATTTCTTGCCTTTTCTTCTTGTCCCTCTTTTCCATTTTCACCATTATGCTTTTTAATGAATCTTTCCTCTCTTTTGAGTTTTGAGTAAATGAATTTTGCACTTTGCATGTTTACACTCCCTCCCGAATTTAAAAGCCCAAAATCGTGGATCGTGGAAGAAGTTATACTAACCGCATTTCTGTGGGCCTCACCTGCCCATTTCGTTGCAATTTCAAAAAAATTCATTACACGAAGATTGGGCGGGAAGCTGACAGGTTTCATCTGTTTATTCATTTTCATTTTTTCATTTGATTGGTCACCAGCTCATTTAACCGAATGTGCTTTCGTGTTTATCTTCTATTTCTTATCGTTATACAAAATATTTTCTTATTTCAATCAAATTTAAGTATGCTTTTGCCTCTTAAATCTATACTTATTTTATAAATTATCAATATAAAAATAAAAAATATCAATATAAACTACTTCTGGTATGTGGATACATTTTGGCTTTTTTGGTGATGAAAACCTGTACTAATATCTGACGGTATTAGCTTACAAATTTGGATTTTTTTTTAATTTCTATATTAATTAATTAATTAGATTATGTGTTTGATGGGATTAATTTGACACCGTTAGAGGGGATATAATAGCAACGGTTATATTTTGTTTATTTTTGCAGAATAGATAGCTTTTTTTGTCAAAACATTGAACCATATAAATGAAAATGAATCCAAAAAAACTATTTATTTATTGAAACCTGATATAATTCAAACAAAACAAAACAATATATATATATATATATATATATATATATATATATATATATATATTGTGATATGATAATATATATATCATATATAGATATGATATAACAGTATATAAATGAGATTGATAATTGAAACTTTGTTTATTTATTCTATCACCTGTTCTTCAACTAGAGTACTTCTTGTTTGGATGTAATTTAAAATCTGATATGATATTTGTAAGATCTTTGAAACTGCAATGCTTGTAAAGTTCGGATTTGTGGAAAAGTGATTTGCTTTGATGTAAATAATTAAATTCTAGAATAAGAAATAATCTATAATTTTTCTTAAAGACCTGTACGTAGTAAAGGCAATTTCTCAAGAAAAATGATGAGCTAGCACAATCTTCTATGTTACTTCGATCATCCGTCTATATTGAAGATTTAGACTTCACACATCCAGTGCATGGGCATAGACTCTTAAATATTTGAACTCACTCTTTTAGTATCAGAAACAAATAATAAATGATATTTGAATTGGGTGTAGGCTATCCTAATAAATAAACAAAATTAATGATATTTGAATGAACACAAAGTGTGTGTTCCATTCCATCTTCCCATCATTGATATAATGCGCGTTCTTCTCTATTATAAAAGTATATATATACATGATTCTATATATCAAATACATACCAATTGTGTCCACGAAGTTGTCAATCCCCAAATCACTTCAACCTGCTTGGATAGTTTATAACTTGTGCATATCCCTATAAAATCTATTACAATCTCTAAAAGAAAATTATCAAGTGAATCTAGATTCTTCATGCTTTTAAAGCTATTAGATGGAGCAGGGGCGGCCCTGGTATTTTGGTTGCTCCAGCCCGAAACGTTAACGGCTCCGAAATATTTTTCAAGATGTTGCTCCATAATAAAAGACAAAAAAAAAATTTCAAACATGAGAATATTATGGCTAAAATAATTTTTTAGATTTCATCTGTACAGCTTATCGATTTCTATTTATAAGAAATTATGCTATTCATGATATGGATTAAATTCATACAACAGCTTATCTCTTTTTATTGAACATTTTACTGAATTAACCTATAAATTATACAACTTTATCACGAAAATAATAATAAAAATGTAACTTCACTTGGCAGTTTCAAATTTTATATATAACAAAATATTGTCACATTAAATAGTTATTTCTCTATAATGATAAGAAAGAGAATTCAATCAGATATTTCATCTGATTCTTTTGATATTATACTAAATCTTATAATACAATAATCAAATTATAGTGATTCTTTAGATTCTTATCATGAATAAATTGCTAGTCGTTGTTCAAGCAACAAAGTCGGAATTATGAGTCCTTAGTATTTTCGTTTTGCCTTTTATTCTGAAAATTTAAAACAAAATTTAAGTAACACTTTTAACTCCTGCAGGAGTTATGATATCTTGATATTTTTACGGTACATAATGAACATAACCAATATGTAACGTTTTCTCACAATATATTCGTTTGAAAGAATTTTTTTCACAATGTTATTACTAATTAGTATTAGCCAATGATACACATACGTACATTCTAGTTTTAGTATAAGTATAAAACGGAGGGGCAACAAAACTAGCCCTATTTATTACTCCAATATTTTGGATTTGTTGTGTCCATCTCTCTCTATATAGTTATATAATCTTAAAGAAATCACAAGAAATAAAATGAAAATAAATGATTATAGTATATTATGCCACAACAGATCCCTTCGTTTCCACCCAACACAACAAGTCTTGCGTGGAGAATATGAAAAAAGCAAAAGAAAAGAAAAATCAACAAAAAAAATTGCAACAATTGAGATTCAAACCCACTCCTTATCATTCGGCAGAATAACGTCCAAGTACTCTACACAAAGTTCTCTGATTAAATGATATTGAGTATCTATAAATAGATAACTACTAATATGGTTGTCCTTGACCCAGTGACTCTCCTAACCCACGGGTTTAATTGGCTTGCCCCTTGGCGGGGTCTGGGGGTAAAGTTGATAAATAAGAATGCAATAAAAGAAAGTTTGAACTTTATTATTTATTTATTTATTTATTTTTCTTTATTATTTAGTATTCAAACAACCATCAACAAAAGTCTAAAAACAAGAAAAATATAAAACTCTAAAAATACAAATATTCACGTTTCCGCACTTTAGGCCTTTTAAACCCCCTCCCCCCTATAAAAGGCCCTTAGACGGGACGGCAAAAGAGGGGACCAATTGAGAGATCAATTTAGAGAGAGAGAAAGAGAGAATAGTCTCATTAGTTGCACGTGATGACAGCCCGCGACTACGGACTTAAATTTAGAGAGAGAGTTCATTTCTGATCCTCATGTAACTTGGTTTTAGTTATTTTATCATGTACTGTAACTAACTCCGCCCCCCCAGGTCGTGGTGTTAGTTGTTTATCGATTTAGTATTTCAATAAGTTCTCTTTCTCCGCTGTCCATTATTATTATTTACTGTGCTGTTATTTGTAAATTGTTTAACTCTTATCTTGAAGTGTGTAGCGCGCCACACGACTTGATACTTAGGCGAGTAGGTGAAGGGCCGAAAGGAGAAGTCGAAAGCCAGACCCGCGATCAACACTTGGACCGACGAGGCACAAGAGTAGCCGGGATGTCTGAGGGGAGCAAGGAACGCCACAGATATCGAAGGGCTCGTACCCTGGTCGGGCATCCCGAGGGTGCGAGCACAGCGATTCACTGCTAGAGCCGTCTTCGTGATACCAGGGTGGATCCCCCTCATCATCATTAAGAAGGACAAGGAGAGCCAACAAGAGGAAATACTGAGGAGATAGAAGAAACCACCAAGTCCTAGACCGCTCTCTACTTAAACAATCTCCAGATCACCCCCCTGTGCTAGCACTGACAACACGAGCGCAGGATCTTTACTTTATTTATTTTATTTTATTTTATTTACTCTTTCTTGCACAACCAACCCACTATTAGATTAAGTTTGGATTACCAACCGGTAGCTAGTCTAGTACTCCACCTTTGGCCTCCCTGTGGATCGACACCCCAGCTTTACTACATCACGAGGTCGTGGGGGCGACCAAGCAAAGTGAAACCGAGGTTCTAAATTTGAATTGGGAACCGCTACTTCTATCATATACACCCTAAGGAAAGCCAGCACATATCAATTAGATGACCATCTCCTGTCATGTCCCCCACCTCTCGATTGATGTTGAAATCTCCTAATACTATCCAAGGCAAATTGTTTGAGACTTGAATTGTCATGAGTTCATCTAGGAAGTCTTTTTTCTTATTATTGTCAATGGGCCCATAAACATTGGTTATTAGGAATTATTCACCCGACTTGCTCGAGAGAGTGGTATTGAGTGTAAATTGTAGCTGGGATTCATTTTTTAGTGATAGTTTTTGTGACCATGCTGTTAATAGGCCCCCTTTTGAACCCGTCGAGTTTAGAGCTATAAATTTTTTGAATTTTGAGGTGCAAACTCTATGCATTCTAAAGAAATCACAATTACTCCACTTAGATTCCTGGAAACAAACCACATCAACCAAAGCATTTCTTACAGCGTTCTTAACAACATTACATTTCTGAGGGGCACCAACTCCCCTCACATTCCAAAGAAGAAAATTAAGGTTGCCCAACATTACAACTTAAAATTTAAAAAGCCCTTCAAGCAGGATATCCTAACGAATAAAAGAGGCGCAGAGTCTAGTCAGCCCTGGTGGAGGACCCAGCTTTCTCCTCTCCTTCATCCAGAAGGTCTTCACTTCAGATTTCACTCCTTTAGCAGTATCGCCATATTTTCCATTTTCATAGTACTCACCATCATCCTCATCATACTCGCCCTCCCCATAGTCCTCCTCATCCTCGTATTCCCCTTCGGCGTCACCCCCATTCTCAGACAGCGGGTCTGACAAATTAGGATTTTGAATGTTAATTAGAGAGGTGGAATTAAGTTGTTGCACTATACCATGTGTATCTGCTAACGTATTTGTAAGAGAGGAATTAGATCCAGAATTAGGTATTGATTCATCTCCCTTTGAGGTACTATTCCGGCCAACACTTGAATGGAGTAAATACATTCAAGAGATAAGGGTTCGTTTTTTGCTAACTCCCTTTCTAGAGACTTAATAATTTCTGCATCTTTAATGGCCTTCCTAAGTCCATTACTTAGTTTATTTCTTGGTCTTTTTTACAGCTGGCCCATAAGGAACGAAATCTGGCCTAATTTTAGCTTTTTGGGCCCTATTTGATTTTCTAGTTTGTTTGGGTTTTTGCTTTACCTTAATTGGTCCCTACTTAATAAATTTGAATTTCCTATCAGATTTGGACTTTCTTGGAGTAGATACGGATGTACCCTTTCTAAATGAATCAGAGATAGAAATTAAAAGGGGTATATTTGTAAAATTACCTCCACCCGTGCCTTTGTCTGCTTTCGCCAGGTGGCCCTCCAACTGTGTCTCTAGGATGACCTATATTTCTTGAACCGTCCCAGGTGTGCGTGCCTGTTGTAGTTCTTGAGCCTTCTTCTTCTTCTTCTTCTTCTTCTTCTTCTTCTTCTCTTCTTTGTCGACCGGTATCGGCACAATCACAGTCTACACCGGTTCCCCCTTGTTTTTTCCACTCTTTGTCTCTACCCCCACGCTCTGGCTCTGTCCTTTCGCTGCATGCTGAGGCGGCAGTGACTTGGCGGCCTCCTTTGGCTTGTCTGATTTGGGATTATGAATCTGGGTTGTCATTTTCTGAGCCGGTGCAGCCGGTTTGCTGGTTTGAGGACCCACTATTTTTTTTTTGTTTGTGGTGCTTGTGGTTTACCCAATACCACCACTGTGGTGGTCAGAGTCTTTGTCTGATTGGTTGTCGCCGACATAGGTTTCGAAAGAATAACCACATGTTTACTCATGCATTACTACATTAATTGTAGCCGTCATGAGTTTTTGCTGAGGTTGAGCTCGATGCTTGATTTTTTGTTGCTCTACCATAATTTCATTAAGTTTGTGATGCTTAATTAGGAGTTGTAATTCAATCACCTGAGTTGGTTGGATTGGTATCACAGCCTGACGGACTGTCTCTTGAACCGTCGTCACATGTTGACTGGTATTCTCCAATTGACCCACTGGCTCCCGTGGCGCACGATGGTTATTTTGCATCCAATTATGCCCAAATAGTATCTCATTCAATTTTGATTCAAAGAACTGTTGTGGAGGAGATGGGGGCACTGGACAAAGAAAGATGATTGGGTCCCGGCAAGAGCTGGCCACATCGATGGCGATACGTTGGGCAAAGCCACTGAACTTAGCGATGATGGAGTTTCTGATCTTTGCAAGATCATCAGTGACTAGCACAACTACCAATCTCTCCATGGATTGTAGCCTGGAAAGAGGTCCGTGGTGGAGTAAAGCTCCCATGGGGCTCAGTACTGCCGCCAATTGATCAGTTCACCAAGTCGTCACCGACAAATTGAGTAAGTCAAACCAAACACGATACTCTAATGTGCAGGGGATTACATCAATTGAAAGTTCCCACTCGTACATAATGTAGTATTGTTCTTCAAAGGTTGCAGAAAGCTTTGCAATGATTCTCATTCTTTCAATCCCTAAAGGTAAAATCCAAAGATACCGGTTTTCTCCCCAACACACTAGGTCAAGTTGTTCTTGCCATTTGAATTTCTCACTATGAAAGTTCGGAGTGCATATAGATTATGCCCCATTACCAGCCTTGCGTAAATCACTACTGAGTTTTGATACTTTTTTTTATCTCATCAGTTTGTTTCTGAGTGTGATGTAGGTATACAATATATGATTCCTCTCTGTTTGGAGGTAGACCGGTGATGCCCAGTGCACCCCTTGGCTGTAGAGCATCGTCGAAACTCTTGTTCCTCGCCGGAATGGCGGGCGATGGGCACTCACGAGCTATATGACCACTACCTCTATAATTCATGCATTTCCTAGTGTTTGCGACACCTTGATGTCACGATTTGCCCACAAGTTAGTCTCCGGGTTCTTGAAATCTTTTGTGGTAATATTTGCCGACAACATGCCAACCATATCGTTGTAATTCGGATTCCCGTACGTCGTCAACCTTTCTACAGCTAATGAAACAACCAATCGTCCGGTCAAAAAATGCTGCCATACCCACAGCTGTAATAATAGAACACACCCTCCCATATTTTTCTGTTCGGGGCCTACACTCTTGCACAACTCTCTGTAGAGGTATGCAAGCACCCCACTCCCAAATGACCACTCGTCCAAATTTTTCATGTTTTCGAAAAGTATCAAGGGAATGAGCGAATAAACATCCCCATTCGGGTCCGTAAACAACATGTCTCCGAAAAATGCAATCAGATAAGCCCTGTAGTATTGCTGGGTCCTTTCATCGGTTTTCTTTTCTCCCAAATCGTTGAAATTTGCCTTGAACCATTTTTTTTTAACAAATACTTTATTTTTCTTGGTAACAGTTCCTCTGAACATATCTTCCGGGTAGTTTAGCGGCTTTATCTGCCCAGTTAATACCAAAAATATTTAAACAAAGGGGAAGACGATCCACCCGCATCCCCAACAAGAATGAAACATCCTCCAACGTTATGGCCATCTCGCCGTGAGACATGTGGAACGTATGCGTCTCTTTTCTCCACCATTCCTGCATGGCGGTTATCAGTTGACCATTGATTGGTAGTTGAACGATCCTATTCGCTTTTAACAAGCACGCATTTATAAAAAATGGCTCGAACCGATCTTCCCATTTCACCTGTAATAACAAAAATATAAGTAAATATTTTTTCGTAGGCGGAACCAGTGTTTTTCCAATTTTTTTTTTTGTAAACAAACTGATGGGAACCCTATGTTTATTTACGAAGATGCCACTTTAATTCCGCCATTAGTACTAGCGGAACCATGTCTAGAAGCTATTTTCGAAAGTATACTCTAGTTCCGCCATAAGTGATGGCGAAACAATATAATCCATTATTTTTTAGCTAATTGGGCTTCTAAATGCAGACTTCAGTAGGGAAAATTAATTTTTAATCAGTTCCGCCATCAGTTATGGCGGAACCAGTGTTTTCCCCCTAATTATTCAAACTTATAGGTGCCAAATGCCGGGATAAGAAAAAAAAATTGTTTAGTTCCGCCAGTAGTGATGGCGGAAATGCTAAATAATTAATTATTTTCAGAGCAGTGCTATCTGTTGAATTATTTTTCAAAATAGTGTTATTTCAAAAAAAAAAGTCCAATAATTCATCTTCTTCCGCCCTTTCCTGGAAAAGTTCATGGTCCTGATTTGTGTTGGTACCCACGTCCAATTGGACAATTAGTGCAGTAGCCACTACCTGGTTGGCGACCCCCTGATGTAGCATTTTGTACTGCCGGAATAGCAACAATGTTGCTAGTTGAGGACCAGTTTGCACCACATAGTGAAATCTATTTTTCAGCATTGGCGTTGCTTTTGGAGGTTTTAGACGCTGAATTACCTCCTTCGATTTTTTCATTATGGGTGCCTGCTCTGCTTGATTCGACTTAGAGGCACCTGCTGACTGGATTCTCACACTTCGTCTAGGTCTGTGACTTTGTGTAGCTGGCGGAACGATATGGACTGGTAGATCAGTTTGGGCATGTTCAATTTTCCTTTTTTTGCTTATAGTTCCTAAGATTTCAGCCGTGGAGCTTTTTGGCTTAGGGACAAGGCCTGTTGGTTTTGACTCGTTAACTGGATTAATTTATTGGACCACCTTGCCACGTGACAAAAAGATCCCTTTGTCTTCCTTCTTCTCGAGGGGAATAGGCCTCGCCTTCTCAGTATTTGGTTTGATTGTAACAGAGCTCTGCCCTTTGTTTTGGTTCGCTTCTTTTCCTCTTTGGGATCCGATTATCTCTTCTATGTTAATTGGCGATTTCGATTGACTGACAGCGGTTAGAAGCTCTCGCAGGCAACACTAATGGTTATGGAACCATTATTGTTGGTTTTGAGGGCGTTTTTGTACTTTGCTCTTGCATTTAGGCGTTCTTTGAGCTGTTGGAACATCTCTTCTGATGGAATATAATCATTTTTCTGGGAATCATCTGAGGAGTGTGGCTCCTCGTCTCAACTAGTGATGACGACTGGAACTGAAGTCTCAGTGCCTTCATAGTTAAACTCAATTTCTATATCAGCATTGTTTATACAAATCAACTTTGGAAGTATGGTATAAAAGACAACCTGTACTTGTAATGTAAACTAACCTCATTTGATTTATAGTAGAATTTAAATACAAGTTTATTTTTTGATCTACTTTCTTGCAAATTATTCATTGCAATTCTACTTGTAAGAATTTTTCAACTCAATTTTTGAGCTGTTGGAACATCTCTTCTGATGGAATATAATCATTTTTCTGGGAATCATCTGAGGAGTGTGGCTCCTCGTCTCAACCAGTGATGACGACTGGAACTGAAGTCTCAGTGCCTTCATAGTTAAACTCAATTTCTATATCAGCATTGTTTATACAAATCAACTTTGGAAGTATGGTGTAAAAGACAACCTGTACTTGTAATGTAAACTAACCTCATTTGATTTATAGTAGAATTTAAATACAAGTTTATTTTTTGATCTACTTTCTTGCAAATTATCCATTGCAATTCTACTTGTAAGAATTTTTCAACTCAATTTTGCACTA
This sequence comes from Juncus effusus, assembly GCA_027726005.1. Classification (NCBI taxonomy): domain Eukaryota; kingdom Viridiplantae; phylum Streptophyta; class Magnoliopsida; order Poales; family Juncaceae; genus Juncus; species Juncus effusus. Next base: position 2,019,634 of record CM050906.1, on the reverse strand, counting down.
TGTATCTTGATAATATATTATTCGTATTTGTCATAAAATAACTAACCAATCAATGATTTATGCTCGCAGCAACGCGCTGGTTGCATTCTAGTTTGACATATAATTCTCTTTTTCTCTCTGTTTTCCCCCTCGTGCCTCTCCAATACCTTCCTTTCTCTATTCTTCTTCCTCTCGCCTCGGCTCTCTCTATTCTTCCCTTCAATCGGAGATCATTCTCATGAAACCGCAACAGCCAAGAAGATTGAAGGGTTGGATAGGTGGTTGCAGTTTGGAACAAAAAGGATTAGTTTTTAAACAGCATAAAGCATTAATTGTGTACTAGGTTTGAGCTAATGATTTTTCAAATATTTTGGAAAATATTGATGTACAAAAAAAATGAATTCCGCAATCTGTTTGCAAAAAAAGCTCCTGCTTTATTAGAAATTGAAATTAGTCAGATATGGGTTAAGAGATGATGAAAAGTGGAATAACACTTTTTAAAAAAAAATAGTCTCTCAAACTTTTATTTAAAAATATACAAACAAGATATTTTTTCTGAGACTACGAAATTACATAAATTGCGTTTAAACAACATATGTTTGTTCATTATTTTATAATCTATATTATTTATTTTAACATATAAATACAAGTTGAGGGTTAGGACTAGCATTCAACATCAGTGCCGAATAGACGGGAGGACCCCGTCCTATTCCGAACAAATACGATAAGAATAGACGGGAGGACCCCGTCCTATTCCGAACAAATACGATAAAAATATCCTTAATAGCAATTATAGTGAGTTATGACTCATTATAAGTTGGATTTATTATTTGGAGCAAAACATGGGGTTGGATCATGATTAACGGTCTAATAAGGTAAAACCCTAACCACATCATAATAAGAAATTAAAAGGGGAAATTGAAAAATTCACGCATCCAAGTTTTCAAGATCTAGATAATTTTAATACAATTCCATTGGAGCAAAGAAATTGGGTTAAACCTTTTGATTCCCGGCTTGAACTAGATTTACCTAGTTTCGTCTCAAGAAGAAAAATCAACACGAAATCAAGAAAATCACTCGCACTCAAGCAAAGGGAAGAACACTCACACTTGGGAAACGTTAGCGAGACAAGCTCCAAATCCCGATTCAAGAGCGGAAGCTTCACGGAGAAGGAGAGAGTTGAAGAGAGAGAGAGACCAACCCACCACGAGAGAGAGAGAGAGAGAACGAAGTCTCACTAATTGGAAACGCTAGCGAGACAAGCTCCAAATCCCGATTCAAGAGCGGAAGCTTCAAGGAGAAGGAAGGAGTGGAAGGGAGAGAGAAATGAATCGAAAGTAAATGAGTTGGGTGGGAGAGAAGCCACTTTTATCGGTTATTCCGTTCGGAACGGACTAAACCAAGATTTCAGCCAAAACTGACAGTGAGAATCCTTGCTGAACGGAACCTTCCGTTCGGAACGGAATAGTCCGTTCCGAACGGAATTGGAATGGAATTTTTTTTTTTTGGGACTTTACAGAAGGTTAGTGATGATTTTGATGGGGGCATTAACCAGACTAATCGGGCGGAAGTTTTGATGAATAGAGCTCCGTCAACCTTGGGGACCAAGGTGACTACCGCTTCATTGAGTCTCCACGAGTCTAATTTGTTAGATGTGAAGTCTCGGAATAGCCACATGAGGTCCTCCTTCAAAATATCCCAAAATTGCTGAATGAACTCCGATGGTAACCCATCGGGTCCCTAAGACTTGCCCCTTGATAGATCATTGATGATTTTCTTTACTTCCTCCTCAGAGAAGGGTGCAGCTAGGTTTCTTAGTTCAGAATCAAAGGATCTAAGGTAGGATAGATTGAAGTTTAGAGGGGGTTGTACTGGGGGCTGGTTAAAGAAACCAAAGAGCTGACTATAATGTGTATAGAAGTGTGGGAGAATGTCATTAGAATCTTCCAAAATCGTGGTATCTTGAGGCGAGAGTTGAAGTTTTGAGATGAAGTTAGACTTAGTTTTTTTGGAAGCGATAGCATGAAAGTAAGTAGAATTTTTGTCGCCTAGACTAATCCAGCGACAAGAAGCTCGTTGTGGCCATTTAATCTCGTGGAGGTTAGAAATGTCAAAGATCTTTTCCTTCAATCTAATACGGAAAGAGGATTCTACTTGCGTGAGAATTCTACTTTCTTCTAACTTGTCTAAAATTTGAGTAAGCCATTTTGCTTTCTTAAGTATCAAGTTGCTATTAGCATCAACTTCCTTAGACCAAAGTTGTAAGCTTCTTCTTAGCCTCTGTATCTTGACTAGAATTTTTTTTGATGAAAGTGTCATTCCCGTCGTGAGATCATGAGTTCTGGACAACCTCGTTAAAGCTTTGACATTTGAACCAATGCCTTTCAATCTTTAATCATTTGAAGTTGGACATATTATGAGAGAATATGTTTAGAAGGAGAGGTGTGTGGTCAGAAGTGGCCATTGGGAGATTCTTCAAAGAATAGTTCAAGTTGGAGGAGACGAATTGATGTGAGAGGAAAACTCAATCAAGTTTAAAAAGACAGGGAGACAGTCGCTTATTTTTCCATGTAAAACTCTTCCCCATTAGAGACACCTCAAAGAGGTCTGAGGTGGAGATTAATTGATTAAATTCGATAGCGAGATTGAGATTAAAAGAGGTTGAGGTGGTGTCGCTTAGCTATCTTAAGAGATTAAAATCTCCTAGGAGAAGCCAAGGTAAGTTGAGATTTGAGCTATGGATGTCTTGGAGCTTAGAGATAAAATCTTATTTAAGAGTTTCATCGGTGAGACCATAAGCATTTTTAACTAGAATTTTCTTAAGAGTTTTGTTATCACGTAAGATCACATTGTAGCAGTGAGTAGAATTGAAAGAAGTAATAGCAGTGAATGAATCATCCCAAGCTATCAATATTCCACCCTTGGAGCCTACCGATATGTTTGTACACAAATTTTTAAAAGAAGAGGGTGCAATTCTAGCAACTTTAAACGAGTCAGCAAATGACCATTTTGTTTCTTGAAAACAAATGATTTTACATTGCGATGAACGAACCGTTTCACGGATTACATTACATTTTTTCCTATAACCCAACCCTCTGACATTCTATGTCAGAAATTCAAAATTACATAGTTTTAATTGATTCATGATAAAAGATAGATAAAAAGATAAGAGGTACAAGTAGGGCAAAAAAGACCAAAAGGCCCTAACTAGATTAAGCTTCATTGATGAGGCTTATAAGAGATTAAGAATAGCCTTCACCAGAAAGTCTTGTGTTGGCCATCGGCCCATGTCCCCTGTTGGTTGCTGCATTGGCTAAAAGAGAAGAAGGGGGGTAGGTTAACTTGATGGTCCATCCTTACAAAAACCTCAAGTTTGTTGATAAGATCATCATTCATTGGATTTTTAACAAGATTTTCATGCTCAAGTTCATTTAGCAAACCATGGATGGGTGCTTGTTGCTCAATCCTCTTATTGTTTCCTTTCTTGTTAGTTCTCTTTTTAGTGGGGGAAAGAATGACACCTTCATATATTTTTTTATGTTTTTGAAAACAGATGTAGAGGGAATGTTTTTAAAGGAGTCATGTTTGAGCTTCCGTTTAATAGAAATGATGTTGGTATTTAATGAGATAGATTGTTCAGAGATTTGGGGGCTCTTTTTATTTAATGCGGTGATGCAATTGTCAGGAACAATGCATGCAGTAGTGGTCAAAGTGGTATAATTATCATTGAAAATTCCTGTCACTTGCACTTCACGAGGTGAGTTGGTGATCTGCCCTCCACGTGCCATGGTCTGATTGGAGGGTATGGTAAGCATGAAGATCGGATCAATTGGAGTGTTGGTACAGTGAGGCTCAGTGACTCTCCTGTCATATCCATCCCAGCCATTATAGGTGGGTGGTTTGAGTGTGGGACAGGTAAGGAACCCCACATTGTCACGTGTGGGTTGTCTCCAGTGCTCATAAAACCGGACATCTCCGGTTCTCCATTTCTCATTCCACTAGATAGGTCCAATTTTCGTTTAGGGTTTTTTCCTCCATTTTTATTGCAGATGGAACTAACCTCTCCTCTTCCCTGACCCTTCTGCTCCGTGGATTGCGAGCTTACGGCGTCTCAGTGGCTGAGGATCGTGGGGTCAGTTGCGTGGCTAGGGGTCTGGACTGGCTTAGGATAAATTAAGTTCCCACAATTTGGTCATCATTTAGCGATGTTGCCGGAATTTCTTTTAGGTTCTGAGAGTTGTCTTCAGTTGCTCTGGTTTCAGTCTATTGGACTGTGTAGTCTGTGCCTTCACAGTGGCGATCAGGAGATGGGGAAGCATAGTCGTTCATTGCTTCGGCAAGGACTTGATCCAAACTGGAGTGTGGAGATTGTGGTTTGTTCTTCTCAGCAAGATAGAATTCTCTTTCAACCATTTCATCTTCCGAGTTTGTTGAGGTGTATTGAGATTAAGGTGGTGTTGGATCAGATTGCACTAACTCTGTTGTGCACTGGTTCTCAACAGGATGAGAGGGGTTTTCAAGTTGAGAAGTGGAATTGTGATTAGTGGCGACAAAAATAATCTGAAAAGAGTGTGAGCATGATACAATGTTCTCTTTGATGAGATTATTAGTTAGAGAAGAAGTAATATTAGTGGGGATGATGACGGAGGGGTTTGATTTGGTGAGAATTGAGATCTTTTCAAAAATAGGGTTTAATTCTTTTCTACAACAAATATGAATTGGGATCATATAGATTCTTTTTTCACATATAAGTTTGATTCTTAGAGGTATAAGAGATAAACTAGTAGTTGAAATTACTACTGTTAGAGATTCCAAGGAGGGGGTTCCTCTTAGTGGACCATGGTCTAACTTGATATCGAAACTAGATACAAGTTGATCAATAATTTTGGGAGATCAACAAAATTCAGGAAGATTTAACAATTGAATCCATACCTCGTATTTGAAGTTAGCCGGATCAGAGTCAATTCTGGTCGACCATGCATACAACCCGCTGATCGCAGAGGTATAAGTCTAGCACGGAGGAAGACTACTCTCCCCACTGTAGGGAGGAGAATGAGAATATATTTCATTGTAGAGAGATGTGCAATAGTGATGTCTTCACGCCAGCACCATGATTGGCTAATTAGGGTTTTAACCCTATTCCTTGTTGAATCATCTAGTCTGGAGCCATCAATGATGGCCGCCTGTTTCATCCTGTTAACCTCAGCTCTCATTTGAGGACTCGTGTCCAGGAAGAGGGTTGACTCTGGAGGACGGTCATCCGGTAGACCTGCCTCCCCAAACTCTCCCTCCGTTTTCATTGCTTTGGGGAAAGAAGGTGTCTTTTGTTGCACCACCCCACAGAAGTTAAGAATGTGGCCAAGATTACCGCATGCAATACAACGACGGGGTTTCATACAAGCTTCTGAGTAATGTCCCTTCTCAAGACAGTTGAAACATCTCAATTTGTAATAGGGGTTTGAGTTAAGAGAGAAGTAATGAGAGGGAAGAGAAGAAAGAGAGTTCTTGTCTTTTGATACTTCCAATACAGTCGGATTAGACCTTTCGGGACTCACCTCCACGACTGTCGGAAGTTTGTGTACTGGTAGAGATAGAGGAGGAGATACTCTAGAAGAGGAAGGTAAGTTTGAGGGTTGAGTCAAAAATTTCTTTGTAAGATCAGTGTAAGAGAGCTTGAGAGTGGGAGAGATAGTGAGTGGAGAGGAGGCAGTTTGTGCCTTTTTAGCTTCAGTGGTAGCAACATTTACCACCGGAGCTTCATTTTTCCCGTCTGATGCTTTGGGATAAACGAAGATAGGACCTGCTCCTATCGGACTTACCCTTAGGGTTGCATTATTTTTCAGTTCTACCGGTACATAGACGATACGAGCGCTTACTGTTCCTGCTTATGGGAGCAGTGCTGTGGTGGGAGTGGGTAACAGTCCTTTTTCAGAGGCAGGTGGAGGGATGAAGTTACGAGAAGGCTTCTTTAAGTGAAAAGTACCATTGTTGTTGATGCTATTGATGTTGCTACGGGCTTTCTTTGAGGAGGGGTAACCATAGGACATCTCCTTTCCATTCTTCGTCCAAGTTTGAGAAGGGCGGCTAGTGTGATGGTAAGGAGAGATAGAGAGGTTTGAGGTGCTATTGTTTCTCTGGATGGGGTGGTACCGGCCGTTGTCCTTCAACTCAAATCGCCTTTTGGTCGCCCTTTTCGCGTCTTCTTTCCTCTCCAATTTTTTCCCTTCAATACTCTAACTAATCTTAGTTTCCATTCCGTCATTTTTGAAAATAATTTCTGATGAATATGAAATAAATTACAAATCTAAATAGTTATCCATATCTTCATGTTATTTAAATTTTTATGTAATTAATTAATTAAAGATTTATTGTTCGTATTTCTATTTAGGATTTAGGTAAATAATTTGAATTTAGTAATTTTTGTCCAATAATTAGAATGATTGAAATATATGTCTTGTAATTATGGGTTTTGTTAATAAAATTTTCCTCTCAAATTGAGGGGGTCTCATTAGCCTTGGCCCTTGCAGACTTGAAAACCTGGGGGCGCCCCAGCCGCTACTAAGCTTATCTACATCATAACATCTAGGTGAATCAATCTGATGTAAAAAAGTACATAGATTCAATATAAAATTGTTGTTTTCATCCAAGATAGCCAAATTCTTCAGAAATAAAATATTCAGTTCTTATTGGAGGACTTGGTTTACTCCGAGGAACTTGAGGTTCACCTCCCCAAGAAACCTTGCGACCTCTCAAATTCACTTAGCGGGCTAGCTATTTAGAAAGGAAGAAGCGTGGAGTGATGGTCACAGACACTCCAATTGATAGATTATTTTACCAGATTCATGCATTAGCCATGTATTTGTTATGCCATAATTTAAATAAAAACGCGTAATTACTCATAATAAGACTATAAGAGATACAACAGAATACAAAACTACAGAAATCTCAAGTAAACAAAGAAATAAAGTAGATATAGCCAATTTATTATTGATTTCCAGATAATACACTAAAGTTATAAGCAAAAATAACTAGCTTATTTTAGTTATCTATACATCCACCAGGTCCACCAAAATAGAAACCAATTCCACTTGGCCCACTACCAAGATTATCCACACCATAACATACAATTCTGTCCAACTGACGATAAAATTCATGCGGATTTGGGATATAATGATTGTTATTTTCATCAACAAGAGTTGCATCCATAAAGACAGCAGCCTTTCCAAATCCTTCATAAGCAAAATGTCCACTTCCAATTGGAGGGCTTTTTTCATTCCGAGGACCAAAAGCTTCACCTCCCCAAGAAACCATGTCAGCTCCATTATCTATATGACTGAATATTGATTTTATCCAATATCCGACTAACTTTTTATTCTTTCCGAATGCTAACCACCAATTTCCTGTTTTAAAATCCTGTACACAAAAGGAATAAATACATTTGCATAAGTTAGTAAGATTTTCAATAATATATGTGAATATCTAGTCTCGCAAATGAACTTTTTTATGAATTTTAGATGGGATATACGAAAGTTGACAAATGATCTTCCAACAATCTCTAGTTTAACGCACCTTGAAAATGTGGACTGTTATGTGGTGTTGAGCTCCTCCATATACAGAAACAGGTTTGAGCTGGGCTCCTAATGAAATATCTGAACTTACTTGAACAAAACCCGAGCATAAAAGATTGATGCAAGTTTTTTGACCATACCCCTACGGTAAAATAGTACAAGTTACTTCATTGCCATAAAATGATCTTACAAATACTATGTTTAAAGTCTTAAATTATTACCCAATATGTATAAAACCGAACTTTGTTATCACCATAATCCCTTGGCGATACCTGTACGAAATAGATTTGAGTTATATATATATATATATATATATATATATATATATATATATATATATACGAGAGGATATCTCGCTCCGCTTCGCATAAAATATTTATTTTTTAGTGCGAAAATTTCGATTCAAAAAAATATTTTAATGGATCAAAATCTCCCTTACTTTTTACATTATTTTATTCAATAAAAATACTAAATAAAAAGTAAATTTATATATTACATCAAATATAAAAGATGAAAACTAAAATATAAATAAAATGATAATAAAAAATAAAGAAAATATTTTATGCAAAAAATATTTTTTAAATTCTGAATAAGAGAAAAACATTTTTTTGTAATATACTATAATAAATAAAATAATGAATCACTATATAGTATCATATCGTCAAAATAATATTCCGAAATATTACGTTGAGAAATATTTTTTTTTATCGAATTAAAATAATTATGAAAATATTATATGATTCCATTCTAGTTTATTAAAAAATATTTAAAAAATATTTGATGGGGGAGAAATATTTCAATGGATCAATGCCCCTTATATAATTATATTTATATTATTTTATTCAATTAAAAAATAAATAAAAAGTAAATTTATATTTTACACGAATGAAAACTAAAATATAAATAAAATCACAATAAAGAATGAAGAAAAAATTTTACCTAAGAAAATGTAATATAAATTTTGAATAATGGAAAAACAATTTTTCGCAATATAGTATAATAAAAAAATAATGAATCACAAAATAGTATCATATGGTCAAAATAATATTCCGAAATATTACAAGAGAAATATTTTTTTTCATTTTTTCATTAAATAAAAATAATTACGAAAATAAATATATGATTCCATTCTATTTGATTAAAAAATATTTGATGGAGGAGTTAAAATTAAGGGGCTAAACAAATTCAATTGATTTTATATGGAGGTTTTGAAGAAATGTAAAAATTAGTGGAAGAGTTTTTTATATTCCAAAAAAGTTGGGGTGTTTTGATGAAATTCCCCTCATCTTTTTCTAAAAAGCATCACACGGACATTAAATATTGTGTAGGGGATCAAATTTTGACATGTTACATGTTGTGTGTTTGTAAAAAATAATGAATTATCAATATATTAATAATTGATCCACTATATACATATCACATAGATTTAAATATATCATCTTATTCAATTACTAGATTTTTTATGACACTTCTATCGTAAATGGATATATAATGGGTATTAACTGTATCAAATATTTCAAATTGACTTATTACATAAAAAATATACAATAATATTTTTTGTAAAAAGACAGGTGTAGGTTATGTAGCAAAATTAGAAAATTGTATATAGGGGGAATATCTTTGTAAATGGGAATTTTTTATTTTTTATTCCAGTGACCAATTTTTGTATTATGTAATTTTCTAATTTAATCTAATCATTGGGTGAGGGGTTTTAAACCCTCCTCAATTCGCTAATTAATATATACTTACAGTCCATCCAGCTTGCATGAAATCCAAGTCACCTGAGTTTCCACTGGAAATAAAGGCAGCCGATCCACTGTATCTTTTCTCATTTCCGACGACTACATTTGGTTCATAAACACTAGTAGAAGCTGAAGTGCCAAAATTCCTTCCATGTTTCGCAATACTAGCTAACTGGATTGTAATCAAATAATTTCTTTAATTAAATTAATCTGTCAAGACCTGAAATTTTTGAAAAATAAAATTAAGGGAAATGGGAAATCACGACGGAGTATTGTAGCGACTCTGTAGCGACAGATTGAAATTATATACTGTTTTTATTTTTTTAAATATATATTGTTTACCGAATGAATTTTTATATACTGTTTTCATTTTTTAAAATATATACTGTTTTACCGAATGAATTTTTTATATACTGTTTGTTTTCAGTTTATATGTTTTTTTCAATTTTTATATATTCTCGCTATAGGGTCGCTACAGTATCTGTCGTGCAGTATCATCTCCCTAAAATTAATTGCTAAAAGGTTTGCTCTTTATTACTCACATAATACCCAGGAAACTTGCTGTTAAACAGTTTGTCCCTAGTGTTTATATCTCTTTGTCGAGTCATATTTTTTTCATGATTTCTCAAAATTGGAATGGTTCCAGAAGGACACGGAACAATATCTATTTCAGCATATGAGATGGTAGTTTCTTCTTGAGAGTTCTCATTTATAAATTTAGGGTAAGAACTTGGCATCATCTGCAAAAATAGTGTAAAGATAAAATATTGCACAAAAAGCTCGAGAACTATATTATCATATTGTCTTCCAAGTATAAGCAAATAATGAAGTACTGTATAAATTAAAATATTGGAGGTTATGTTCAAAAATTACATTTCTTAGTTTGAGAGCTGATAACTTTTTTTGTTAATGTGCTCATTTTACCTTATTTTTCTATTTTTACTATTCTTTGTCTTGTGTGAAATCATCTAGAATTCTTTGCCTGATCACTTATTAGGGATAAAACAGGTATTGACAAAACAAAATATTGTTGGCTATATATATATATATATATATATATATATATATATATATATATATATATATATATATATATATATATATATATATATATATGTATATTTATATTGTTTATAACAAATATATATATATATATATATATATATATATATATATATATATATATATATATATATATATATATATATATATATATGTATATTTATATTGTTGGGAAATTTTTAAAAAACCCCCTAACCTTTTTGAATATTATTAAAAACTCCCTGAGTTTTTAGATTCTCTGTTTCAGCCCCTCTGACATGAGTTTAATTTTTTCTTTACCCCCTACCGTTACAATTCCGTCTGATCCATCGCTATATTTTGAAGAAATACCAAAATACCCTTTATAAAACACTTATCGTTATTTCCCTTTCCACAGAACGGCCAAATCAATAGCTCGAACTCTCTCCCCAAACTCGATAAACCCTAGTTCTTCGTCGAGCTGAAGAAATCGCCGCCTCCCCCTGCTGTCCAGCAAAGCCTCGCCTCAAATGGATCGAACTCATTTTGCTCGCTTTTTGTCTGTGTAGCTCGTCTCTTCCATTGCTAAGTTTGGAATCCATCAAGAAGCTACTGGTTTGTCCTTTTTATTTATATGGTATTTAACTTAGGTTAAAAGCAAATCATTCTTTGTTTTGTGGTTCTTGCTTCCATGATGAAATTGCATTGATCAAAAAATGATTTGTCTTTGTTTACTTGGGATTTTAATTTGGTTAGTCTTAGCTGAGTTGTCTATGTGTTGCTTGTTTATGCATGCACACTTGGTGTTTGTGATATTGTTTGCACTTTCTCTTTGTCAATTGAACAAAATAATTGTAGTATATTGATCATACAATTAAATAACATTAATTCGGTAAATTAATTTTGATATGCAATTAAATCCTTAATTAGCTGTAACCTCTCTTTGCCAATTTCCATCAAGATTGCAAAAAAAAAAATTATCTTTTTTTTCTTTCCTGGTTTATTGTTGTGTTGTGTTATGCCACAATTACAATTAAACTTAGACCGATGATAGATGAAATTCACCCTTTGGCTTAATTGCCCAATTGAAATTGAGACTATCTGAGCTCTTGATGGTTTCATTACTTTCTCATCTTGTGTCTTTTCTTTACTGCTCTGTTTTTTATTTGCATATTTATGTTGATTTAAGTCAACATTTTTTATTCTCTTAAATATGCTCAGCACACTAAAACATAATAATTATGAATTGTCAGCGTATGTATAAACAAATTCGTAGTACAACTATTAAATAACTGCTCTTGAAATTCAAGAAACTTATCAAAATTTGTCAGCATAATTCTTCGAAACTGAGAAAAATATATGTATCTCATCAAATTAATATGATATGTTGATGGCTCCGGTTTCATGTGTTATTCGTTGTACTATTTTTCTTCTTATTTAGTTACCAAATAAGAAATAAAAAAAAAACCCCCCGAGGAAGTACATCTGTACAGTTTGGTTCAAGTATTTCTTTCTAGTTGTTGTGTACTCATTTTGCAAAATATCCTTTCTAGCCTTATGTAACTGCACAAGAAAATAAAAAAATAATCTTGACAAATCTTATTTTTTCTAATTTAATTTTTTTCCCTATTTTTATAGATGGTTATAGCAACAGAGATAATTATTCACAATGAGGGTAGATGATAGCACGACGATTTTTCTAGACCGCATTTGAGTGTCATTTGTGACACTAAATCAAGATATTGAAGATGATTGTGGCCTATGTTAATGACCGACTAATAGATAAAGATATTTTTGCGTTTTGTCATAAACCTGAGAATTAGAGTTAGAAATTATTATATGGCTACTTTTATTTTTTGTGGTAACCTATAATTTGGTTGGGTTTAGGGTATATAAGTTGTTGATTGTGTTATATGGTTAATGAAGTTATATGTTTATGAATTGGTTAAAGATTTTCTCATTTTTCTTTTATTGTGTCAAGACTGAATGATATGGATTTTGTTGATGGTTCTAATTATTTAATTTCTTTGTTATTATTCAGTTGAACTATTTTCATATTTAATATCCATTTGTTTAGTATCCTAAACATGATTGTTTCTGCTGAAAACTCTTTTATTTTCAACCGTTTTATAAAAAAATGTACTACTAAATTTATTTATAATTGTAGAGTTTTATTTGTTTCATTTTAATGCATTTTGTAGATAACAGTCCAACCCTCCAAATGAAAAAGAAATAGAAAACTATAGTAAACATTGAGGGCAAATATGTCATTTTTGAAAGTATAACATGATATTAGATGGAATAGTCTATGTAGGGGGTAAAAGAAAAATTAATTGATTTTATAGGGGGGTTTTGAAGGAATCTTAAAAGTTGGGGGGTTTTTGATAATATTCAGAAAAGTTAGGGGGTTTTTGATAAATTTCCCTATATTGTTTATAACAAATAATACACCAAATGTCTCATATGTCAAACAAAAAAAATATGCATGCTCCCAACATATATATCAGACCCCAAAATAATATGAAGCGTGATACCTGAATAGTGTGATTCATGAATGAAGGATCTTGAAAAGTTGGTTGCGACAGTACGTCGATGCAATCAAAGATATCACCATTTTCACTCTATTATAAAATCATAAGACACAGTAGATTAGAATAGAACATGAACTGTACATAGCTACTCTGAATTTATTTGATGAGTAATCATGGGATCTAAGGAGAAAAAAAATGTTTCACTAAAATATTATCAAGAAGAATATCACAATTAACCATAGGTTAAGACCATGTACCTTAATAAATTTGATCACGTCTCCTTTCTGCGTTGCTGCGCTGCTCAGGACAAGAAAGAAATCGAGAAGCACCAATTGAGTAAATACTTTGTACGCCATGGCAAACATTGCTTAGTTTCTTGTAGAGGCAAAATGATACGTCTAAGCTGGTTAATTTATATAGGGAAAATTAAAATGCCCATTCAGTGAATGAAATAGTTATTTCCTCGAAGGCAACAAAAATTGTATGCATTATCTTCGAACTAAATGCGCATTAATCACCATGCTGATTCAATGAATCATTTAACTAGCATTCATTCTCTTTATTAATAAAGCAATAATTATAATAATTATATATTTCCAATGGATATGTTGTAAAATAATTTGATCAAGAAAAATAATAAGAGAGGCTCAATTTAATAGGAAGATAGCATGTATTAATTCCAATCTCTTATTTTTCACCTACTTTTGAGCTCTCTCATTGTGCCACATCATCGTTTTTATCTCCATCATTCGATTAAGATTTTTATCAAATCTTAACCTTTCATTTTTTTCAAATTTATTGATATTTTATAGCTACATGTGTGTGGTTATTAAAACATAACCGTATGATTGGTTGAATTGGTGTTTTATGTTACATCCCCGATTTATTGAGAATTTTTGAATTTGGTTCTGGCCATAAGATCTTAATCATATAGTTTCAATGAATCATGTTACAAAGTTATTTTCAAATATTAATATAAATAGAATATGAAAAGTTCATTTATTAAAATATAAATAATTATTCTTTTCTTATTTAAAAAATAATAATTCTTTATGAAATATTTTGGTTCTAATGTTAAAATCGCCAAATATAAATTTGTTAAAATATTCTCTTTATTTTGAATTTCATATTGTTATGGTTCAAATTTAATTTTTTTTGCTAAAATATGTGAATATAGATTATATAAGACAACATGTAAAAAATGATACGATCATTAACACATATATTAATTTTCACCTCTCTTTGAGCATTCTCAAGAGTGCTATCATCAATTTTCTCTCGGCCATGAGAATTTGTTTTTCTCAAATCTTAACTTTTCATTTAAATAATTATCACAACATCACATGATCAATTAGATTAATGTTTCATGCAATATCTCCAATTACATGAGAACTATCATATAAAAATTATTCACAGTATTGAGAACTATATTATATTACTTAATTTATTAGGAGTTTCAAAAGAACATATGTGATTAATTTATACATAATCCATATCATTTTACCAACTAAATAAATAAAAACATAAGAAAAATAGTGGTGATAATTTTAGAAGAAAATGAGTCATGCTATATTTTTCTTTGTGTAATGTATCTACATTTCCTATATATATAATATCATATTTTTCTTTTTGAACATCATGTTAAATATAATTTTTATTTTTATCTTTTTTAAATTTACTCATCTATAATTAAATCATGTATAGTTTCAACTAAAATCTATAAAATAAATTATCTTGCATTTTTATTTTTTCTGATCACTTTCATTTAAGCTTGATTAATACTTGTTTTTTTAATATAATATGTCAAGAGATAACAGTATAAGAAACCAAAGAGAATAAAAAATGAGATCACCTTTTAATCTTAGAAATCTTAATGCAAACATAAATTGAGATCATAAATTAATTATCCAAATTTTTTAGTGAGTTATTATTTTTTGTTTGTTTATGAATTTATCATTTATGTTATTTGATTTCTCATATGTAAATTTATTTGATAAAGTTATCCATCCTTATAAAATTAGATGTGATAAATAATATATTTTAAAATGAATATTAAATGGATAAAATATCTATATATTATATATGTACTCTAATTAATTTTAAATTTCTATTTTAAATTTTCATAATTGTACTTTATACATTATAGATTGAAATAAATAATAAAATTGAAATATTCACAGCGAAGCATGAGCATTATCCTAGTTATATATATATCTTACGATATTTTGCAGATTTTGGGCTTTATCCTGTAAATACGAATTTTAGTAGATCTGGAATTTCTTAATTTGCTCTTTGTAATTTTTGTATAAACTAGTTATGTTATATAAAATTATATCTTTATTTTGAAATAAAAGAAATCCTAGTTTGGAGCCTAGGAAGAAAAGAAGATTTTGGAGCTTTTGAGATAGGAAATGTTTTATTTAAATTCATGTATGGGCCCGTCATGTTATAAAGTATATATAGTAGTTTATATTTGATATATATGCATAATATACTCATTAGATTTGTTCTCATTTGAGTAATTCTTTGGGGATAGCCTACGAGACGCGGCCGTCTTAATAAGCTAGCCCTAAAGCATGCCTCACTTAGTCGACTCTCGACTAACTATACTTGTTCAATTGGTGTTTTTGTTTTGGGGCTAGATGGGGAGCGGGGAGCAGCTGGAGTGTAGGAGTAGATTTGGTGAGGTTGTGTAGTGAGATCACGGTTTTGTGTATTGACTCGACTCTTTTGTCCTGCTTTTATGATGTTGTATTTTGGAGACTTAATTGTCTCATTAGACTTGTTCTTCCGCTTACTATGTTAGAAAATGGTTGCATTCATATTGCACCGTGAATCTTTATTTTATATCATGTTATGTTATGATATTTGTTTAAGCCTTAACGTATCTACGGTACGTGGTGGGTTGTTGCACTCGTTTCGTTTTGGGTGTGACAACTTAGTTGGTATTAGAGCAAATTCGATAACATGATTTAGGAAGTGTCTCGAGAGGGTAGAGTCTTAGTTTCGAGCCGTTCGGGCTTTTCAGTTCGGGTTTCGGAGTGAAGTCTAACTCGTAGTCGTATTTGTTGTAGGATACCACCTAGGAGAGAAAGAGCTCCACGTGGGCGCGGGCGCGGCCGTCCACCCCTTCGTGGCAGAGGCGGTGGTCATGGAGCAATTGGTAGCCCTTCGCCAGAGCATCCGTCAGGACGTAGGGTGCCATCACCCATGCCATCTGTGGTGTCTTCATCCGCTTCATCTTGGGCGGTGCGTAGGGCACTAAACCGCGATGAGATTCCGCCTCCACCCCATCCTCGTCAGTTTCGTGGCGGTCTTGGACCCCGACGGGGCACCGATTCTGTGTCTGGTGCATCTCTTGAGCGTTCCCTCGAGAGGGACCAGGACCGAGACTTCGAGGCAGGTCACAATTTACAAGACCCATGTTCCTCCCGCTCATGACTCAGCGACTTTCTTAGACAACTTAGTTCGCCACTTGGCAGATCGAGTTTGAGACCGACAGCCGCAGCATGCGGTACCGGTATCTTTACTAGATCACATCACGAACTTTGGGAAACTAAACCCCAGAGCATTCTCAGGTCGGAGAGACCCGATAGCGGCAGATAATTGGTTATTAGAGATAGGCGAGAACCTAACACGGGCAGGTGTGACCCCTGAGGCTATGGTGGAGGTTGCTGCGACGTGGTTACAGCATGAGGCGGCACAGTGGTGGTTTGCACGTCGTGGTTCCTATGGGGGAGAGTTGCCCATTCCATGGGAGTGGTTCGACACTGCATTTGCCGATGAGTATATTCCGGAGACTTCCTTACGTGATTTTGAGGATCAGCTCAGGGCGCTGGATCAGGGCACTAGATCAGTGGATGAGTTTATCGCAGAATTTACTCGTTTGGCTCGTTATGCACCTTCTTTTGTACCCACGGAGGCGAGGCGGGTCGATGAGTTTTTGAGGCGCTTGAGGCCTGACCAGAAGCATGATGTGAGTATCTTTGGTACCAGATTCGATTTTCCCCGAGTGTGTGAAGCGGCGAGACACTAGAACGGCTTGCGCGAGAGTCAGGCAGAGACCCATCCCCTAGTCCGCCTAGTCACTCTCGACCCAACTCGGGACAGAACATGAATAGAGCGATCAAGCGGCCAAGAGAGAATCGTATGACATATAGGCACGATCGGGAACCCGATGCGGGGCCGACGCAGCGACAGACCATATGTCGTCAATGCGGCAGGATGCATGAGGGGGGACCTTGCAGGAGGGTTCTTGGTTTATGTTACAATTGCGGGGAGTCAGGACACTTCGTTAGAGATTGCTCTCATCCTATGAGACAGGGGAGACCAGTGCAGCAGCCGGCCAGACAGGTGCAAACTAGGAGACAGCCACCTCGGGAATCCGGGCAGGGCTCGGGAATATTGTATGCAGCAATGGTACACACAGAGGGGTCAGCTTTAGCGAGTAGAGCTCCTGAGAGGGAGACGTCCTGTGTCTCTCCTCCACCAGCCGGAGATGGAGGAGGCACCAGCAGACTGACACCAGATGTAATTACAGGTATCTTTAACATTTCTGGTGCACCCGCATTAGTATTATTTGATTCAGGCGCAAGCCGCTCATTTGTGGCTCGTGAGTTTGTTGATATTCAAAATTGGGACCATGACCCCTCCGAAATCAGTTTGTCTATTTGTACACCCTTGGGAACCGTAGTTTCCACGGGTAAACAGTGTACGGGGAAGATAGTAGTGATTGGCAAGCGAGAGTTTCCGGCAGACTTCATGGTGCTTGAGATGGGAGGGTTCGATGCCATCTTGGGAATGGATTGGCTCGCGCGTCACCGGGCAACGATCCAATGCCGGGAGCGGCAGGTACATCTCGACTTAGAGGATGGGACGCGAATCAGCGTGAAAGGCCGAAATCTCGGCCAGGAATTGCCATTCATTTCGTCCTTAGCAGCATGACATCCACTGCGAGAATAAGTAGGGTCCTGCTGCCTTAACTTTTTTTGTGAAAAGAGAAGGGGCCAACCAGGCCATTTGCCTTGATAGATGTGCTTGAAGATCTCAGCAGCAGTTGCATCCATGTGATCCACTATTGGGGGAATCCTCCTTCCTCGATAACTTTTAAAAGGAAATTCCAGTTGGCATTGTCAAATGCCTTTCTGAATTCAATTTTAAACATTACTGCCGGCACTTGTCTTTTAGTGTAGAATATGAATATTTTAATGGCGGCTAGGAAAGTATCCACAATTGATCATTTCTTAATGAAGGCCGTTTGATTCTTATGTATCAGGTTGGGTACTACTTTTTGTAGTCTTTCAGCCAGTGCCTTTGTAATTATTTTGATCAGTATTGACACCACACTAATGGGCCTGAATTCATCCATCTCTGTGGCATCATCCTTTTTAGGAATCAAAGTAATAAAAACCCTATTTAACTTAGCTAGGTCCAACTATTTGGTGTTAAATGCCTGCACTATTTGCATTAGTTCTGTCCGGATGATATCCAACTATAATTGAAAAAATTCCGGTGGTATCCCATCGGGTCCAGAGGCTTTGCTTTTCTGAAGTGACATCGTTGCCCAGCGTATTTCATTTTCAGTGAGCGGTTTGCCTAGTTCCTACAGAGAGAGTCAGTGCTCTTCTTTGTCATAAATCAGTGACATATCCAATTTTGCCACTATTTGCTCTTCTAAACCTAAAATATTCTTATAATAGTTGGAGAATGCATCATTAATCTATTTCGCATCGTTTAACACGTTGTGGTTTACTCATATGCTATTGATATTGTTGGATGCTCGTCTCGCAGAGGCGATTGCATGGAAGTAAGACGTATTCTTGTCGCCCAATTTGACCCAGTACAAGAGGATCGTTGCTGCCACTTTTCTTTGTAATTGTTGGCCATATCATTGACTTTGGTCTAAGGACTTATTCTTAGCTTTGTTTCATCTGCTGATAATGTTCTCATTTCCTCCACTCTATCAAAACCCTGCATTACGCAATAATGCGACTGTGGCCCTGTTGAAATATAATTTTTTCTTTACCCAATGTTGCAAGGTGATAATTGAATTTCTACATTTTAGGGAGAAGATGATTGCTATGTTATGCACGTTATTATGGATAGACCATAGTGGTTCCAATATGTCCTTTATCTCCGGAAATTAGAGCTAGTGCCTCTCCATTTTGAAAGTTTTTTGGCGGTGTAGTCTTTGCTTTGAAGAAATAGTCAATTTTAGGGGGAGCGTGGTCAGACGTTTTCATGGGTAGGTCTTCTAATGACACTAGCTTGTTGTTCATGATGAAGTCACTAGAGGTAAAGATGTGGACTAGCTTAGAAAAGGTAAGATTCAGCCTTTTACTAGTCCACGTAAATTTTTGTCCTTTCAGGGGTACCTCTAAAAGAGATAGATCATTTATCATATGGTTGAACTCAGTTATCGTATTGATAGGGGTAATTTCTGTCCTTTAGTTAGTATTTCTAGTAGTTTATTATGTTTTAACCCATGAGCGAAGTTACTGCCAGAATCATATGTGATTATAGGAATTATAGCAAAAAGGACGCAAAAGAGGCGCAAGGAGCCTAGGGAGCGATTGGAGCAGTTATCGCATCGTCGTCCCACCCGCGGGCATGGTATCACTCAACCTACACTCAACCTGTCAGCACGGATCATGAGCAACCGCTACTTAAGAGGAGCGGATTGAATGCATCCAAACTGAGAAAGAAATGCAATCACTGGAATCACGGACCGATTGATTGTCGAGTTAAGAGGAGATCTGGCAACGTCAGGTAGATGCGCTCAAGAAGGAGTAGATCGGGAAAGGAGCAATCAAGAATCAATCAACGTTAATGGCGAAAAGATCTGCGAGGATATATTGTCCTCAGTTTGATGATATTTAAAACTATTCCGAGCTACTAATATATTTGTGTGAGAATGTCTTGAGCTAGATAGTCCCACGATCAAGTTCTCGGAAATGTCTCAATCGCATCCTGCCTATCTCAGAAGAATAAGAAGACGTCACGCATCCAAAGGATTTCAAGAGAGTATCTCAAAGCGTGGGAGCAAGCTTCTTAGTTCTTCGTGTGTTTTTATTCTTTTCAGTAGCAATTTAATTCTTATTAAAAGGGGAGTATAATCTGCATTTGGCCAATTCTGGCCAGTTCCGTTATCAACGGAAGTGGTCCGTTCCCAACGGACCACTATGTTGGCAACGGAACCCTCCGTTGAGCAAACTTTCGTTCTGTCATTTTTTTATACAGTCCGTTGGCAACGGAACTATTCCGTTGGAAACGGAACTGTAGGAATTTAGCCGTTTGGTTTGAAATCTTCCTTGATTGCCTTCTATTTTTGGCAGTCCGTTGGCAACGGATAAGGTCCGTTGTTAACGGAACTTCGCAATTTTCCTTTTCTAGGGCTGCTCCCTTCCTCCTTTAAAAAGGAGAGCTGCCTCTCTCAGAAAAACAACGAATTCTATATACAAAAAGCAGAAACACTCTCTTCTTAATACTGTTAAATTGCTCTAAATCTTAAAGTGAGATTAGTGAAGTTTTGAGCGTGTTGCTCGTTGGTTGGTTGAAGTTCAAGAGATCGAGTTTGTAAGTTGATTGTTTCACCGGACGTCAAGTTTGTTGTAAGGCGGCGGTGGATCGTGGTTTTGTACTCAAACACTATTTGGATTAGTGAGTATCGGAGCCGCAAGGCAAGTCCCGAAGAGTAAGCAACTCGTGAACGCGGTAAGGGCCGCTAGCCAGTAAACGGGTGGTTAAGGCTAACGCAACCACCTCGCCGAACTCCGTCATCAGATCGTGTGTTCGGTATCTCTTTACTTTTTATATTTACCACTAGGATAATGCTCGCATTTCGCGGTGAGTATTTCAATTTTAATAGTTATTTCAATCTAATAATGTATATAACTTGCAATTATGAAAATTCAAAATTAAAGTTTGTAAATCCATAGTACATAAATAATACATGAGAATTCAAAATTGTTATTTTTTATTTTCTTATGTCATTATGTCTTGACATATTATATTAAAAAAATAAATTAACTATTAATCAGGTTTAGATGAATGAGATCAGAAAAAATAAAATGAAAGATAATTTATTTCGAAGATTTTAGTTGAAACTACATAAGATTAAATAATAGATGATTAACTTAAAAAAGAAATAAAAAATAATAATTATATTTAATATTATATATATAGGAAAAATATGTATACTCCATAAGAAAATGTAACATTACTAATTTTCTTCAAAAATTTGTCACCGCCATTTTTCTTATTTTTTTTAGATGTTAAAATGGTATGGATTACACATATGTTATTACGAAACCCGTAATACATTAAGTAATATAATATAGTTTTCAATATTCTGAAATTTTGTTTGAGATGATAGTTCTCACATAACGGAGATATAACACTGAATATTAATCTAACTAATCATGTGATATTATGATAATAATTTAAATTAAAATTTAAGATTTGATAAAAAAAAATTATTCGACGGCGGAGAGGAAATTGATAATAGTTTTCTTGAGAATTTTCAAAGAGAGGTAAAAGAATATGATAAGAGTAAATGAGCTTATCATTTTATTACATATTTTTTTATATAGTCTATATTCACATATTTTATCAAGAAAAAATAAAATTGGAATCATAACAATATGTCTTTATGTGATATTGTGGTAATGATTTAAATGAAAAACTAAGATATCAGAAAAATTTGATCTAACAGCCGTGATAAAATTGACAATAGGTCTCTTGAGAATGTTCAAAGAGAGATGAAAAATAAGGTATAAGTTAATAAGCATATCATTTTTGTACATCTTTATTCATATAGTCTATATTCACATATTTTAGCAAGAAAAAAAAATTAGAACCATAACAATATGAAACTCAAAATAAAGAGAAAATTCAAACAAATTTATATTTGATGATTTTAACATGAGAAATAAAATATTTCATTAAGAATTATAATTTTTTAAAGAAGAAAAGAAAAATTATTTATATCTTATTGAGTAAACTCTTCATTAACTATTGATACATGTGATATTTTGTTAATAATTTAAATGAAAATCTAAGATCAAAAAAAAATTGATCCAACGGCCGAGATAAAATTGACAATAGATCTCTTGAGAATCCTCAAAGAGAGATGAAAAATAAGGTATAAGTTTAAGTTAATGATATATATTATTTTTGTATATCTTATTTTATATAGTCTATATTAACATATTTTAATAAGAAAAAAATTGAAACCCATAACAATATGGAACTCAAAATAAAGAGAAAATTCCAACAAATTTATATTTGAGGATTTTAACATTAGAAATAAAATATTTCATTAAGAATTATAATTTTTTAAAGAAGAAAAAGAAAAATTATTTATATTTTAATGAGTGAACTCTTCATTAACTATTGGTATTAATAATTGAACATAACTTTGGACCATGATTCATTGAAACCATCTGATTAAGATCTGATGATAAAAAAAAAACTCACAATGGTTCTCACTAAATCGGTTATGGAGCACAAAATACAAATTCAACCAATCATATGCTTATGTTTAATAACCACGTAAATGTTGCCATAACATATCAATAAATTTGAGAAAATGAATGGTTAAGATTTGACAAAAAAATTGATCTAACGGTCGAGATAAAAGTAATAATGTGGCCTTTTGAGAAGGCTCAATAATTTTGTTGGTAATATTTTTGTGTTAATTATGACGGTCATATCTTCCCCTTATGCTATGTCCTCTCCATTGCGTTCATTCATCCCAGCACATAAACATAATAAATTAGAAACAAGGCCTTTATACATAAGGCCCAATTACATTTTACATTTAATAAAACTAGAAAATAAAAACAAAAATTATAAGGATAGTGATATCTACGGGAAAAAATATTACTTTCTACAAGAAAAACGATTTAAATTGACAAATTATCCTTATTAGATAGTTGTAGACATTTTGGAAAGAATCTTAATAGATATCTTTTGCAATAAATTAGAAACATTGTTTACTCTAACACTAATTAAGATAGATAAATTTCAATTTTATTAGGATACATAAATTATTCCTGATGATTGAGATTATACTTTATATTTTGAATTCATAGGTTTGCTGAATAATTTTCTTCCTACAGAATTAACCATCTATCTCTTATATTGAATTTAGAAAAACATATTTTTTGAAGGAGAATTGTAGGCAATTACCTACTTCTCGAAATTTTCATTAATTTAAACGAAATAATTACATGTCCGAAGACCTCTTGACAGACCAAGAAGGTCAATGAATAGAAGAGAGAAAAACAAGAAATAAAGATGAAAAAAAGAGAGAGAGAGAGAGAGAGCAGCTAAAAGCAGGGTAGGCGTTCACTAAAATATAAGGGGACTTCGATAGTTGATATTTTCCTAGTAGTGATTTTTCCATAGGTTTGCTTGTTTCCACGTCATATTGAAGACAATGGCCGGTGTAGATTGCTTAGACTGAAAAATCCTTCGATTCCGTTCCTTCCAAATCTCCCAAATACATGATAGCCAAGTTCTGTCCCAATCTTGCCTGTGTTGAGAAGAGAAGATTCCCCTATTCCGGACCCAGTTTTTATGTTATTTGATGTTTTAGGGTTGGCTTGTTTTGTGCCTTTTATCGACTCTATATTTTCTTGTATGTCTGCACTTTCTTTGATGGCAGTAACATGAAGGTTTATCTTGATTTTAGTTTTTTCCTCCTCTTGGTTTCTGTGTTTTGTCTTATTAAGATTACAATATGATCACGAGCAGGAAAAGGTTGTTTATTAAATTGCTAATGTTTCTTGATGTTCTTTTGAAGTTAAATTTCTCTGAATCACTGCCGTTGATTAGTCAGTCATAGCTTGATTCCTGATAGGCTGAAGTCAAGCAGAAAATGAGCATGTCTTTTTTTTTTCTTTACATTTTCTGTATGATTATTTTTTTCATTTTTTCTTCTCGAGCCAGTTTACGATTAATTCCCTTGTTCTCTTTGGTTTATTGTAATTTAAAAAGGAAAAGATCCCACTTTTGCCCCCTCATTTCTTTATTGTGTGGGGAATTTCTCACGGATTTGAAGTTGTTGCAGTAGAATGAGAAAAGTAAAATAAGCTGACAGAACTTCAGTGTTGCCTAAATATTTTGGGCTTTAGTATCCTTATATTTATCACACATGAAAATACCAAGGACTTTTTTTGCTATCTAATTAAGGATAGTCCAAAGAAAGCTACGTGCAAGCCCCTCTAACCCCTCTAATGCCATTATAATACTGGAAGGTAAACGAAATGCCTGCATGTAGTATGTCAGCAGTGAATTTATCATCTATTTTACAAGATTGAGTCTCCCACCCGAAGATAATAACTTTGCTTTCCACCCGGCCAATCTGTCTTGGGTGGCTTTGATTAATGGCAGAAAGGTAATTTTCTTAGGTTTTCTTATTGATAACGGAAGGCCGAGGTATTTTATTGACAAAGATTGCATGGGACACTCAAGTATCCGTGTCTTATACTTTCGTGGAACTCTTCTGGAATTCTAAGCGGGATAAAAGCACGTTATTGTCTACTAATTTGAATCCCTGTCAGCTGTGAGAATAAATCCAAATTTTTTGAGATTAGTTTTACGTTTTCCGGAAACGCTTCGACATCACTGTGTCGTCAGCATATTGCAATGCCTTCGGAGCAATCCTTGCCGTTGAAATTAAGAAAGGTGAGAGATTTTTCATGAAGGCCTGTAAGGCATCCACAACAAGATTGAAAAGAAGGGAAAATTTCTCCCCTAACTGTGGGCCTCCTTAGCCTAAGACTCTTTTATGAAAAAAATTTCTCCCCCAATTCTCCATTTATTTTTATCCTTGAAAACTGGATGATTTTAGTAATCCAAATATCCAATCCGACCAAAAATCTCTTGCTTCAAATAAACTAAACAGTAAAGGCCACGATATTGTATCAAAAGCCTTCGTAAAATCCATCTTGATCATTACTGCTGGGATTTTGAAATCCTAACCGTTGGATATATTTACCGTTAAAAAATTAAGCAAAACAATGTAATTAGCCGGCCGGATGCATCTTTTGAAGAACATGTATAAAATTCGGTGCAGCCAATGGGCTTTACATTTCTTTTTCTTTTTTTTTCTTTTTTTTTTGAAGGTAGTAAGCAATTTGCTTACTACGTTTTCATTTAATAAAATAAAAAAATAAAATAAAAGTTTTGTGACAACTTCTACTTGAGAAGTGAAATTAGAAATATTACAATGCCTGTGAGATTAAAGAAAAGAAGGAAAACAGAGAGGATTGCTACTGTAATGGCGTTGTGTCAGTGGTGTAGCTTCCACAGATGCGCTTCTTGACTTGCCATTAGATAAGTGAGTTGAGTTAAGAATTGTGAGAAGAGAAGCAGCTTGAGCAGATATTACTGGGTTGTTCGAGAAGTGAAAAATGGAGAGGTCCCAATTAGAGTCTAAGACTTGTCGCACCGATGCACTTTTATTATTCGATCCCTGGTATATATCCGGGAATTCCTTGGCCAGTGGAATATCATCTATCCATACATCGAACCAAAAAGACGTGTCATGGCCGGATCCCAGAGAAATTTGAATGGAGAGCTTAAAGAGCGGCAACAAAGTTAGCAACTCTTTAACAAAGAAGGAGAGGCGATTGGAGTTGCTCGGATGTATGGAGAAGGGGTTATTTCCATATAAATTCCGGAGCGTTTGACTCCACATAGAAGTCGTTTTGGAGGTTGCCTGCCAAATCCATTTTAGCAACATAGCCTTATTTTGTTTCTCGATATCCAGTATCCCAAGTCCCCCGTTTTCTTTAGGCATCGTAACTCTGTCCCATGAGACGAGGCAATGCCCGCCATAGCAGGGTTTATCCCCGCTCCACAAAAAACTTCTCACAATTCTCTCAAATTGTTGTGTGAACCCTACCGGTAGCGACATCACCAGTTCATTCATACACTGACTACTAATTAAAATTACAAATTAGCTCTTGAAGAATTAATTGTGTTTTACATTTGATATTAAGCTCCGAAATTTTTTTAAAATTACAAATTAACTCATTCCAAAAAGATTTGAAGATTTAATATTATTAACTCAGAAAATTCTCAAAATTACAAATTAACTAATTCTGAAGCAGAACAATCTTAGAGGTCGACTAGTTCTAATAAAATCTACATTACACATCTATTTTTCTTACTATTCCTATTCTCATTTTTCTATTTGCCTAATGCTACAAATAATTAAGGAGCCATGCTAAATAACCGCATATTTTATATAATTATTTCTACCTGTCTATTTATCCTTTAATTTGCATCTTATATTCCGACTCAAAATCCGGATGAACTTTAAAACTATGGATAGAAGATGAATTCAAACTAGGGTGATGTATCTCGACTTCATAATCACCATGAGCTAGATGTGCATGGAAATAACCATCATTTCCACTTACTCCTTGAGATGTAGTCTTCCATGTCTGAATTAATTTGTCTACTGTGTTTCCAGTTGGAAGATTCTTGAATTGGTTGTCTGTCAAACACATCCTGTAGCATCCTTGTGGGCTCCATGATGCCCACATTATGATTCCTTGAATCGCTTCATGCGCATATGCTTCTCTAAGGATTTGATCCAAATAATTGGCCTGTTGATGGTTTTATAAGAACATAATTGATTAGACCACAGCTATGCATAAACAAAGGAGAGAACAGAAAGAGGTGAGTTTAGTCACTTTGTAACACATTTTTGATTTTTGATGCCTTTTAGGGTGGGTATGTACAAAATTAGCCTAAGAAATAAATGAATTCCTTGCTTAAATAGAATACCTGGGTCGCATCGGCACCACCAACATCAACCTCAGTGAGCCAAATGGGCACACCAGCACTTGCTAAAGTATCCAAAGCGGATCTTATATATGGAATATTAGGCACGGGAAAATGCCCCTCTAACCCAATTGCCATTGCCGCATTAGTACTACTTTGTATCTGCTTAAACCTCTTAATGTACTTATCAGGAGTCGCATTAAAATCACCGGGCTCCTCTAATGTATTATAATCATTCAAAAATAAGGTCGTGCTTGGGTCCAGTTCGTGAGCTTGACTGTAGAATTTGTTTGACGCGTCCTGTCCAAGTCTGGTTTCAAAAAAATTGAAGTGTACATTTTCATTCACCACGTCCCATGCAATTAGTTGGTTCTTGTATCGATTCATTACATCAGTTATGCGTTGGTAAGTTGCAGTTTGGAGCTGCGAGTTGTTGAGCGATTGCACCCAACCCATTTGCGTGCTGGATCACATATAACATTAAAACATGTCAGTCAGTGTGTTATTAACATTTTATTGAAAATCATTTGACATAATACTGTACTACTTACTTAGGATCATCCCAAAATACATTGTGGCCTCGAACCATAATTCCATGACTCTTAGCAAAAGAAAGCATGGCATCAGCATTGGAATAATTCACATTTCCTTCCACATACTCAGTGCCGTACCATTTCATCTCGTTCTCAAAGGTTGTAACTGTGAATCTTGAGGCAAACCAGTTTTGGTATTGTGTGTTATGGATTATTGCTTGGTTAATAGCGGATCCAAATGGGAATCCAGCTCTGACTTGATTGATGGAGAATTTTGCACCTGTTAAGGGGTTTCCTTGTGCATCTAGGGCTTGCAATTTCATCATCTTTCTACGTACCTGATCAATTTTAAGTTTTTGAGTTTCAATGAATGAATGATTAGAAATGTGGTCATAAATTGGAATTGGTTAATTCAAATTGATAAATTTATACTAACCCGGCTGATACTATCATTATGATGAGCTGTCCATTCATCAAGAGTAAATGGTTGCAAGGATACACTATCTACCCATAATTCCACTTCGGTATTAGAGCTCTGAATTTAAACAAAAAACCATTATCCCCTGCTCTTTTTGGTTTTCTTTATAATTAACTTAAGTAATCTTAATCTTAATTAATAGAATTGGTACCTCAAAATATAATTCTGCCTGACCACTAATGTTGACAGTGAGTCCTCCTTTAAGCATGGACCAACAAGACAACTTGGCCTCAATTGCACCGGCATGTATAAATCCATTTGTTGTCTTGAATACCGCTCTTACGTCCGCATTTCCTTTGTTTACTTGCAACCAAGCTGAAAAGCATTTGAACAATAAGAATTTAGAACAAATATTTTTTTTACCAAAAGAAAAATGTCAAAAGGATTTTATACTGATAATTGCCCCCAAATTATTAATGTGTCAAAATTGATTGAACTTAAAATTTCAGAATATTAAGATTTAAGAATTCAGCGCACAAACTAGTGACAACAAAGAATTATCTTTCATGATCAAATTAACCTATTAATAAAACAGGTATAATCTTAAATTACTTAGTAATTCTATGTAATCATGATATGTACTGGTTTAAATGTTATGTGCCATGTTGTACCAGAAAAAGTGTAGAGCTTGTCTTTGTGCAAGTAGACCTTCTGAGAGACGCTCTGGAAAGGTAGAGATCGGATTTGAGAAACCGAGAACCCATTTCCTGATTCTGAGGTTCTGTGGGTCACATTACCATTACCAAACGATAACCAACCATTGAGGCTTCTATTAAATTCTGGATTGACTACAATCCCTCCTCCATATTGCGGTCTCAATGGTTCAGTTAGGCACTAGAAAGTAAACGGATAAAAATGATTAGAATATGATGAGGGTGATTTTGCAAATTTTCAGTTTTCTATATTTTCTTATGATAACAAAGATGTGTTGTACTTTCTTTTATTTAATTGTGTACTTTTTTTCAGAAAGGCCGATGGGCCAATACTTTTAATTCATGAAAATGAGCCCGTGAGTAACTCTTTTTAATAAATTAAGAGCCGGTAAGCAATTCTTTTTATACTAAAAATACTATTGAAAATCCTCATCATATTTCTCTTTATGTCTGATGATAAAATAATATTAATATTAAACCGCTTACCTCGACCGTTGCAGTGTAATCGTAGGGCAAAGAATCGACAGAGGTTCCTATATCATAAATTAAAAAAGGAAAGTTAATAAATTAATTAGCAAATAAATATAGTTTTAACTAGCATATGTAAGAAATATCAATAAATAAATCAATACGTTTTTTAACTTGCATTCTATTTTAGAGGGTAAAATAGAATTTAGTGTTGCTTTGCTGTAACAGTTTTATCAACTTCATTTTTGTTAGTTCATGAAACGGTTTGATTATAACTAAGGTTTCATAAAATGATTTAATAGAATTAATACTATTTCTTAAATAACCAATTAATGATAAGAAAACAGTCACCTCCTAAAACAGCAGCATAGAGTAACAAAAGCACTAATTTCTTCACAAACAGCTTCATCTTTTTTTCCTGAGAAAATATACCGATCTGCTAAATTAAATAAAAAATAGTTTATCAATTTGCTTGGACATTATAACCACAAGAGGAAATATATCGTGAACGAAAAAATACAAAAAAAATAAAGAAAAAAAAATTTGAACATCAACACACAAGTTTCGTAACTTCAAATTACGAATTACATTGAACTGGTGTTTTTTTTTCTCGAAAATAACAATCCTTACATTTGCAAAATGGAAAAAAAAACATGAGGGGAGAAGAAGAAGAAGAGAAGATTCTAAGTATTTAGCAACAATATGTAAATCCAAAATCTAGAATTAACGATTTGATTCTACGTATTAAGCAACAATATATGTAATTGGATGATGAATCAAATATTTGTTCATTTAGATCGTTCTATGAACATGGAGACATGCAAATCATTTTGTTTAATGGTTTGATATGGTTGAATTAATTTCGATCTATTTTATTATTTTAAGACAATCACAATCTTCAGGTTTTTCAGAAAAAAAGAAGAATATGCGCATGCACAAGATAGGTAGAGAGATGAAGAGGTGCAAGTATTACCTAGAACAAATGGATATTGGAATTTGGATTAGGGATGGAAAAAATACATACACTCACGTACTTATTTATAGGTGAGCGTATTAACTAGCAAATTTATTCCCTGGTTTAATTGTAAGGTTCCGTTTTTTATCTGGTTAATTACTGAGAAAACGGAAATGGTTTGATTCAGCTTAATTACCGTAATTTCATATTCAGTAACATTTATTTTCAAAACCAAAAAAATTGTTCATTAGAAAGCAGCTAATATGACGCCTGTTAAAGTCCAATAGTGATGGGCGGCCCCGATTTCACATTTAGGTCCATTTATTTTTAAAAAGCCTTCCATTGCGATTCATTTTTTTTAAAGCCCATTATATAAAGAGTCCAAAAATAAGATATATCATTTGAAGAGGAAACAAAAAACACAGTAACATTTTAATTTTCAACATGAGAAATAGGCTATATAAAATATTTTAAGAAGGGTTAAACATGAAAACTTAAATTTTAGAAGAGTAATAGGATGTCTATCATGATATATGGAGACGGAGTTGAAAAACTCTATCAACAACACTGTAAAATTTGCTATAATATGTAAAACATGTCATAAAAGATCTATGGTTGAAGTCACTTTTAATTTGGGAGCTAATACTGCGCAACGAGGGTATTGTAGCGACCCTGTAGTGACTGTATATAAAAACTGAAAAAAATATATAAATTGAAAACAAACAGTATATAAAAATTCATTCGGTAAAACAATATATATTTAAAAAAATGAAAACAGTATATAAAAACATATAAACTGAAAACAAACAATATATAAAAATTCATTCGATAAACATCATATATTTTTAAAAATAAAAACAGTATATAACGTATATAGAAACGCGAGAAAACAGTATATTTTCAATCCATCGCTACAGAGTCACTGCAGTACCCTCATCGTGATTTCCCATTTCTCCTTTTTTTTTTTTCGACTGGATGCTGAGGAAGTCACTGTTTTGATAAGAGTAAGAGATGCCCCCACACAATGAGCCGAAGATAACTCTTTATATAAGACTACACTTATTTTGCTCAATTCAAGATAATATGGTACATTATTTGCCGCTTGCCAACACGTCCATAGGCCGAATGTTTTTTAGAAATTCGGCCATAAGCTGGACAAGTCCACAAAGTAGAAAAAAAATACTGCAAGAAAGTTGTGCGAGGTTCACTGACAACTTCTCGGAGAAAGGTGAGAATCTTACCCATTGTGCTAGAACTCTGCTATTGCAACGCATGAATATGTGTCAATTAGCAGCGGACTTTTATAGGGGAGAGGGACTATGCCCCTTTTCAAAATTTTGATATAATAATATATATTAATAAATTTCGAAACATATTATCTCTAAGCATATTACCCCCAAAAAAAGAACTTTTAATATGAGTCAATAGTGAGAATTATTTTAGCCCCTCCAATATATGCAATTAAACTCCGTCACTGATGTCAAGTACTGTATAATAATAATAATAACAACAACAATAACAACAATAACAATAATAATAATAATAAATTTCCAGGGACTCACAATTGCTAGAAAAGAAATTAGTAAAAGCAGCTATTAAAAAATAAAATTCTAAAACAATGCCCCCAACAAAATTAAAATCAGGGCCATATTCAACACAGCCCCTCCCTTAATTACTTCATCCAAACATAAAATAAAACTTTGATATAGCTTCATTACTTCCATTCTAGGCCCATTTACCTTCCATCAAGCCCAATCCCTCTTTCACCCCTAAACCCTCCTCTCTCCAAACCTCCCATTCGCCGTAAACCCTCTTTCTCTCTCGCACGGAGGAGTAACAACTACTAACAACAATGAGGGTGAAGAAGCAGAAGAGGCACAGGAAGGTAGTGCGGTTCTACTCGGCCTGTTTCGGGTTCAGGGAGCCGTACAAAGTCCTCCTAGACGGCACCATAGTGCACCACCTCTTGTCTAACGACCTCTCGCCGGCCGACGACGCGCTCGCCCGCCTCCTCGGCGCCCGCTGCCTCCTCTTCACCACCAAGTACTTCCCAACCCTAATTTTGATTTTGGGTACCCTAAATTTGATGGTAATTGATGTGAATTTGTTGGGTTTTATTAGGTGTATAATTGCGGAACTGAAAAGTCTTGGGCCGTCGTATTCTGAAACTTTGGATGCTGCAAAACAGCTGATGACAGCACGGTGAGTAAATTCATGCTTAATTATTTAATAATAAATTGAATTGTTGTTATAATAATGTGCAGTGGTTGGAATAATAATGAGATTTTGATTCAGGTGTGAGCATGAGAAGAGAGTGAGTGGTGTGAATTGCATACAGTCGGTTATTGGAGAGACGAATTCGGAGCATTTCTTTGTTGGCACACAAGATTCTGAACTTAGAAGAAAATTTCGTGAGGTTATAATTTTCCCCTTTTATTTTTGCTTTATTTATTGTTATTTGGGATTTCTAGTTTATTTGCATATATATGTTTCTGCTTTCTTTGTATTTTATTTTGTTTTGGCTCATTGTGAAGTGGTATTAGTTTCTCCAAACTTTTCAGTTAAGCACAATTTCTAACACGTACTTTTGCAGTTAAGCCCAATTTTTTAGTTAAGCCTCCAATTTACCAAATTATGCAATTCTATCTGAATTTTTTTACTTTAAATCATGGAATCAAATACTCACCCACAACAAAATTACAAATAAATCAATACAAAATCTCAAAACCTGTCGAAATTTTCAAAACGCAAGGTGAATGAATAATGAAATATCACATCAACATATCTAATTTTACCAACCTAACTCTAACTTTTCATTTATTTAGGTACCTGGTGTGCCAGTAATATACGGCCTCAAAAACGCCTTATTCATCGAACAACCATCAACCGACCAACGGGAGTTCGCCAAGTCAGCAGAAGAGAAACGGCTGCACGTGAACGAATCTGAGCTGGTGAAGTTTTTCAAAAAGAACCCTAAAGAAAGTTCAAATGACGGCGATTCAGATGGGGGTGAAGAGAAGGAGGTGAAAGCGGTTTTGAGCGCTTTGAAAGGTGGTGGAGCGGTTGATAAATCTAAGTTCAAAAGAAAAAAAGCAAAGGTATTTTGTGGAATTTTTGGCTTGGTATATTATATTTATCGTATTTCTTTAATGTTTACCTTAGAGTTTAGTATGTATTATATTTATAATACATTATATTTTCTTTAATTTTATGAGGATATATGATTGTTTTTAAGATGTATGTATCAGTTTGGTTTTTATTTTGTGTAATGAATGAAAAGTAGGTAAAAAGACTGAATTTCATATATACTTTCCAAAATCAAAAGATCGTATAAAATTAATTTCAATTACTTGAATTGTTTAGTTGGGGCTAATTGCAAATTAAGGGTGTGAATTTGTAGTTTGTACCACTATAATACCATGCTGGTTGTGAATATTTTAATACTGTACTTTCAAATCTAACACCTTGTTGCATTAAATTTGATTTTTAGGGCCCAAATCCACTTTCTTGTAAAAAGAAGAAACCAAAAACTGAGACTCCAGCAGCTAAAAATCAAACTCAGGTGAAATTGCTTGCTTCAAACATTTCATTATTATTTATTTATTGAACTTTTTGTCAATTATTCATGATAACTGTCTTGTTAAAAATATTTTCTTTTTTGTTTGTAAATTAGGAAGCTAAAGAAGGTGGTGATGCTAAGACAAAGAGGACTAGAAAAAGAAAGAGGCATAATGGCAAGCCCAATAGTAATAATGCAGAAAATGAAAGCTGAATCAATCCAACTTGAGACCTTTATTTAAAAACAATTTTGGGACTGTTTGAGCTGGAAATATCAAACTGGTTCACTGTTGCTCATGTTAATTTTATGTTGTTTTGATAAGGAAGAGGATATATGTAATTTTTTGGAAGAGACGTTCTTAATTAGCATAAGAAGTGGGAATTTGGGACCAAGATAAGTCAAGCCACTTAATTGAAGTCCTATTTTTAATGTTTAAAGTTTGGATAGATGAAAATTTGGGAGGCAGGGGTGTGATAACATTCCATTCAAACACAAACAAATAAAAAAATATATATGCAGTCCAAAATTGAATTAGATTGAACAAGATTCAACCTGATTCATACTGATTTCATCCAAAAATATGCTAGTACTACACACATCTTGTTTTCCTAACTTGGAGGTCTCAATATATTTGTCGCGCCCAAAGAAAGAGCACATGAAAGAGTTGGGAATAGTGTGTGTAAACTAATTTTGGAGCAAATTACTAACAAATATTACATACATCCCAACTTGACTAGACATTTGATAATTCTCAAAAGTGATATGTACTATCTCTTTTTGTGCATATCATCCTTGAGTAGGGGGAATGTTAATCTTCTCTTTATTGTTCTAATTTTAATAAATGTCACTAGAGAATAGTGTTATCATAATCGGACTGGACTGTTGGTTAAACCGAAAAAACCGTACCCGGACTATTTTCTGAGGCTAATTAAACCGGTTTTTTTGCTGAGTCGTCTTTTTTTTTTTTCATCCCTAGTTCTTTCCTGGAGTATTCTTTCTCTTCTCTCTCTGTCGTAATTCTTTCGTTGTCTCTTTGATTTCTTTCTTGATTCATTTGGTTTCTTACCTTTTCTTTTGATTTCTCAATGGAAACAAAAAACAATTTGAATCTATTAGGGATCTTCTTGGGTTGAGTCCAGAATTTATCAAGCTGCCATTTAAGGGGTATTTGAAACTTTTGGCGATTCAAGCTTGATAATTTTGTAAGTATTATTTATTGTTTTAAGCTTTTGATTTGATGAAACTTCCATTGAATTAGTTTATTTTAAGCTTTTGTAAGTATTATAAATTGTTTCGAGTTGTTATTCAATGGACTCGTTTTTTGACTGGGTTGCTCAAGTCGGGTACATGTGATTGATCCAGTTGGCTTAAACATACTGGTTTGATAAACTCATGTGCTCAACCCTAATTCAATAAAATAAAATAAAAACTCATGTGCTCAAATTTGAGAAAATTATGCATTATTTGATTATTCAAATTTAATTAAGCTCTAATTTAAGCCAAAAAGATCAATTACCCTTTATTTTTGATATACCTGAATGTAAGTAATATTTGTGATGAATAAAATATTTTTTATACTTTTACGAATTTGTCACAAAACAAACAACAATAATAAATGTTCTTTACGGCTAACACTTCTTTTCTCGTAGGAATAAAGAATTGTGGAGTAATGGCAACCAATCTTGAGGGAAATGGAACAAAGCAACCGTCTTCCGCAAAAGCTGTGACATGATGGAAGAGTGATCCAGGTTGGGGGCGTTGAACGTGGCGCGATGAAACTGAAGATCATTACTTCTCTTTATTGTCCAACCATATTCAAAGGAGGTGGCATCAACAGGGTCAAGAAGCATTTTAGTTGGTGCAAGAGGAGATGTTCAATAGTGCAAAAAGGTGCCGGGAGGTCCGTTATCAAATTCAACAAAACCTTATTGACATTGCCAACAAAAGAAAATAGCTAAATGAGTGTGAAGAACCTGAAGAAGATTGAGCACATGATGGAGTGCAAGAAGGAATCAATTTATCGACACCTTATAGTTCAAATAGAAACATATTATGCATCAAGACCAATTTAGTAGAAGGCAAGGTGGGGGTAGGAAGTTAGAGAAATGAAAAACTCAGAATAACTAGTTAGTTCATACCTACCACATCACCGGCAGCTCAATTATCGATCAAAATCGTTATGCAAACAAAAGAAACCAAATAGAAGGTCGATTTAGCTGTTTCTATGCGGTTGGTTGATGTAGGAGTGTCTTTTAATGCTGTTAATTTCAACTATTACCAGAATATGTTGTATGTTGTTGCTAGTTGTTTATTTTCTTGAAAAGAATGTTTAGGAAGTAAAAATGTTTGTAGAAGGATTTCACGATAAATAGAGAGAGACCGGTTGCACGGTAATGCCATATGGTTGGACTGACCAAAAGAGAAGAATGCTTGTTAAGCTATTAGTACAATGCCCAAAGGGGACATTTTTTTTTTAATTTGTTGATGCAACAAACCTTTTCAAGACTTTTGAAATGTTATTCAACATATTTAAAGCAGATATGTTATTTGCCCGGACAAATTGTACAACTGCTTTAAATAGATTAAATAATGTTTCCGCAATCTTGATTTAAAAAAAATCGTCCCCTTTAGACATTGTATCAAAAAGTCAATTAGTATTCTTCTTTTCTGGTCGGTTCAACCATCTGTCATTAATGTGTAACCGGTCTCTCTTCATTTATCGCGAAATCCGTCCACAAACCTTTTTACTCCCTGGACATTCTTTTCAAGAAAATAACCATCAACATCGCGATAACCAGGATCAAAACTAACAACTGTATCGAACATCTCTTGGTAATATTTGGAATTAACAACATTAAAAGACAATCCTGCATCAATCAAGCACTTAGAAAAAGCTAATCAATATTTTCTTCGGTTTCTTTTGTTTGCAAAAGGCTTTTGATCGATGGTTAAACCCTAAACTCTAAAACCCTAAATCTGAAATCTAAACCCTAAATTATAGCTATGAAAAATTCACTTATTCTGAGTTTTTCATTTCTCTGACTTCCTACCCCCACCTTGCTACCCCTAAATTAGCCTCGATTCATAATATATTTTCCCTTGGAACCATAAGATTTCGATAAATTGACTCCTTCTTGCACTTCATTCCCATGCTCGTCCAGAGGCTGATCTTCTCCAAATCCCTCACACTCATTACTATTTTTCTTTTGTTGGCAATCTCAACAATGTGATAACGAACCTCCGAAAGCATCTTTTTGCACTGTTGATCATCTCCTCTTGCTCCAGCAAGGTGCTTCATGGTCCGGTTGTTGCCACCTCCTTTGAATATGGTTGGACAATAAAGACAAATGATCTTCACTTTAGTGTTTAGTCGCACCATTAATTTCATCGGAGCAACGCCCCAAGGATCACTCTTTCCTCTTGTCACAACTTTTGCGGAAAACGGATGCGTAGTTCCATATTCCTAGGATTGGTTTCAATTACTCCTCAATTATTTATTCCTGTGAATATGTAATATCATACTAGAGATTTGACATTTTTTGCATTAAATTTGATTTTTTGGGACCAAAATCCACTTTCTTGTAAGAAGAAACCAAAAACTGAGACTCCAGTTCAAAATCAAACACAGGTGAAATAGCTCGCTTCAAGCATTCCATTATTGTTTATTTATTTTTCAACTTTTTTTTCAATTATTCAGAAAAATTTTGAAGTTTTTTTTTTTCAATTATTCATGATAATTGTCTCGTTAAAAATATTTTCTTTTTTGTTTGTAAAATTAGGAAGCCAAAGAAGGCGGTAATGGTAAGAGAAAGAGGACTAGAAAACAAAAGAGGCATAATAGCAAGTCAAATAGTAATAATGCAGAAAATGAAAGCTAATTCAATCCAACTTAGACCTTTATTTAAAAACAATTTTGGGACCGTATTGGTATTGCGCTACAAATGACGAACAGTTTCACCGTCCGTGTAAATTATGTTTTTGTATTAAAAGGAAGAGGATATATCATATATGTTTGTTTTTTGAGAGACATTTTCAGCATTAGTGGAAATTTTATTGCAAGAGTTGAAAGTTCGGATAGTTTGATAAAAAGAAGAAAATTTGGAGGTAGATGTGATAACCTTCCATTCAAACACAAATAAAATTTAAATCAAACATATTAAATCCAAAACTGAATTTGTTTGAACCCAATCAAACTTCAATTCAATCCCTTAAATCATTTATTATTCCATAAAATTTGAGTTACTTGTCGGTGTGTATGAATGAATAATTCAATAATTGACAAGAATTCTTTTAACAAGGGGAAAGTGTTATATTCTTAAAACATTTACAAAAGTTCTTTGCACTGTTAACATTACTCTACATCCCAAATGCTTTCCTTAAAGTTTAGTATCTATCTTCGGACTGCAAACAGTCCCCGGCTGGAAGCAGCTTTTTCCATAGACTTAATAGCTTCCCACACATCCTTTGCCAGATCCAACCGCTCCTCGCTTGAAGCCTCACTGCACCTGAGCCCCAATCGAATCATCTCCTTGCAGTCATCGTGCGGCCACTTTCCAGCCAATGGATCCACCAATCTATTCAAACAGCCGCCTCGTATTCCTTGCTGTACCCAATCTCTTAATGATGTCACATATTTCTTGTCAATTAACACCCTCGTCGTTTTCCCAGTAACCAACTGTAGGAGCACAAGACCGAAAGAGTAGACATCACATTGCGTAGTCAAAACACCAGTTGAAAAGTACTCAGGAGCCATGTTTTCTGGGGTCCCATGTAGAAGATCTCCATGGTGATAAGGTGTGAGGTTGTCATCTTTTTGGATTAACGGCCTCACCGTGCCAAAGCCAACGACTTTACTCCTATAGTTTGAATCAAGAAGGATATTTCTTGCTTTGAAGTCCCCAAAAGCCATGCCATGAGGTTTAATGGAGTGCAAGAAGATCAAGGCAGAGCAAACCTCCAACGCGATACGGATTCGGAAATGCCATGGGATGGGTGGGGTTTTGTTCTTGCGGGAAAGACGGTCCTCTAAGCTTCCATTTGGCATGAATTCAAGCACAAGAGCACGGGGCTCCTCACATGCCCCTATAAGTGTGATAAGGTGCGGATGTCTCACCTTGCTACTGATTTCAACCTACAATGGTGTAAAATTGAATAGTTTGTCAAAATCTCCCTCAAAAGATGAGAGACTATTACAATTTGACAACAAAAGTAGGACGAGTCACAAAACTTTAACGCTAAGTTATGCTTCATATTACGTTTGCCTCTCAACTATTGAGTTTGTTCATTTTTGCCGTCAATATATTTTTTTGCCTATTTTTAATCTCTTAACTATTGCGTTCGTGTAGTTTTTTTGCCCATCAACTTTTTTTTATTCGATTTCAACTGCACAATTATTGATTTGACTCATTTTTCCCTCTTTAAATAGTTATGTGCTTGTGTGTTTGTTAATTTTGACATGCAAACAATAGGCAGTACCTTTTTTTAAATTAAAAATAACTATACAACACACTCAAAAGTACTGCACGAATACGTAATATTCCCTTTTTCATTATTAATGAATTTTATAGAAAACAAAACAAAATATAACAGAATAAAGCTTTTAATAACATGTACGAATTGCATAACATGGATGAATTAT
This sequence comes from Juncus effusus, assembly GCA_027726005.1. NCBI lineage: Eukaryota > Viridiplantae > Streptophyta > Magnoliopsida > Poales > Juncaceae > Juncus > Juncus effusus. The sequence goes on along the minus strand of CM050906.1, from coordinate 1,980,710 downwards.
TCTAGGCATTAGGAAAAAAATTATTTAATTGTTTTAGTTTTTTATGAAATTCATGTTTATGGAAAATATTTTAATAATGAATATTTTCTAATGTGGTGTTTATTTTTTTTTTTAATCATTAAAAAATGTTGCACGTTATCCAAGTGTTAATCGGCATGTAAGTGAAGAATGAGAGAAATGGTTTGAATCAACAATTTAGGGAATAAAATAGCACCAATTAAATAATTGAGGGGTTCAAATGGACAAAAAAGGTTGATGGTGAAAAATACACCCACTTTATAGTTAAGGAGCTAAATTCGAACAGTTCTCTAAAAGAAATCCTCATTCATAATATTCAAAAAAAAAAAGAAATCCTCATTCATTACCTCTTGAATGAACTCTTTCAGAGTATGGCGACTTTCGATGATTAGCTTCTTTATTGCAACTTTGGTGTGCCGGAGTTCACCCTCATACACAATAGAATATGCACCTTCACCTACTATTTTCTCCTTGTCAAAGTCATTAGTTGCTTCCTTCAAGTCCAAATGGCTGAACTCGCAACAGTTCACCATAAATTTCTTGCTAGAATCAGAACTTGAGGCTTGCCCTTCTTCCCACTGAAATTGTAACCCATCAAATCGTTTCTCAACTCTCTCACTTTCATTCGTCCAAACTACTAGTTCAGATCCTGTTTGTGTAAGCTGAAGCACAGGTGCTTCACTAACAGCTTCTAAGTAAGACTTAATCAATGAGACAAGGAGTTGAACTGAAGAATTTGCTTTCTGTTGCGCTGGTTCTGCCTTTCTCTCTTTTTGCAGCTTTTCATGCTGCACCCTCATCTTTTGAAATTTTTCCTCTATCTCTGCATAAAGAGAAGTCTCAATTTCGCTGACCTGCATGAAAGAATTAAAAAGTGCAAATGAGAAAAAGGAAATGTCAAATGGTTCTTTTTAACAGATAATTTTCTTGGATATTAAGCTGTAAGAGGAAATTAATCCGGCATATGAAGATATGTCAAATAAGTGCTCAACTGCTAGAATTTTAGCATTCTGTTGTTCAGACCTGTAGGATTACACATCAATCACTAACAAACACGCATTGCAGGTCCTAGCTTTTCTGTTGCCAAAGCCCGAATTTTTTTTGCCCACTAAAATGAAAATAAAAATTTATATTGAAATTGTTTTTCTTGAATATATTGAAAAATTATTGATCTTATTTTATTACGCCAAGACAAAAGTAAAAAGTGTTACACTTATTGCTGCACAACTGTCTCTTATGTTTTCTCTCTTTTTTTAAATGGGCCATGGCACACAAAGGAAGTAGATATGAATTCATTTACCATATAAACGAAAATCAAATCTCAAAGATTGAAAATAATTTAAATATATCTGTACCCTTAATAAAGAACATAAATAGACCAAAATATAAGGAACTATGATGAAGTTTGAAACCAAAACCAGGTGTGAAATTAATTGCAATTGTTTCCTTGTTTGAAGTATTAAGAATGAAAATTTTTAGGAAGACAAGGCAAAATAACTGACTAAAACGGATTGATATGATAATAGAAACAAAATTCAAATGGTTACAAAAAATTGGTGAGATTGTCGTTTCTACAAATACCTTGCAGACAACTAAATGAATTCATGAAAATATTTCAACTAATGCATCAAGAAGTTTAAGAAGAGAAAGGAATTAAGTAGATTCAATTACCGACGTAGCTTTAAAAAGATCAGCTAAAACAAACAATTATTTTAAATGATATAAACTATTTTTACTGATAGTTAAGAAACAAAAAAGAATAATATTGACAATAGAATCCCAAATTGTTGGCTCCCTTAAAATTGAAAGAACGAGTAGATGATGTTCAGATTTCTTTTTCTTTTTAATTTTCTCTCTCATTTCTTGCTCTTCCAGAGAGAAAATTATCATATATACATCAAAAAGGTGTTTAGCACGGTATGACCATAGCCCCCCCACAACAACTTCATCTCCATGAAAACTCGGGGCCTTAAAATTTTATGGGCTCGCCTATCCTGTAGAGCCGGCCCTGCTGGAATGCAATGGCAACAAAATTGGTTTTCCTATTAGTTGCAGGATGGGCTTCCTTTTTCCTATTTTTTCTCATCTCAAATCAGTTACAAGATTATATTTGTTTTTGTTGCCCAGGTGGTCGCCCAACTCATGGGCTTGCCAAATTTATCTCTGAGCCGCATAATGTAATAACGTAAGGAAAATGGTAAATTAGGAGTCCTGTAGTAATTCTGTAACGACGGATTAAAATTATATGCTGTTTTCTCACGTTTTTATATACGCTATATAAGATTTTTATTTTTTAAAATATATACTATTTACGGAATGAATTTTTATATACTGTTTGTTTTCAGTTTATATATTTTTATATATTGTTTTCATTTTTTTAAATATATATTGTTTTACTGAATGAATTTTTTATATACTGTTTGTTTTCAGTTTATATGTTTTTTTCAGTTTTTATATACCGTCGCTACAAGATCGTTACAGTACTCATCACGCAATATCAGCTCTCATAATGTAAACACCGCCGGACATTTGTAAGCATAAATTTTTTTTTGGTACAGCTGGATAATGACCCGACCCGTGTAATGTAATTTGATAAAAAAACCGTACTTGTATGGGAGCATCTACTTCCAATAATTTCTTCTTTCCGCGATTCTTCTCCAACTCTTCCTCTTCTTCCTTCCTTATTACCTCAACGGGAGATTTACCAAGAAACTTTTCATGATTTCCATGTTTGGTCCTCTTCTTTGCAAGCTCTTCCTGTTGTTTCCTCCTTTTGTTTCTTCCCATCTCCTTGATCTACATATGAGGCAAATAGTTGATCTGAATCAAATCATTCAAATGATCTTCTTCATATATATTTACTAGGACTTTAGTTAGCTAATACACTTTAGTATAATATCTGATAAGTACCTTCTGAGCGTGTTGGCGCTGGCTAGACTCAGCATATTCTTCTTTTGCATGTTCTTTTACTGAAACGACTTCCTTACATTTAGCAATAATTCCTTCCTGTCAAAAATGAGCTTTAGTTGTACAACTACTACCACCAATTGTATAATTTAATAAAATAATAAAAAAAATAGATTTTTTATTCTAAATAGAGTTTACAGAAAAAGCAAATGCAAAACTAAAAAAGAAGTAAACAATAAAAAGTAACGCAAACCTCATGTATTGCTTTTTCCCGTACTGGAACACCAAATTCTCTTTCCTCTTCAATAAACTACATGACCACACAAATAAATAACAATTATTATTTTCAAAAAAAAAATAAAAATAAATTAATGTTCCAGAAATCTAATTCTCTAACTTACACTTGCCGACTCAATAGAAACAATGCCATTTATATTCAGTTGAACTCTAACCCTCACGGCAACCTCCTTACCGCTGCTAGAACAGAAAGGACCAATCTGAAAAGCATTTGTCTATCAAAATTTTGTAAAGGTTGGATTAGAAACTTATAATATAAGACAATGGTTTTGAAATTTGACCTCATAGGTGCGGATCTTTAGTGGAATTTTAGTCTCACCGGTATCAAAGTAAGAAATGTCGAGTGAAAAGTTACCAGCACAAAACAGCGCTAGATTTTTTTCACTAGGAATTGGAGTCCCTTTGGTAAAGAAATCTTTCCGAGTCCGAACAGTTCCATTATCCAGCTTCCAAGACAAGGCAATTGAATATGGAAGGATATCATGGACCTGCGAAAAAGTAGCTTGTTGTTGAAATTAGATTTGACTATAAAAATGATTACTTTCTACGTCCAACTTCTATGGCTTCATTGCTAGAAAATGAGAAAGGAAATAACGAGTGTGCTCAAGTGGTTCTGGATTTGTATTGGTCATGTGTTAGTTAATGTTGAAAATAATAAAATTAATATTATTAATAAGTTAATTTTATTTGTAATACCGAAAAGGTGTTTTCATATTGTATATGTCGTAAGTTTACCACTTCCTAGAACATGTTTCTCTAAGGTTGCAAGGGCGTGTAAGTGCCAAAATAATTTTTGGTGTGAAATGATGTATTTCTATATGTTTATGAAATAATGTATATCTGTAAGGGCACGTATATTTCGTGGGAATGTTTAACTTTTTCGACAATGTTAGGCTTTGATAATCATTTTTCTATGTTTATTTTGCCATGAGAATCCTACATGGCAGGAATATAACTTTCTCATGACAAAGTTATTTTACCATATTTGTGGACAAGTGATTCCCACAGAAAATGATGGGAATGTTACTTTCCCATGGCCATTAATTATTATTTTTTATCTATTTCCAAAAATACTCCTTAGTTTAAGCTACATATTATTTGGTTGTTAAATGAGCAAGGGCAAAATGGTCATTTTATAATTTTTAACAAGTATTAAATTTTATTGAATTAAATATAGAAGCACAACTTTCACATGAGTAAAAAAGTCTAAATAAACAAAAATATTATCATGAGATAGTAAAGTGATTACAAAGAATCACACTCCTAGAAATGTGATTACCATGGTAATCTCATATTACCGCGAAGTAAACGCATCCTAAGTGTGAAATGATTTGTCTGAATGTATGTGTATTGAGAGGAATATGTTTATAAAAGACATACTACTATATAAGCATATCTTGTATATTATTTTTTAAGCACGAAATTAAAAAGAAAATTAAGAGAAAAAAGTGTGAATTAATTTTTCTCAGTTTCTTACTTCTACAAGTTAAATCATAAGTTTTGTTTCTTTCTTCTTTTACTTTCCCTGCTTATCATTTTTTTTCTTTAGTTATCTTTAGAAACTATTTGTTAGCAAAGCAATAAAGTAATAATTTTCCATAAAGTAATACCTGAAACTGAAACCCCCTCAATTGTGATGCATTTGTAAGTAGGGCAGACTGAATTGCACAGCCCATTGCTACGCATTTGCCTGTCTCCATAGTCCGATTGGGTAGTTTCCGAAAGAATCGAGTTAATATCCCAACAATAACCGGCATAAAAGACCCTAATCCAACAAGCTCTACAGAGGCAATATTTTCCACACTCAAGTGCGCATCTTTTAAAATCTTTTCTAGCAAGTCGTTCACTCGTTTCATTAATGATTTACTCATCCGATTAAAATGCTTCCTTGTTATAAAACCCTTCACTTCCTTGCCAGCCAATGAAGAATCAATGGTGAATTCTGCCTCGGTGTTCGAGCTAAGACTTGCCTTCAGCACCTCACATTGCCGAAGGAGCTTAATGGAGGCTCTCGCATTGTTTTGTACCTCAATTCTGTACTTATCCATTAAATGCTTAAACAACACCTCATCAAAGTTCCTTCCTCCTACGGAAGTATCATAAGCATGAGAGAGAATCTTCAACTTCCCCCTTTTGAACTTAGCGATAGAAACCTGCATGCCCATTTGCCCCATATCAACAAAAGCAACATTACGTTCATTATTTTCACAAAAATCATTTTTATGAAATGCATACGCCAAGGCTGTAGCAGTCGTCTCATTTAAAATCATGCGAGGCTCAAGACCGGCATGAGTGGCTGCGTCAAGTAATTTTGTCCTTTGCAGGCCGCTGAAATAAACTGGAGCTGCAATACAACAATCAGCTAAATCCAATTTCAAGTTTTCTTGCGCTCTTAATTTCAACAAAGAAATTAGCTCGGCTAGGAGTTGAGTAGGTGTGAAAGTGACCTCTTTTCGTGTGTATATACCGTGGATTAATGGGAATTCGTCAGGACTTTGGGTTACTTTAAGAGGAAAGGTAGAGAGATAAGATTGAAGTTTAGGGTCGGTGAATTTCCGGCCGAGCAGAAATTTGATTTGAGAAATGTTAAGAAAAGAGTCCAGATTGTACTCATCTTCAAAGGGAAGCTCAGAAGGCATTGTGTAGTACCGGTACAAATCATGTTTGAGGAAATTGGTAGTCTCAAGATTGGAGAGAAATGTCACGGTGCAATTTTTGTTGCCCAAATCATATCCCGCCATGCTGGAAGTGATTATGGAGTAGTTAGGAATTCGAATTGTATGAATATTTGAAATTAGAGAAAATAGTCAGATAAAAATTTCTTGACATTTTGATTATTTCTTTATTTCGTGAGTTGTACAGTTGTACTATATAATCAAGGATTGTATATGGTGTAAAAACGTTTCTATCAAATTAAAGAAAAAGAGGCAACTTGCTCGATTTTCTCCACAAAAAAAAAAAAAATCTTCACATTTGTGAATGATCAAATGATTTCCTTGATAGTAGTTAATTCTGCTGGTACAATTGAAGATGAAATAATAAATCTGACAATACTTCTAATTTCCGACTTCCGAGTTTGAAAAGTCATTGTAGAAACTAAGTATGAAAAAAAAAAAAATTAAATTATTACCTGCACAGTGCTAATTCAAGCTGGACAGAGGACTCTACTGTTGTAAAAGGCTGAAAAAATTTGAAGATTTTTTCCACAACAATTGTAAGATCCAGAGAACTTTAATGGTTATAAGAACACAATGTCAAATGTCAATGCTTATTGCTTCCTTGATGTACAAGCCATTTCTTTTACCGAGTATTAAATTACAATCTAAGAATAGGTCTCTGCAGTACGCAAAATTTTAATATCAATTAAATAATATGTTAATACTGCAAAGTATATATTGACACTGAATATATATTAAAAGTGATATATTAATACTGGAAATATAGTATATTAATACCAAAAATGATATATATGTTTAATAAAAAAAAATGATATATATGAATGTTAATGGTATATTGAGACTAAAAATAATATATTTGAAAAATATATTTACACAGAAAATGACATATTGATAATGAAAACGGTATATTAATGCTGAAAGTAATATAGTAATGCCGAAATATATATATATATATATATATATATATATATATATATATATATATATATATATATATATAATTGACACTGAAAGTAATATATTAATGCTTTACGGTTTTACTATCAGAATCACATATTCTGATGACGTATAACGGACATACATATTCATGATTAATTAATAATCTAACAATCTTTTACGCACAATTATTATATAAAAAAATTTATGAGATAAAACATCTGATATAAAAATATAATATCTGATACATAATCCGTTTCTCACACGGCAAAACAGTTTAGCCTAAGACACTATTACTTTCACGACCAATATTGCATATAAAATATTGATAACACAGGTTTCTGATTTTAGCATTCTCTATCATATTGTTATTTCTCGCCTTTACTCTAAGCATAAAAAAACAACTAGAATTTCTTTTCCAAATGCTTGATTTTGATTAATAGATTAAGGAAGAAGTTACAAATGTCAGAAAAAATGAAATTGGAAGAGGAAGAAGAAGAAGAATACAAATTTTCTTTCTTTTTTTCTCTCTTTTTTCTTTTTTATTATCTTCTCATTATTTTCTCCTTACAAATGACACACAAAACATCTTTATATGGAGGCATGTCCTCCTAGAATCTTATTCTCTACACCCTTTCACACACATGCATCCCTTTCACACATACACACCCTTTCACATACACACAACTCCTCACATAATCACACACACATTTTCACATAACTACACGGACTCATTCACACATACACACACTCTTTCACAAATAACTACATATAACTACTAATTAATATTAAGTTTACTAATTTTAACATCCCCTCTTAAACTTAATATTATCTTCCGTCTTGTTATTGTATCTCGTCATACGCCAACTTTGACCTTCTTGTAAGTCTTCCTCAAGTAACGATGTTTTACCCGAACATTTACACTTCGTCGTAGCGATGAAATATCTCATCTTAACACTTCATTAAGAGACTCTTGATTAACTCTTATTCGTAACAGATCACTACTTCAACTTGTTCACACAGAATACAAGTTACATCATTTATCGACTCCTCTTGACAACCCGCGTCATGGAGTCTTATGGTTGCTTGGTCGATACTTCTTCATGCCATGGTTGATCTAACTCTGCTGCCCTCACTTTCGGAGTTTACTTTACTCCTTCTTGGCACATAGCCATACTTCTAATCCGAGACAATTCTCAAGGATTCAACTCTCCGGTAACTCGGGACTCTCATCACCGTCGACATGTTCAGTCGATCGGGAGCACACACATTCCCATCTCGGGAACACCAGCAGAGCTACAACCATGCAAAACTTTACAATATCCGCTACTTTATGAGTCTCTTCTCAAATACCGTAGTTTTCTTTTTCAACTACGATTTTCTAACTGCACCATCTCATAGTTTCTCCCGCAAAACTATGAAAGACATCAACCACAACACACCGACGCTACACTTGCGCCACCATAGAAGTCATCAACTTCTGGATGATCTTAAAATCACTTGATATTTTTTACATCACCATATTCAATTAGATTCATTGAGACTCTTCTCCTTCTTTCGTCATCTTTTATGACCGTGACTATCGCGCAATCATGTCACATCTTTCATCACATCTTCTTTGACGTTGACTTCTCATCTTCTCAACGGATACCAATATCTTCTCTTGAAATTTCTTCAAATTTTGAACTCCTCAATCTCTCTAATCAAGTCAAACGAAGAGCCAATAATGGTATCTCCAACCCCTTCGCATCTCTTCACTCAAAAAAGACATCTGTCCCACACATCTCTATTCGCGCCTTTTCATGATATCTGTGCTTGTGCCGTCTCTCTTTGATAAGACGACAACATCTCTCTGGTGACGGTTATGAAGACAACAGACTAGCCACGATGCCCGAGATATATGCATCAGATACATCCTTCTGCGCCGAGTTTCTTCTTCTCTCAATTTCGTGCAACTCATATCCAATCTTATGAGATTTGTACGACGCGTATCACCGCAAACCCTTTCGTCTTTCTTCTTTTTCTTTTTCTTCTTCTTCATCTTTCTCATCTTGATCTCTAAGATCGAACCCGAGCGCTCTGATGCCACTTGCTAGAAAAAATGAAATTGGAAGAGGAAGAAGAACACAAATTTTCTTTCTTTTTTCTTCTCTTTCTTATTATCTTCTCATTATTTTCTCCTTACAAATGACACACAAGACACCCTTATATAGAGGCATGCCCTCCTAGAGTCTTATCCTCTAGACACATCCTTTCACACACATGCATCCCTTTCACACATACACACAACTCCTCACATAATCACACACACATTTTCACATAACTACACAGACCCATTCACACATACACACACTCTTTCACAAATAACTACATATAACTACTAATTAATATTAAGTTTACTAATTTTAACAGCCAATGCGTTATTTGGAATTTTGTTGGAATAAGTAAAACCCAAATGGTTTTGAGTGAAGCTGCAATAAAGACCATGTTAGAATGGAGGATATTATCTAGATGTTTTTTCACTCGGGAAATTCGTCAAACAGGCCTGAGAGATTTATCAAGATTTTTTTTTTTTAAAGATAAGTATTTACTTACATTGTATTAATTAAAAAGAAGCATTACATTCAAATATTTGCATCGTGTATGCTAAAGATCTAGAAAGTAGAAACGAGAGACAATAAAATGCTACAAAGTTACTAATATGACTAAATACTACACACTAGTGATGGAGCTATATAGAGACCGAAGGGGGCCATGACCCTTAAGATTTCTGACAAATTAGTATATATTAGTGGAACTCGAGTGTTTCAAAAAAAATATTTTTACGAAATCGATTTCAAACTCCGCTATTAAGTACACGCTATCCTGGAGTCCAATGTTTTCGTCGATTCTGTCGCCGTGGTTCAGCCCAATCGAATATCAGGCAATTTTACAACATACCATACAGAAAAAGCACGTCATTGTTATTTTTGTATTTTGTATCACTTGCACACAACTTGAGTTCAACAACAAAAGAGATAATATTAGTATGCATGCACTCTATTGTTAAAATGAAAAAATTCCTTTTTATAAGTAAACTGGAGGAGGTTATGATTGATACTAATATTTTGAAGAGTTGCCAGAATTTTCTTTTTTCATAAGAGTGTACTTTTTACATTTTGAAGAGTTGAAAGATTAAAAGAGGCATGTTATACCATATGGCCCATGGACCATGGGCCAACGAAACTCTCTCTCAAATTAGAACAGAGCACAGATTCATCTGCTCAAATTTAGGAGTGTTCAAACGGTTCGGTTAATTTGGTTGTCGAACCGAACCGATTTTTTTTTATTAAATCGGTTCGGTTTTTCGGCTCATTTGGTTCAGTTCGGTTGAAAGAGTGCTATTATTTGGTTACCGGTTTACGGTTCGGTTTTGAACTTTTTAAATCGGTTGAACCGACCAAACTGATCTTCTACACTAAAATTGACCCATTCAAAGCTCATAACTTATTATTCAATATTAACTACTCTTAGTCCACTCTACACCAAAGAACAAAAAATTTTGGGTCCTACTTGGTTAAGACACACCTCTTTTTTTGAATTATGGTCTTGGTCTCTTTGTATTTACTATAGTTTATATGTGTTAGTACAAAACTTATGGAATCATATGCATCTTATGATTTCCTATAACTTGTTTTATTCTATAGTATGTGCGTTGTATCAAATATTAATGGGATGTAAGCATTACTCAAACTATAAAGAGCGCAACAGAGACTACATAGTTTATATAGATTTAAATAATCTTATTAATCTAAACATTTCTTTTTTTCTTCAAATCTGACGAGCTGTATCTTTTTTCATTATTGTAACAAATGGATAAGTTTTATGTTCGGTTTAACCGAATAAACCGGATTAAAATCCGGTTTAATCGGCTCGGTTTTATTTTGGTTCAGAGATTTAGTTTCGTCGGTCGGTTCTTACAAAATTGGTTCGGTTTATGTTCGGTTTGACTAAACCGGTTCGGTTCAGGCCGAACCGACCGAATCAACACCCCTACTCAAATGATCTCTCCGATCCTTCTTTCCCTTTACCCTTTGCTAAATACGATGCCTCCAAACATGTTCAACGCTTTAGCTATAACGAGCCAATTAGAGAAATTGGTGAAAGAGAGATGCCGATCTGGCAACCTTCAGCTTGAGGAGGCGGTGAGTCTCTTCAACCGCCTCTTGCAAGGAGAGAAGAATAACTCGTCCATTGATTCATTCAATTATCTTCTTATAAGCATTTCAAGGATGAAGCATCCCAACCGTTATCCCACAGTTGTCTCTCTCTTTGACCACCTATATAAAGCTCGAGTTGCAGGTGTTTCTCCCACCACTCAAACATTTGGAGTTGTAATGGATTGTTGCCGCCGTATGGGTCGGGTCGACCTTCAATTTGTTGTTTTTGCTCAACTCTTTAGATCTGGTTGTGTGATTGATTCAATCAAGTTTGGATCGCTTATCAAGGGGTTGTGTGTAGAGAAGCGAATTGGGGATGCGGCTAAGATGTTTGATAAAATGTCTCTCATGGGATGTATTCCTAGTTTGATAATATACAACACCCTTATTGATGGACTATGTAGCAATGGAAATACCAAGTTGGGGCTACAAATTGTTGAAAGGATGGCAACAGAGGGTGGGAATTGTAAGCCTGATGTGTTCACCTATAACACATTGATCAATGGCTTATGCAAAGAGAAAAATGGTGATTTTGGTACGGCCTTCAAACTGCTTGACGAAATGGTTGTTAAAGGAGTTGTTCCAAATGTAGTACATATAATACTATCATCTCTGGTCAGTGCAGATTAGGGAATATGGATAAGGCTTTTGAGTTGTTTAATAAAATGGATAGGCTTCGACTCGTGCCAAATGTTATAACATACACCAGCTTGATAGATGGTTATTGCAAACATGGTAACTTGGGCATGGGTGCCAGGCTAATTAAAGAGATGATTGAGAAAGGTTTGAGGCCGAATGTGGTCACATATACTTCTATTATGCATAGTCTTTCTGCTGCTGGTCAATGGAAGGATGCTGTTAGGATATTTGCTGAGATGATAAATAATGGGGTTTCACCTAATGTTGTCACATTTAATGCATTAATAGATTCTCTTTGCAAGAATGGTCAATGGAAGGATGCTATTAAGGCATTTTCTGAAATGATAAATAATGGAGTTTCACCTGATGTTGTTACCTTTAACGCATTAATAGATTCTTTGTGCAAACATGGTCAATGGAAAAGTGCTATTAAGATATTCTCTGAAATGATAAATAGTGGAGTTAAACCTAATGTTGTGACATTTAACTCGTTAATAGATTCTTTGTGTAAGAATGGTCAAATCTGTGAGGCAAAAAAGATTGTAGTTCTTATGAAAGAAAGAGGCGAGCAACCAAATGTGATCACATATAGTTCATTGTTGAATGGGCTTATCTTAGAAGGGCACCATGATGAAGCGGTTGAGCTTTTTCAATGCATGGTGCAAGAGGATATTAAGCCGGATCAACATATTTATAATATCTTAATAAATGGTTATTGTAAGAATGGATGGATTGAGGAGGCTATGAATATGCTTGATGAAATGCAAAAGAAAGGAGTCAAGCCCAATGTAGTCACTTATAGTATTTTGTTAGATACATTTTTCAAGAATAAAAGACTAGATGTTGTTAAAGAGATTCTTTCAAAGATGGCTAATGATGGAATTCCGTTGGATGAAATTTCTCGAAATATTTTAGTTGAGGGAGTTGCAAACTGGGAAGGTGACGAGAATCTTGGTGAATTTATCAAATCAATTGAAGTTATAAAAAGTCCTTTCTAATGTTTTGCTAAAAGAATGGTAATAATTATTATATTTTGAAAAATGGCCTAAGAAACTATGGATCCGGTACTAGGAATGCTTAAAATGTAATAATACTTTTTTAGGCAAATCTACCAGGGTTAATATGAATATTAGAAACATGGATGTTTGTTTAAGATGTGAAGTACTGTAGGAATGCTTGAATATAGTTTTGCATTTTTGTTGTCTAACTCGAAATGAGCTATTGAGATTGATGTTGAAAAATTTCTATATTTTTTGCATTTTATCTATAGAATGATCTCAGTGAGGGTTGAAGTTTGTGTATGGCTATGTTTGCTACACAAGCTCGATGTGCCGGTACAAGTTGTCTTTCCAGTCTTTTCTTATTTTTATCTTTCTCATAATGAGTTTAATATTGCTAAATGTACTTTGTATAGGCCACGTGTTGGGTTCGTTATTGTATTGGGAAAAACCCCATTTTTGGGTTCGTTTCTAAATGCACACACGCAAGGGTAGAGAGAATGCCATTTAATCTCCGATCTTATTGAGAGCTACGTAAAATCTTTCCAAAAGAGTTTTTTTATTTTGGTGAGATCTTATGCTTGTGATTCATCTACTTGATTATAAACAATATAAGAAAGTTTTTATTCCTTGTAATTGTTGAGAATGGTATGGTACGGATTTATAGTATAAAGAAAATTTTCTTTTTATCTTGTCTTTCTTGGTGAATTGAATTAATTTTTTGCTCATTTATGTTAATTTGGTGAAACTTGTTGTGTTTTGATTGATAGGTTATATTAACACGTAAAGTAGTATGCAAAGTTATTCCACGAAATTCTTGAGAAAGGAAATTTGTTCATTTCATCCCTATTTTCCTGAAAACTGAAAACTGGTTGCAATTGAAGTATACAACATCTAGTATCCAATGATGCAACATCTATATTGATTAACTAAATTACTAATCGAGTTATTCTTGCTAAATGTGAGCCATGTGTATGAGTATCAGCTGCACTTCTGTAGAATAAATTGGTCATCTTGTTTCTTGTGTTGAAATTACCATGTTGACTTACTTTCACTTTGAAGCTTAAAACTCACATAGCCATAACAATACGCAATGGTTCACCACACCATCAAAATTAGGGATGTGCAAATGATTCGGTTTACTGGGGAACCGAGAATTCGGTTTAATCGGTTCTGTTGTCCGGTTCGGTTTGAAAACTATTTAGTTTAATCAGTTCGGTCCGGTTTCAATTTGGAAAACCCAAATAAACCGAACCGACCGATAGAGACTATATATATATATATATATATAGGGAGATGCTAAAAAACATACGTATGTTCGAACATATGTCTTTTTTAAAATACCCGTAAAGTGGTTATAAAAAGTAAAAATTTAAATTTCAACCGTATGGATGTAATATATATGTTATGAATATATTGTGGATTAATTTTCACAGGAATCAGAATAATATTTCATTACCATCATGTATCATCAAACTATTATTCTGATATATGTTTTGAATAGTGCTGCATCTTTTTGATGATATATGATGACAATGATATAATATTCTGATTTTAGTGAAAATTAATCTCCAACATATTCATAATATATATATTACATCCGTACGGTTGAAATTTTTATTTTTATTTTTTTAATACGTATTTTGGGTGCCGCAAAAAAAACGTATGTTGTGCATACGTATGTTTTTTAGCCACACCCATATATATATATATATATATATATATATATATATATATATATATATATATATATATATATATATATATATATATATATATATATTTTTTTTTTTTTTTTTTTTTTTTTTCATTTTTTTTAGTTTTGTTCAAGTTTTAAACATTAAAAAGATCGTATTTAAAATAAGTTAATTATATGTTTAATGATTTAGTTGTACTTTTACTTTAGGTTAAAATAATTTTTTCTACTTAAATAGTTAAAATAGTTTTTGTTATTAAGAAATTCTAATTTAAAGCATTTTTTTTTTATTCGTAACCGGATTAGAATTCAGTTTATTTGGATCGGTTCTAAATCGGTTTTATATTTATCCGTTCGATTCGCTTTAAATTTTATTTGGTTTTGTTGTTCTCTGCTTGATGATATTTAAAACATTTCCAAATAATTTGAGTTCTATGAATAAGATTAGATAATACACAAGTTCAAGACGACGTATATGAAGATATAATAGCAAAGGATGCAACACAATCACAAATCTCGAAGATGTCAAGACTCAATAATCAAGATGTACAAGACTTGAAGATCCCCACAAGTGTTGTCCAGTAATTAATTGTCAAATTGAATAAGTTAATTAAATACTAGAGAGAGAAATGAATAATCAAATTTTGGATCATTGTCCGTTCGAACGGAACCAAATATGCTTAAATTAATTAAGTAACCTTTTGTTTTATTAGATAATTATAACTTCTATAACCAAACAATTTAGATCCAAATATGCTTATATGTTACATAGTATTAATAAGTTAAATTATGAAGTATTGAGTCAAAACATTATCATCAGGCCACATTATAGGGATCTTCTAACATTTTCCAACCTGGCCTGATACTCAAGCATCATTAACACTTAATAGCATCGAAAGCGCGCAAAATAATCTAATCCATTTTTATTTTACATGACTATATGTATATATTATTTTCAAGACACGAGTATGACGGTTATAAACCATCCTCTCAGCATACTCCCAACTTTCATATACTACACTTGCTTTCTTACTACACTTGCAATATATCAAAATATGTCTTAAATATAAATCTCAAATTTATTATGGCTCACATAATTTTTCTTATTACAAGTAGCATTATGTGCACACTATAATTAATAGAGAGAAAAAACGGAAACATAAGAGCTCAGAGTGTCAATATATTATGTTACATCATTTATCAGTACAACATAGACACATTTTTTTGTACTTATTCGTTGATCATCTTGGGTTTAACATTTTTCAACATTACACCTACCATTTATATCAATATTTTTTTAAGTTATATGAACAACGCTCGTATGATGGTAATATTTTGAATCCCGTTCTACAAGCCGTAAAATTTTCTTTTTAGTATTGTGCCCCTTAAGTAAGCAGTAGCAATTACCGACTAAATAATAGATGTGGAAAAATATGTGTTATATACAAAGTAAGAAAGTTTAGTTGCAAGTCCGCTTAAAATAAATTACTTCAACTTTTGTCATTAATTTAATACTTGACTCTATAATGAGGAAAAATGTCTTGTGCCTATATCATATTATTTACGAGTCAGTATTTTCGAAAAAATCTAATTATATTATTGCAAATTTTTAATAACTATAAGGAGGTGGGCAGTGGGCTACCTGTAAATGAAATTCAAATTGAGAAAATATGAAGTCATTGATTTAAAGCATGATCTACTCATTGATTTACGGGTCCTCTAGTTCAAAAATAAGCACAATATAAAATTTGTCAAAGTATTATTCATGGAATGAAATGAGGGACCAAGAGAAAAGAATCTGAGATAGTATGATGGCTAGATTTTTTTCGTTAAGATTGAATTTGGTTAATTCTAATCGTAGATAGTTTTGTTGTCTATTAAATTCTGGTCCTTCATTCATGTTCAGAAATTCGTTCAATTCGATCGATGAAAACTCAACAGTGTACATATTATATTTTAGAATTTTTTTCGTCAAACATAACTCTTCTCTAAAAGATGTCACATACATAAAAGTGTCTACATAATAAAAATGGACAACTAAAAGAAATAAACGTATGGCTCACAAGAACCAGTTGTAAATAGATTAAACATTGGAGATTGTAGGTATTTTTTACCCGTAGTGCGTGTGAACTGAAACAATGAGAGCATGTTCAGAAGTTGTAGTGGGTACAAGTGGTCCACAATCCACATGAAGAAATGAATAAATCAATGCAATGAGCACTTGGCTCATAAAGACCAATTCTAAATGAATAAGCAACAGAAAGCCATGTGTCACTACTCGGTTGGCTATGAGTGAAAAGAAGCATGCAAGCATGTAAACTCCCTCTTTTATTAGTGATCGATAGATAGATAGATATGGTGCCACTTTTATTAAAAAATTTATTGTTATCTTTGCAATTGTGAGTTCAATGTTGTGGTGTGGAATTTTATAGGGTCGGATAACATGGCATATTCAACAGCTTTATGTTTTTTAAATTTACCCAGTACATATTGTTTTGTATTTTGCATTGGCACATCATTTGAATAACGAGCTTTTAGGCATCATGTAGGAGAGGTGGTCAGAATGTGTAACTACCGCAGTTGTACATTCATGTTAGCGTTCTCCGAAATCTCCTCCTGTTTGTATCATGCAGTATTTCTTTTTATTTTCTCTAGAAATTTTGCATCTATTTTTTGAATGCATAATTTTGAATCTATTTTGTATCTGTATCTGTAGTTTCTAACATTTGGGTGCATTATCAATTTTAGAGCTTTCTTATCGATTTTAGAGTGTTTTCTTATTTGTATGTATCCCTGATTTTCATTTTGAAAGGAAGTTTTGTCAATTCTTCTAATTAATGTATCCCTAATTTGATTTAAAGTTTTCTGAAAGTCAGAAATTTTCTCAATGATCTTGGTCCCCATCCTCCTCTTTCTAAGAATGCATGATTTCTTTCGGACATTTGGATTTGCCAATATTCTTGTCATTTTGGGTTAATTGGATATAAGTACAGCTGGCAAAATCTGAGCGGACTCAATAAACCTATCTGACCCGTTTGAATCCGAAATCAACCCAATCCAAAAATATTGGTAAGGCAATAATCAAATCCAACACGCCCGAACCTGAATGACTTGTCCGAAATGACCCGACTATAATTCGATTTTTGGCCTGAATCCTCCAAGTATGCCGAAATCACCAATTTCGACTATAAAAAAAGTTCGATATCAATTTTTTTTTTATGAGAGATGACTTGAGAAATTTGATATCTTCGTAAACTGATTATTAGTTATTTTATGGTAGGTATCTTTTTTTATTGTTATTGTTTGTGTAATTGGTGTGAAAATGACTCAAATAACTAGATGGCTGCAATATGATAAGGAAAAAAGATTGAAGATCATCATGCAATATGCTCCATGTTAGAATGGATATTTTCTATTATTAAATTTAATGGACTAGACTCAAGATGCTTGTTTATTTTAGAAATGGCTTACAATTAATAAAAGGCCGAACATTGCCCATGGCCATTGGCCTGTGAACGGAGAGAAAATAAGAGTCTATTGTGAACGTAGCAGCTTATCTTATGAAGACAAAACTCTTTGATCCAATCATGCGAGCATAGGCTCTGTGAACTGAAATACGACTATACGAGAAAGCAAGAGAGGCAGGCGGCTGCAGCTCACTGTTTCAATTCGAGATGAAATCCATGGCTTTGAGTACAGCAGGGCCTATAGTAGGTCTGGTGAGTGAGAAATGTAGATCTGGGAAGCTTCAACTAGACGAGTCAGTAAGTCTTTTCCACCGTCCCTTGCAAGAGGAGAAGCACAAGTCATCCATTGATTCTTTCAATTACCTTCTTATAACCATTTCAAGAATGAAACATCCCAACCGTTATCCAACGGTTGTGTCTCTCTTTAACCACCTATATAAAGCTCAAGTTGCAGGTGTTTCTCCCACCACTCAAACATTTGGAGTTGTAATGGATTGTTGCCGCCGTATGGGTCGGGTCGACCTTCAATTTGTTGTTTTTGCTCAACTCTTTAGATCTGGTTGTGTATTTGATTCAATCAAGTTTGGATCTCTTATCAAGGGGTTGTGTGTAGAGAAGCGGATAAGGGAAGCGGTTAAGATGTTCGGTAAAATGTCTCAGATGGGATGCAGTCATGTAGTCCTACTTTGATAACATACAACACCCTTATTGATGGACTATGTAGCAATGGAAATACCAAATGGGTCTACAACTTTATGAGATGGCAAGAGGGTGGGAGATGTGAGCCTATTGTGATTATCTATAACACATTGATCAATGGTTTATGCAAATATGGTGATATTAGTATGGCAATCAAGGTGTTTGAAGAAATGCTTGCTAAGGGAGTTCCTCCTGATGTCATTACATATAATACTCTCATCTCTGGTCAATGTAGAGTAGGGAATATGGATAAGGCTTTTGAGTTGTTTAATAAAATGGATAGGCTTCGGCTTGCGCCAGATGTTTTAACATACACTAGCTTGATAGATTTTTGTTGCAAACAAGGTAACTTAGAAGTGACTACCCAGTTACTTGAAGAGATGATTGAGAAGGATTTGAGGCCGGATGTGGCACTTTTACTTCCATTATTCAGTCTTTTAGTCAATGGAAGGGTGCTATTAGAATATTCTCTGAGATGATAAATAATGGAGCTAAACCTAATATTGTGACATTTAATACATTGGTAGATTCTTTGTGCAAGCAGGGTCAAACATGCGAAGCAAAAAAACTTGTTCATGTTTATGGTAGAAAGAGGCGAGAAATCCGATTTAATCACTTATAGTTCAATATTGAATGGGCCTATCCTAGAAAGGCATCTCGGTAAAGAGGTTGAGCTTTTTCATAGCATTGTTCAAGAGGGTATTACGCAGGATCAACGTAGTTACAATATTATAATCAACGGCTATTGTAAGAATGGAAGAATTGAGGAGGTTATGAATATGCTCGATGAAATGCGAAAGCAAGGAGTCAAGCCCAATGCAGTCAGTTATAATATCTTTGTTAGATACATTTTTCAAGAAGCAAAGTCTAGATTGTGTTAAAGATGTACTGAAGGAATTCCATTGAATGAAATATCTCAAAACATTTTAATTGAGGGAGTTGCGAATTGGAAAGGGAATGAAAATCTTGATGAATTTATTAAATCCATTGATGTTTTAAATAGTTCTTTGTAAGGTACTTCCGTTTCTATGATACGAAGGCCTAGCAACCAAGGATAGATTACTGAGGAATGCTTGTGATGCCATGGTAGTTTTGTTTAGCCAAGTCTATTTAGGTTAGTTCAAATATTAGTACTATAATGAGCTGTAATGGAAGCAAGGATACCATATTCAATTTAGGTAAGGTATATTATGTTCGAATGCTTTATGTATTTTACTGTCTAATTCAATGTTGAGGGATTAACATGGAAATTGATATTTAAATTTTCCCTTTTGAAAATTGCATTGCACAAGGAGATGGATGTCATTTACTTTCTAGTTTTTTCTTTCTTACTCTTTTCATTGTCGCTATGAGTTATTGTGATGTGGATTTCATACATGGCAACATGTTGGATAACAGCTTCATTGTTTATGTTTCTTTAATGCAAATGGGTAGAAAATACTTCCATACTTATGACAAGCCTCGCAGATGGTCAGAGCATAAACCACCCCAAAGTAATAAATAGCAATTCATTAACTACAGAACATAAAATGAGAAATAGATGTATTATATTGAAATAATTTTGAAATGATTGAGTACCTGGAGGTCCATCATGGACATGTAACGGTACCCCCGCAAATTGTGCAGGATCTTCCTCTCCTATTATAAAAAATAAATTAATAAATAAATAAATAAATAACTCATAATAACAAAATTATTATAAAATAATAATACTTATAGTAATAATAAACCTGGAGTTCTTGAGTGATGACAGTACACTACTAAAATAAACCTTGAGAGAGGCACTTTTTTTAAGGTTTAGAGGCACTTTTTTGCGCCTCAATACAATTTAGAGGCACTTTCATGTCCGCCTCATAAGCGCCTCTACTGGAGCCGCCCCAAGAAATATAGAGGCGGGTCATGTACTGCCTCAACGTTGAGGCGCCCAAGACTGCCTCAAAGTTGAGACGCCCAAGACGTTGAGGCGCTCAAGACTGCCTCAAAGTTGAGACGCCCAAGACATTGAGGCGCCCAAGACTGCCTCAAAGTTGAGACGCCCAAGACGTTGAGGCGCACAAGAGTTGAGGCGCCCAAGACTGCCTCAAAGTTGAGACGCTCAAGACTGGCCCAACATTGAGGTACTCAAGACCGCCACTACACCGAAATAGCAATTTTCATTTTGCAATATTTTAATTTCCATCACACCATATCAATTCAATTACACACTTTTACGAAATAAAACAATAAATATATTACCAGAATTCATAACAAAATATTCAAATTTGTAAAATCATATCAAAATATACTAAATTAAGAGTACAATCTCTATCCTTTGTGCGAAACTAAAAACAATAATGCTTGCTTTGTTCTTCGGACCTAAAACCTAAAAACATTAAACAGAAGTTAGCACTTGGCATATTCCTTCATCTACATCTAATGCCCTCTAAATCCATTTGTGATTCCTGAGTCAAATTTGATATTCACATATTTCAGAAGGGCATATTTGATAATAAATGAGACGGTCTCCTATAAAATTATCAATTTTATACAAAATACAATATCAAAGGCAAAGTTCAATAGAAAATCCTCTCTGACAAAGTACCTTTTATGAATTTTGGGAGATAGTTGAAATTAGTACGAAAACCAGCATGGATATTTATGTAAGTACTGCTACAAAACATCAAATCATCATGTCAGTATTTAATCAATCCAAAAAAGGAAATTAGAATAATTTCTGTTTTGCATCATTATTTGGGGTTATTTTAGAGTTTTAGTAGAGACAATACTGTAGTTTTCATTTTTTTCTTATAAAAGATAAATGTAGCGTAAAAAAGATCATAGAACAGTAATTGAAGAACTTACTGAATATATAGATTTCTAATTTTCATATACCTACCAGAATCCTATTGCATCTGAAAACACTTGTAGCATTGTAGGTTAGTCCAATATAGTGGCCAAGTATCAATCGGACCTTATAAAGCAAAAAAAAAATGTATTATTTTATATAAAATTTGCAATTAAATCTGTAATATACTTTGTTAATCTGTTTTTCACGACTTAGGGTTTAGGAATTAGGTCTCATGATTTACTCATCAATGAAATCTTAAAAAAGAGCAGTAATGCTTTCACCAAGCCTAATTAAAGATATAATCTATTGATTAATACAAAAAAAAATGCATTGGATCAATTAAGGCAAATTATGACTTATACAAGTTTGTTAAATTATGAATGATATAATTTCCCATTAATATTCAATAATAAATTATACATGTTTATTAAATATTACAAGATTTATGTGATAAGTGTACCAAAGCATCTAACACTTAATTAAAAGAATTTATTGATTAATGTACCTTTTTTTGCTAAAAAAAATTGGCCTGAAATAAATGAGGAAGTCGGTCAGAAATGTGAAGAAACTTGAAAAAAATAGCCTTCCATCTTAGAGGTGAACTGACCACCACATTGCTGCTTGAGCTTTGATAAGATACTCCTCTCATGATCATCATTTGCACTCTTATCAAACAGCAGCCTCCTTGCCAGCTTCTTCCTGAAAATCAAATCACATTTTTATTAGAAAAAAGATCAAATTACATTTCACAAGTATAAGGGAAAAGAGAATAAGACCAGATAGAATACCTGTGAAACTCTGCAAAAAGATCCTTATCGCTTATATAAGCGAGCAGCTTCACCACCTGCAAAATCCAAAAACAAAATTAACAATTTTCAATTCCAAATTCTTTTAAATTCTGACAAATAAAGAAGTGAATAATAATATAATAAACCTTTTCGAGTGTTTCCTCGATGGCTTCATCGCTGAGTTTTTCACTGCCGCCCTTCTTTAAAATATTATCGCAAAAAGTAGCGAGTAACTCAGCACTTGTGCTTCCACCAACCCCTTTATTGCAGAACACCTCAAAAGCCTCCTTCAAAGCCTTCACACACACACACACACAGATGCAAATCAAAATATAATACTAATATAAAGAAGAAAAAAAAAGGCGAATGTTTTACAAAATTATACCTTGTGGAAGAGCGAGTGGTCCTGGAAGCATTCGGTGACGTAAGCCAAGTACTTGTCGTGAAGCTCGATTATTTTCCTTACAAAAATCTGAGATTTAAAAGAAAGGTATTATTAGGTTAAAAATAAAATAAATAAATACAGGATGATGAAATATACACAATCAGTTCAATTCAAGTACTGACCTGCTCTTGCATGCCAACTGCATCCCTCTTCTCTGCCTGCAGGGCCAATAATGTAATTAATTGTAAGACTTCATATATAAAAAAAAATTTTAAAAAAAATCATAGATAAAAATAAAAATGTGGTCTATTTTTAATTAAAATGGTGTTTACCTTCTTGTTACTGGCCGCATCTTCTGCCTGCTTCACTAGAGCTGTACCTTCAGAAGTTACATGCTGCACCAAAACAAAATTTTCAGAAATATAATAAATCCGCCAAATTTTCTACCTCTTTTTGCTAGTTTTATGGAAAAAAGAAAAGGAAAAGAGATTAAATTCAATGATTAAACAGTGAATTCATGGCTGAGAGAGAGATTTCTTAGTGAAGCACAAGCTTTAATGCGACAGAAAAGACAAACGGGTCGGGCCAAAGAGAAGGATTATTAGCATTCAATGGTTTTCTTAGCAAGTCACGTAATAGAAACAGAGCTTCCATTGAGTTGCGGTGACATGCGTAGCCTGACATGAGAATGGTCCATGCAGGAAGAGTTTTATCAGGCATTTGATCAAACAGTTTGTGGGCGGACTCCATTAGTCTGCCATTTGTGTATGAAAGAAGCAAATCAGGAGAAATGAGAGAAGATCAATGAAGAAACTCAGGAAAACCAGATTTTAGATACTCATAAATACCCAAATTCAATTATAAACTCCAATTTGTATAAAGTCATAAAGACCTGATTTTTAATTGAGAAGCGGAGGTGAGTGAAGAAAGGCGAAAGGCATGGACCTTCTTCTCTTCGATCGTGCAGATGAAAGGCGGAGATGAGTGAAAGGTGAAAGGCGTGGACCTTCTTCTCTACTCTCCGACGCGGAGGTGAAAGCCAGACGGAGGATTCGGCCGGGAAGGCGGAGGTGAGCGGAAGGTTGAAGGCGAGAGAGAGAGAGAGCTCTAGAGAGAGGAAAGCGGATTCTGGATTCGTGAAAATTAAAGAGGCGCTTTTTTTGGGTAAATTTATCCGAAATATTGCCTCTAACATTTGGGTGCAAAATATTTTCAAAATTTTAGACCAACGGCGGGGGAAAATTGAGCGAAATGTAGAGGAGCGGGAAATTTTTGCCTCTAAACTGATCCCCGGGTCAGAGTAGAGACAGCGACCCCTACTGACCCAAATATTTTGCCTCTATACGCCCTTTTTTTAGTAGTGGTACGAGGGAGAAAGCCTTCCTTTGTTGTGGTGCGGGTCCCACAGTAAATTGTATCCACTGTAATAAAATAAATAAATATATTTAAAAAGAAATTATTTGAACCAAACATAGGTTACTGGATGTATGTTTTTGCTTTTTTTCTATTGAGGGGAATTAAAGGATTAAATGATGCATAACTTGACTAAGGTTTAGAAGGTAGTTTTATAACTTCAGAACTTGAATATCAATTTTCTATCTTTTTCCAAAATTAAGGAAAATTTGTGGGTTATTTGATGCACAAGAAAGTTCAGGCTTAATTGTCCAAAGTTCTACATAAGTAGTACTACATATCAAATCAATCATTACTAACCCTCAAGTCGTACATATTGTGTGCCGTCAAGTCATATCACAAAAATTAAGAATCAATTGACAATCATCAACCTTCTGAAGCAAGATCCAGATCCAGGTCAGCTTTTCTACTCTAGTGTGGTGCGTATCGAATTTCTAACATGAGCAATCCACGGATTGTTCGCTCAGCTTACCGAACACTTTAAACTGGCCGTTTTTGACCAAATATAGGAAAGAGGATTATTACAATATTACAAGCATCAGTTGTTATTTTCAAATAAAAAAAAGGGCATATAAATGATTTGAATTACCTTCAGAAACAGAAGAGGGAGGGTAGAGAGAGGGGTGGTCCTGATGTGAATTCATTCTCTCACGTGGCCCGGCTCTTCGCATTCTGACGTATCCTACAAAATTCAAAATTAATTATCGAAATCAGAATTTTTTAAGATGCATTAAATTCAAATAAATTAAATAAGTAATAATGGGTATTGCATTCCCCTTATGTGTTAACTCCTCTAATATTGGTCGGTCTCTAAACGATGATTCGCATGTGCGCCTTTTTGCTCTTTGTATCCTACAAAACTCAAAATTAAGTGTCAAAATTAGAAAATAATTATTTTAAGATGGATTAATTCAAATAAATTAACTTCCCTTTATTTCTCTAAAGTTGATCGGTCTCTAAAAGATGAAAAATACCATATCGCCGATTAAATAATAATAATCATGAAAAATGCCATATATATTGAATACCATATCGCCGCTTAAATAATAAATATCATGAAAAATACCATAAAGATTGAATACCATTAGAATACCATATCTCCGATTAAATAATAATAATCATGAAAAATACCATAAATATTGAATACCATTAGAATATCATATCTCCGATTAAATAATAATAATCATGAAAAATACCATAAATATTTAATACCATTAGAATACCATATCCATGATTAAATAATAATTATCATGAAAAATACCTTAAATAATAAATACCATTAGAATACCATTTCGTCGATTAAATAATAATAACAATGAAAAATACCATATATATAGAATACCATAACGCCAATTAAATAATAATCATCATGAAAATACCATGAATATTGAATACCATTAGAATACCATAGCGCCAATTAAATAATAATCATCATGAAAATACCTTGAATATTGAATACCATATCGCCGAAAAACGAATTATAATCATGAGAATACCATATGCTAAAAAATACCATAACTTTCGAATTCCATTTGAATACCATATTGCTTAAAACAATTGTGAATTAAATATGAGCTTCTAATAGTTTGACTTTTATATTTTTATAATATTTTTTGCACGTGCCTTGATTTTTAATGAACAAAGTGCACAAATGTCAAGTAATCAACAAAGCTCACAATGACCCGGTCCAGAAGAGCCATGCAACAATGTTGACAACTAAGCGTGCATAAACAACTACATATGTAGAAACTTTCCCCAATTTGACAAGCCACCACTACAAAGTAACCACAAATCATAAATGATACCAACCTAGAAGGGCAAAATTGAAAAAAAAAAAAAACAATACGAATAAATGAAACACTAGCCTAGCGTGAAGTGAAGTGAGAGTACGGCTCATGAATGATAAATTTATCATATGGTACATCCGCAAAACAAACCGCCACAAGTTAGTGAGTGCCTATCACATAAAAAGTAAAAAAGGAATTAGTTTAAAATACTTGAGTAAAATAAGCTAATATATCTAAATAATAAAATTATGAAAGGAGAAAGTGAGAAAAAGTCGTAGTGAGATCAATAGGCGGCACTTCATCGAGCATCTAATCATCATGAAAGGTCTGTCTTTAGCCTCCTCTTTTTTCCTCTCTTCTTTCTTCGTTAAAGGGACGGATGTCACGCCTTGCTTGCACGGATTCCAATGCACAGGCCGTCACGTCCTCGTGCACGGCTCTTGATACACGCCATGCAGCCGTCGATCCATTTTTTCTGAAAATAATAAAAAGTTAGTAAATAAATGTAAATGTTTGTTCATGTTAAATAAAGTAAGGAGAAAAATAAAATAAAAATTTATAATAACCTGAATGATCAAATCCTGTTCCTAGCGATAAGTTTGCTCTCGCTTCCCTTCTTATTTCTAGAATAAGTAAGCATTATGCTCAACGAACTCCCCATCAATCAAATAAAATGGAGAAAACAAAACATCAATACAAGAAACAAATCTAGTAAATTTAAATAATAAAATAAACAAAATTGATACCTCAGGCTCAGCAGAATAAGCAGTCACACCACAATGAATAGAACTACTAAACTTCTTTGCCGAATTAATTATCTCGGTTGGATTAAGAAATGAAGAAGAAAGAGAAGCTTGACGTCCATCTGAGCTCGGAAATTCAAGCAAACAGGCCAAATTAAATAGTTTATACCTGTGAAATAAAGGAAAAAAATAATTAATTGCATCTTATATACACATAAATAAATTATAGTAAAAAGAGAAAATATAGGCAAAAATATAAAGAAGGTTGAAGAATAATATTACAAAAATTCACAATCAATTGGCAATCATCAACCTTCTGAAGCAAGAACCAGATCCAAGTCAGCGCCAAATCATCACTCCTTTCTCATCACCATCTCATCCTCATATACATACCTGGTATAAAAAAGTTTAATTTATCAACTACATATAGTTTTATGTAAGAAATTAAGATGAAACATTTAATAATACCTAGTGATGCAGGCTTGAAAGTGTTTATCCTTGTACAGACTGGAGACCTCCAGTGCGGTGTCTGTCTGGATGACAGCACGCTTTTTACCTCTTTCTTCTCTCTGTTTGCCTCTGTAGTATCTATCCTTCCATCCAGGATCCCCCAATTTCACCTAATTAAATCAACAAAATAAATAAATAACTAAGAGCAAGTTATTGAGTTGTATTTATTAATATGACATAAATTATTATTTATTAATACCTTCTTGTCTTCTTCTGGATTTTCAGAGTTGAAAAAATCCGACTTCTCCTTGAGCACTTCTTTCAGCTTCGTCTTCAACTCCTCTTTATTCTCGCGCTCATGTAAAATAAAGACAAAACCATAAATAAAAGCAAGGGTATAAAATATAAATTAAATTATAAACCTTTACAGGGGGCAAAATGTAAAATTACATCATATTGTTCACTCTCCTAATCATTCTCAGCCTCAATTCTCGCGACCTTGTACGATGAGGTCGTCTCTGACGTGTGGGTTCACATCATGGCCTCGCTTTTATCTGCGCTTTTTCCCTCTTACTTCTCTGTGCTTGCCGCTGAAAATACAGGGAAAAAAATTAGATTATATATAATAATTTGTGGAATAATAATAATTAAAGATTATTTGCGTGTATAATTAACTATTATTTACAGACCTGATGTAAACGTGCTCTTTTCTGAAATATTTGATCTTCATAAAATGCAACGGTATGAATAAAATGCTCGACTCGACTCAAATCCGGTTGAAATACCATATAATATACTTATTATTATCAAATAAATCAATAATATTTAAAACTAATCTTTTATATTAAAAAGAGATGAAAATTACGATGCAAGAGTCAGTGAGATAACCGCCAATATTTCTAAGTTCCTTCTTATAAACCGCCATTAACAACTTAATCGCTCCCTAAAATCACAAACAATTTCACGTTCATACAATTTCCTCCAAAAATGAAATTAATTAAAAAAATCATAATAATAATAATAAAATAACCAGGTTTTTTAAGTAAAAGTTTACCTCAGATGGATAGAGTACTGACGAGCCACCGCTAAGACGGATATGAAAGGCGTGGCAGGTGTAATACTAATCACGTTGGAGTCAAAAGTTTGACTTTCTTGTTTGGGGGCCTTCCTTTTCAAATTCCTCTCTTAATCGTTCTTCTTCCGCTACCTGTATTAAAGAGAAAACCAAGCCAGCAAGGATTCTCAAGCGTGTGGAATTCCCCGATCCTGTTTTGTACTAAGAGACACAAGAGGTCCAAATTATTCCTGTTGATTAAAAAATGGTATATTCGGGTTGCAAAATGTTGTATTAGGTTTGAAAATGGCGTATTATTGTTGAAAAATGGTGCATTAGTTGAAGAATGGTATAATAGGGTTCGAAATGGATATTAGGATTGAAAATGGTATATTAGGGTTTAAGCCTAGGATTGGGAACTCTTCTGACGAGGTTGGAATTATTGTTCTGTTTGAGACAAATGGTATACTATCTATAGGGTTGAAAAACGGTATATTAGGGTTCAAAATGGTGTATTATCCTTGAAAATGGTGAGAGTTGAAAAATGATATAATGGTAGAAAATGGGATTGAAAATGGTATATTAGGGTTTGTGTTTGCAAATTAGGGTTTGATTTGATTACCTAGAATCTTATAGTAAGGTTTGGTATATTAGGGTTAAAATTAGGGCTTGAATTAGCATATAGTTGATAATAAGCCTACAAAAAAATATATACATTTAACATTTAGGTTTACCAAATTAAAAGATTATGATACGAAATGAAAGAAGCTAACTGCATGAGCATTTGGTCATGCGAAATCAAACTTTGGATTGAATTGAAATACTCTGTTATCCGTTGTATTATACGCTCCATTTCGAAATTTCGTACCGATCATCTAAACTTCTCGATTGGACAACGAAACCTATCAAGATTTCAAAGATGTTTTCATCAGTCAAATAAATACAGGGATGTTATATAACGAGTTTTTATCGTAGTGGAATAAAAAAGCTCCTATACTAGCATTGATATATGGTTGTACAGAAAGAAAGAGGGAATGAAAGAAATAGAGAAAGAAAAAATAACTTATCTAATAATGAGTCTGAGTAGCATTATGGAAATTTTCTCAATGGCGCTCCTTAATTGCGGTTTTGCCACTTTGTGGGTCTTCCGTTTCCTCTTCGAACCGTTCCATCTCGGGTCCCAAACCCGATAAGGAAAATATTTGCATCCGACTCAGCATTGGTAGCATCAGTAGTAGCATTCTGAACGATCAGACATCATAACCTAAATCGCAAAAAGTGAATAAATGCCATACAGTTTTGATTCGTTTCGTGTCCTATAATATACAAAAAGGAATAAAAAAGAAATAAAAAATAAAGCGGAAAAAAATAAGAGATATGAACATTGTAGAAAATTAAAAGGAAAATTGACCTTTTATGTATCGTGCAATGAAATAAGAAGCTCCTTTTGTAGGCTTATTCTGACACATATATCTTTTGCAAGAAACATTCCATTTCCCTCGGAAAACATCATAAAGAAAAATAGAGTAATTATATTGTAGGAGCAGCTATGAATGTTATGTATAATTGTGGTGCAAAGTAATTTGTTAAATTGCGGTATTAGAATATATTTTTCAAATAATTAACCTCAACATCATTGGTCTTCAAAAGATTAATTTTTCTCGCATTGGATCCTATCAAATTTCTCTTTGAGGATTCTCTCCTTTATCTTGTGGTCCACTAACCTCTTTTCATATTTTGCTCGATTCTCTCGAGCTGCTTTGCTCGCCTACAATGTCTGAGATTCTTCAAGTGCGTCATCTCTGTATTTACCAGTTTGAAGAAATCATTCGTAAAATCACTACAACAGAAAAAGCGCGTCATAAGTAATAAAATAATAATGATGATAAATAATAAAATAGTAATAATAATAATGATAATAGCAATAATAATAATAATAATAATATAGCAGTATAGATTAAGATAGGCCGTGTTTTGAAGAATGGCGGGCAGCGGCTGCATTTGAGATTAGCGCCCGCTTCCGTCTTTTACTCCTGCTTTTGCTATCATTTGACCACCCAAAGAAAGTTCTTTCTGCCTTTTATCATTTGACCTGAAAAATATAAGATAGGAAAACAATCAGTGTGTTAAATATTATAAACTCAACTTAAAAACCAGTGTGTTAAATATTATGAAATCACATTAAAAACTAGATGAGTGACAGTTTATGAAGGAAAGAAATTTCAAGAAATATGTATTATTTATAATTTATAATATGATAATAATGTACCGTATTCCTTCCTTCTTAAACATTTCGGTGGTAATGACGTCCAGCAGTCCAGGCCTCCAGATGAAAGAACAACAACAACAACAACAACAATAATAATAATAATAATAATAATAATAATAATAATAATAACCTTTCCAGTATCGTTTTGTGAAGAGTTCGAGCCAGTTAGCGTCAGCTTCTGTTGAGCCGTTACAGCTGAATCTGAGGTCATCCATGACCTCAGCAATTTTATCTTTTCCGTCTAACCTTTTTACTGCTACACATATATAGAGTCCAAATCACCATGCGTCACATCTCTTCAGATGAAAGAAGAACAATTTGAAAATTAATTTAACAATTAGACAAATTAATCAAATCAAACATGAAGTGCAAACATAACCCAAGTTAAAAAATTAGGGTTTGTTGAACCTTAGCGGTTTTATCATCAGAACTAGTATTAAGGTAGGGCCTATCGCCACCAGTGAACTAAACCCAATTAATTAATTACAGCATCAGATCCACTTAATAACAAATATAAAAATTAATAAAGAAATGGATTAATTACGAACCTTGATGGTCTAGCAAAGGTGTTGGTATCCTTTGGGTTGAAAAAAAGTGACTTGCATTACATAGTGTGAATGGACTTTGAATATTTGAGTGCAAATTCAGCCTTTTTCCCAGTCCCACGGCTTGATTAACATAATGTCATATGAAAAGAGACGTAGATATACTGCCACACCCCTAAAGTTAGAAGATAAATGAGTAAATAATAATAATTAATGAATCATGAATGAATAATCAATGAAGAATAACAAATAAGTAAATAAATGACAGACCGACCAATTGAACTCGTCGGAATCATGAGCAAACAAGAAAAGAGATCGCTCTCAGTCAAGTCAGAACTCTCTCACCTACATATATAAGAATTGAGTGAAATATAATATTAATTTACTAATACCATTTCACAATATTACAAGAATTGGTTCTTATTTTTAAATAAAAAATGGTTTTGATGATTAGAATACCTTTAGAAACAGAAGAGTGAGAGTAGAGGGGTGATCCCGCTTTGAATTCTCTCACGTGCCTAGCTCTTTGCATTTTGACGCATCCTACAAAATTCAAAATTAAGTGCCACGTTAGAAAATATTTTTTAAGACGGATTAATTAAACTAAATTAAATAAATAATAATACGTATCACATTCCCCTTATGCTTCAATTCCTCTGATGTTGGTCGGCCTCTAAACGTTGATTTGCATCCTTTATGCTCTTTGCATCCTACAAAATTCAAAATGAAGTGTCCAAACTACAAAATAATTGTTTTCAGATGGATTATATTAATTCAAATAAATTAACTTCCCTTTATTTCTCTAAAGTTGGTCGGTCCCTACAAGATGAAAAATACCATATCGCCGATTAAATAATAATAATCACGAAAAATGCCATATATATTGAATACCATTAGAATATCATATCGTCGCTTAAATAATAAATATCATGAAAAATACCATATATATTGAATACCATTAGAATACCATTTCGGCGATTAAATAATAATAATGAAAAATACCATATATATAGAATACCATATCGCCAATTAAATAATAATAATCATGTAAAATACCATAAATATTGAATGCCATTAGAATACCATATCTCCAATTAAATAATAATAATCATGATATTGAATATCATTAGAATACCATATCCATGATTAAATAATAATAATAATAATAATAATAATCATCATCATATACCTTAAATAATAAATACCATTAGAATACCATTTCGTCGATTAAATAATAATAATGAAAAATATCATATATATAGAATATCATGCCAATTAAATAATAATCATCATGAAAATACCATGAATATTGAATACCATTAGAATACCACATATATAGAATATCATATCGCCAATTAAATAATAATCATCATGAAAATACCATGAATATTGAATACCATTAGAATACCATATTACCAATTAAATAATAATCATCATGAAAATACCACGAATATTGAATACCATTAGAATACCAGATCGCTAATTAAATAGCATCATGAAAATACCATGAATATTGAATATCATTAGAATACCATATTGCCGACAAATGAATAATAATCATGAGAATACCATGAATATTGAATACCATTAGAATCCCATATCGCCGATAAACAAATAATAATCATAAGAATATAATATGCTAGAATTCCATTTGAATAATATATGTCTGAAACGAAACCATATTCCTATAAAATATCATAACTTTCGAATTCCATTTGAATACCATATTGCCTAAAAACAACGAAATAAATATGAGCTCCTAATGGTTGGACTTTTTTTACTTTTATAATATTTTTTGTACGTACCTTGATTTTTTAATCACCAAAGTGCACAAATGTCAAGTAATCAACAAAACTCACAATGACCGGTCCAGAAGAGCCATGCAACAATGTTGACCCCCATGTCCCGACAAAAAATAAAAAAATATATATTAATATTATTTAATAAATATACAAGTTAATAATGGGAATTGCAATTTGAGGAGGAAAATAATAAATTTTATTGAATAATTTACCAGGGGAATCTCTACACCAATACCATTTCCGTCGCACTCACAAGACCAACACCATAACCTAAAATTAAAAAGCAATATTCCGCCTTGTCCCACGTCCTCAGACCCCAAACGCTGCTGCTGCCTTGCGTTGCAACGAAACCTTATAAAAAAAAAAAACTTTCTTAGAGAGAGACACGAAACACTATTAATTGGAGGAATAATAAGCTGGACAGAAAGAGAAACGAAACTCACTGTCGATCATATCGCATCCCGTCAAACCTTCGCCATGGCAATCTCTGCCCAAAGTGGATCGCCGTCAAGCTATTATGCAACAAATCGGATTAAAATGACTACGATTTAGATTATCTCACAGGAAGGAAGAAGAAAGAATTGGGAGAGGAAGAAGAAAGAGAGGTTTGGGGTTTGAAGGGAGAGTATCGGCTGCCTAGCATTTATAAACATCAGAACTGCCACGTGGCTTGCTTCTCCAACGTTCGAGTGTCGATTTCCGAGCGTTGTACTCACTCCGTTCCAACGGTCAAATCGATTTCGGACCGTTTGAGGTTTGTAGAGGAAGCTTACTCTATTCCAGTTAGGGCAAGGCGGGAGAATAGTAAGATACTTCCTTATTCCAATTAGGTAAAGAAAAGGAGCGAAAGATGCTTCTAGGAGATACATAAAGCAGAATTAATGTAAAGTGTACTCAATGAAATGCACACATAATTAATTCATATATTATTTTTTATTAAGTTTTTTTATAGTTTATTGTGTTAGTTCAAAAGTATATAATATTTTAGAATAAATTAATTTAAATAATTTTATGTAGAAAGAAAATTTATTTAAGTAAGCTTTGTATATTAGTCTATAAATTTTATTTAGATGAAAAAACATATAAGTACTATCTTTTAGTATATTATGTAGTAGTAAGTTATTCTGAATATATTATTATTTAGTAAGAATAATTTGTCTTCGTTATATTTAATGATAGCTTATTCTCTTTGTTTATATCAAGGAAGATAAATGTGGTGGCGAGTGTTTAGCTATTACATTAGTCTAATTTTAGTAAACATGTGTTTAAGAAAAAATTGGTTATGTCGTGTAGTTAAGTGCATGATTATATGTTAAAAAAAATATGATTTATGAAATTTGTTAAGGGGGTGAGATTTGAATTATATCCTCTTTATGTTTTTTTTATTTAATTTATTAATTGTTGGACTATATAGACAATCAATAGTTTAATAACAAACAATATACTTGTTTTATTTTTCATTCTTTTTTCAAGATACTTTTTTAACTTGCAAACAATCATGAATTTACACCCATTTATAACAGTTGGTGGAAAAATATAATTTTCTACATTATTGTCACTATTTATAAATAAGAAAAAATAATTTTGTAAATTACATAAAAATATATTGAAGAAATACACCATTTAATTATTAACACAACTAAAATAAATTCGAAACAACCATAATATCAAGTACATAACAATCAACATATGCAATATATTCACAGCTTAAAAGTTTAAATTATTTAATCATTTACACCACTAAAGTTTACACTTAGCTTATGCAGAATATACACTTGATTAAAAGTTTAAATTATGAATTGTTGAGATCCCTTCAGAACTATAATATTAAGTATATAACAATCAACATATGCAGAAAATGCACTGCCTAAAAGTATAAATGATTTAATCATTTACACTACAAAAGTTTACAATCAGCTTATTCATAATATACACCTGATTAAAAGTATAAATTATAAATTGTTGGGATAGAACAAAACATATTTCTCCAAAGTTCTTCTCCACACACGAGCTCCAGAAGAGCGGTGAAATTGATATCCATCAAATTCGCTCATGTGATAATCTTTCATTTATTCACGAAGTCATTGCCAACAAAAACTTTCGGGCAATTAAGACAAAAGATTGGACTCCGTCATTGTAGAGATATTTGTACACATGCGGGGATAAATAATACTCCGTCATTTTAGATATATTTGTATATATGAGGAGGAGAAATAATACGCACTGCACTATTTTTTCATTGCTACGGTTTTTGTCCCATCGGGTTTTTTCTGGCAAGATTTTTAATGAGGCGAGTTTCTAATGTGTATGAAATATGGACATCCAAGGGGAGTGTTATGAATATATTAATTATGGATGTCCAAATACTTATCCCATTAGCATGTGAAGAGTTATTGCAAATCTTATCTTGTAGAATATGAGGAGTTATTGTAAGGTATTTGTTAGTATATTTTGTATTGAAATTCTAGGATAGATTCTATGGTAGAATGCTCACCCTTCACTATATAAAGAGATAGAGATTATTGTATTTGGTGTCTCTTCACCATTGTTTTGGGATGACTCTTCATAATTAGAAAGAAACAATTTGTATCTTCCAAACTCTATGAAATATTACCTCCTTCAAATTCTCCTTTCTTATGTTATTATCATTTTTATTCAACATGCTCTTGAATATCATCATACATACTCTTTAAAATTTGACTTTTTATAGTTTAGTTAGTACATATTATTTTTGTATTGTGCGATTGGCTTGCTCAACATTTGAATTAAGGAGCTCTTTGGCATCTTGTAATAGAAGCAACTAGAAAGTGTAACTACTAAATGGGTTAGTTTCAATTGTACAGTTTTTTCGGCCCTCCCCAAAATTGCCTCTTAGCCCACAAATGTTGAAACTACCGATTTTGTGATTTTCTCTAACATAATTAATTTGAAAATTCTTACCCGAATCCAACCTAGGTTTGAAGTAGACCGACCAGTAATTTGAATCTGTATGACCAGAAACCACAAAATGAACCAAAATAGAATAATAAAAAACATGATATGAACTCGAAACGGATGCTCGATGGATTACAATTATGAACGTGTTTCTCACCAGTTATTCATTATAAAATTGCTCTTGTTATTCACTTAAAGAATGAGATATAACAGAATGGCGCGATGGATAGAACTCCTAAAGTGCCAGTTTAACTGTCACTTTACCCATTTATATTAAATAAACATAAACAATGAAGCTGTTATCCACCCGGTTGCCATGTACAAAATCCACATCACAATGAGAACTCATAACAACAACGAAAAGAGTAAGAAAAGAAAAACAACTAGAAAGTAAATGACATCCATCTCCTTGCGCAATGCAATTTTCAAAAGGAAAAGTTTAAATATCAATTTCCATGTTAATCACTCAACATTGAATTAGACAGTAAAATACCTAAAGCATTCGAACATAATATACCTTACCTAAATTGGATATGGTATTCTTGCTTCCATTACAGCTCATTATAGTACTAATATTTAAACTAACCTAAACAGACGGCTAAACAAAATTACCATGACATCATAAGCATTCCTCAGTAATCTATCCTTGGTTTCTAGGCCTTCGTATCATACAAAAAGGAGTACCTTACGAAGAACTATTTAAAACATCGTTTAATAAATTCATCAAGACTTTCATTCCCTTTCCAATTCGCAACTCCCTCAATTAAAATATTTTGAAATATTTCATTCAATGGAATTCCTTCATTAACCATCCTGGAAAGAACATCTTTAACACAACCTAGATTGCTTCTTGAAAAATGTATCTAATAAAGCCCCTAATATTAAAGTTCTCTCTTCTACTCTCTGATGTGTTGTCTCATATTACACAAAACCCACCCAACCAGATAACGCCACATGTTCCCATCCTCACACCCACTAAGGTGTCACTCATCCACACCTCCTCTCCTCCCACTTCCTTGTTCGCCTCCCAATCCCCAATCCTCAATCCCAAACCCTCCTCCCTCCTACCAAATTAAATTTAAATATCCCAATGGTTCTAATCTCCGAACTCTCCACTAACCCGGATCCAAACCCGATACAACATACTTCACAAACTCTGGCTGACGAGCCATTTTATTTTTTTTGAAGGAATAGTTGAGAGTAGCAACTATTCAAAATTTTTATTATTTAAAGATTAAGTTACAAATATGTTGTTACAACTAAGTCATTCAGAAAATATTGCATACTCGCACACAAGCGCAAAAGAAAAAAACACAGAATAATTCTAAAATCTTAAATCATAAACCCTAAATCCTAAATTGCGGACCACTGCTGTTAGGGGTGGGCATTCGGTCGGTTCGGTTCAAACCGAACCGAATAAGAGCAAACCGAATAAAACCGAACCGAATAAGATTTAAACCGAACCGAACCGTATAAATATAGAACCGATTTAGAACCGAACCGAATAAACCGATTTCTTATTCGGTTTATTCAGTTGAACCGAATAAAAAATAAATATTCTTTAATTTATAATTTTTTAAGAACAAAAATTATTCTAAATTAAATTAAGAGTACAACTAGATCAATTAAACTCATGATTAATTTATTTTAAATATAATTTTTTATTTTAAAGATGAAAATTTAAACAAAACATAAAGAAATGAGAAAATAATAACGTATATCGGTTCGGTTCGGTTTATTCGGTTTTTCCAAATCAAAACCGAACCGAACCGTTTAAACCGAATAATCTCAATTTTCAAACCGAACCGAACCGGATGAACCGAAAAACCGAACCGATTAAACCGAATTCGACCAGTTCGGTTCGGTTCCCGAATAAACTGAACCATTTGCCCACCCCTAACTGCTGCCTCAAAACGATTTCGTCGAATAACGGGCATCTCCCGCCATATAATTAGAGTTTAGCAGACCCATGCCGCCATAGAATTAGGGTTTAGCTGGAGCCGACGAGCCGTGCTATCCGACGCTCTTCATCGCCGACCTTGACTCATTGTACATCTCCTTCGTTGAGATGAACCATGCACGAAAGCACGGAAACCCTAAATGAGAGGTCATAAAGTGTCGTTGTGAAGGAACTATGCCCTAGGCCAAAGTGTTGAACTAGAGATTAGATTATGAGAAACACATTTATTCAGTTCATATATGAATGAGTGTATGGGTGACTAATATATTTACATATATTAGATCGACCATGAATGACACTTCGGGTTCACGTCATCAGAATACGTGGTTCTGATAGTAGAACTGTGAACCAACGAATGACATTCTAAACCGTCCCTAGTGATATGTGGGATGTTTATAGAGATAAACATACTTCAGGTAAGAAGCTACATATCTACACTAGTATTTTCGTAGATTGGATGATCATGTTCTGCTGATCATGGACATAGGGATGTCAAGTCTGGAATATAGGCACGTGTTAGAGAACACGTACTGGACTGACCACACTATGAGAATATGCATGGTATATGACATTAGTGATTCTCATATGAATAGTGTGCTTGTCCCTACGACCTGAGGTCACCATGGATTCCTATATGAGGAACTGCATTCTTTAATATGATCTTACGTCATCCGTAACAGGATGATCATTAGGGTCATCATTAGGTATGCACTGAATCATGACGAGGAATGTGAGTGATCAAGATGGGATTTGTTCCTCTCGTTAAGAGGGAGATAACTCTGGGCCCCCTGATGAACTAGGACTGAAGAAAATGCATGGACATGCTCAAAATGGATTAACATGTGTTGTTAATATCATTTTGTATTTACTCAGTCTAATTCTGGATCAGGAAAGAGACTTTGATCAAATTCAAGGATGACATACTTCCATGCCTTGTGATCAAGACATATATCGTAGAACAAAAGGAATAAGCAAACGTCTATTCAGATAGGTTTATGATCGTTGATCATTTCGTTTAACATGGGTAGTCATGACATCAGTCTAGAGGTTACTCATGACTTACGATCTTTAGAAGATCGTTGCCAGCGTTAAATAGAACCTACACGGTCACACATAGAACAACGTCTAGTCGGGAAGGAAATGCTCTTAAATGGTTATGCATATGATGTATAAATAGGTGAAGGAAATAATCGATCATTGGATGATTGATTTGAATGATTGTGCAAAATTAGCATAGTTTCCTGTTTCTCGACAGCCAAGTTTATAGATTAGGAAACCATATTCCGTTGGCAACGGAATAGGTCCGTTGGGAACGGATAAGCGCTATAATTAGGGTTTTAGTTATGGTAACTAAGCAATCATTCGCCTCCCTCTCTAGTATAAATAGAGGGGCAGTCCCCCTCTATTGGAAACACATTACAGAGCCTCCAGGCTGCCGTAATACAGAGAGAAAGAGAGAGAGACTCCTGAAAGTATTTCTGGACTCATCTAGCCGAGTCCGGTTATTCCGACGATTCGAAGTTCGATGTGGATACGAGTAGAGGTCTTCTGCTTTGAAGACTAGCAAGCGATCAGTTTCTTTACCCTAGGAGAAGCGAGGAGTTCGTTCGAGTCGAGCTTTAGGAGCACGAAGGAGAAGGAAGCAAGACGGAAGTTCGTTCAGACCTACATCCGCTTCTCTCTCCCGGATCAGGAAGATCCGAGGTATAAATTTTAATAGCATAATCTCGTACCTTTATTTCCTTTATGATGATCCTAGGGCGGGTTGAACCCGTAGGTTCTGCTGCGCATGTAACGTACATGGCTACGGGTTCCCCAACACGTTGCTAGTTCATCCATGGGCGGAGTGAAACGAGCTCATGGAGCGACGCACAACCCAGAATCACTTCGAGGTGAGGCACTTCGACGATTGAGCAATTGCGGAGGTGAGTGTTGGTTTTATGCCCTAGGCCTTTGTATATGAGACCTAGTTGTATCTGTTGTGTGAATCAAACTTTGTATTTGTTTAAAGATATTTAATAAAGTGCATATTGGTTATTTTATTCTTTTGATTTAAAATAAACCTTAAATATGTTATTCAGCTTTGTATCATCAGAATATGTGATTCTGATAGTAAAACTACAGAGTAGTATGAAAAATATATTCTAAACCATCCCTGATCATTTATAGGATATTTGTGGAGACAAATATACTTGCGGAATCATATACAATATATTTATTTAAGTATGCAAGCTATAAATGTACATCAGTATGTTAGTTGATTGATGGTCATGTTTTACTGATCATGAGTAGTGTTATTAAATGATTAACATAGATATATGTTGGGGAACATATATTGGATTGACCCACCGGGAGAATACCACATGGTTCGTGTCATTGGTATGTCTCATCAATAATATTGTTATCCTTAGACTTGAGATTATCTCGGTTTCCTACATATGGAATTATATACTTTAACATTATCTAACGTTACCTTTAACCGAGTGACCATAAGGGTTATGATTAGGTATATAATGAAACATGTGGAGGAATGAGATAGATCAAGATAGGATTTGTTCCTCTCCTAAATGAGAGAGATTAAGATAGAAAATGCACGGTCGTGCTCGAATGAATTAATAAGGAGTTATTAATATCATTCATGGTTCGATCAAATTCGGGATCAAGAAATGTTATCGTACTACATAAGGTTGGCACAATCCATGCCTTATGGTCGATATAGATATCGTATAATAAAGAGATACAATACAAGGACAACACATAGATTTGGATCGAATCATCAATATTTACTTATGTGTTATTATTGCTATCATGTAGGTCACATAGCTGCAGAATGCACTTTACCCCTTCACTGCACAACATGTGTCAAATTCGGTCATATTGCTCATTACTGCAGGGCAACTTCCAGCAATGTACCTTTCTTGCAACACCTAGATGACCCGCTTCGCGTAAGGGGCAACTTCGGTGATAGTGTGATGCCCAATTCGAGGAATCGAGTGGTATATTGGCATATGGCTGAATCACGAGAGGTGAGTAGAGACTTAGCTAGGCTAAACAAAGCGGTGATCATAGACGCAATGCTAGTGCGGAACCACTCCGTAGCTCATATCAGTAGCCTCCTTAAGGAGTCTTGGAGTTGGAATGAAAATTTACAACTAGCACATTTGCATAATAATAGATATATCATATTGCCCCCAAATACAATCTCACCGCAACAGTTTGTTGAATTGCCTCTTCCAAAACTACGCAAGCACAGATACGTCCTCTATCCATGGAATAGAAGAGTTAATGCAGAACCTATCGTGTTCAAACACAAAGTATGGCTGGATCTTATTAATGTGCCACCATATGCATGGAGAAATAAGGAGTTAAAAAATATAGTTCGAACTTTTGGCTTACTAATCAGCCATGACAAGCTAGTTAGCTTGTGTTCTCTTTCTAAACTTAGAATACTGGTACAAGTGCCTGATCTTGGTTGGGTACCTAGCACTTTAGAGCTTATCTCAAATGGTCTAATCACATATATTGCAGTACGCGTAGCAGGCCATATAGAAGAACCTATGGTGTTACCAGTTCCTGCAGACCCGACCCCTCCGCCTAGGTTCTTTGAGAACTATATGAATTTAATTGAGGAAAACTATCAGTCTTGCAATTCTGATAGGAGCTCTTGTGTTTCAATCAATTCCGATGCAAAATCTCGAAGTGTCTCTGTTGATATAAATCTATTGCGAGACGTACTCCAGTTAGCAAAGCCCTCAACAGCAAAGGAAAAAATCGCACTCTTGTTAAACAGCACAAACAAGGATTTTTCATTTTCAATTGAAAATTCCATTGTTGAACAACAAATAATGCTTGAAGAAGATGATGATGTCATGACTATGTTAGTGGATCAGGAAAGTTCAAAGCTTGAAAAACACAGTAAAAATGAACAAATTGTAGACATGATTGAAGAGCAGAGCAAAAATGACGCACTGGCCGAGACAGAAGATTTGTCTCATACTCCTAACAGCTCTCTTGATGGCACACACGATCCAAATAGAATGTGCGAGTCTTGCACTTCTCTGGCGAAAGAGTATTCCTCATCCATGGCCATTTGGCATCACAACATGAAAAAGCTCTTGATGAACACACCAACATGGTTGACACACATGCATCTAATTTTGCAAATAGCTCTACAGACTCGTCATGCATGCAGGAGTGTCTAGTAAAGAGAGTAAGCAATCTATGCAAATTGAGGATCAAAGTTCTTATGGCTTGCTAGAGTCCGCTCATGATTTATAATCAGTTGTGATTATTCCCAACATTAAGTAAACCTATAGAGTCACACACAAAGAACAACCGTTGAAATGTACACAGAAAATAATAACTTATGTGATAAGTTATATAAAAAGTTATATAGTTATTGCCACATATAATCATACATCTTAAATTTCAAAAGGGACCCCCTCCCCCCCATACTCTAATCTATACGGATAGATAATTTAAATTAATCCCAAATTTAGAATGAGTAACGCCTTATACATAATTCGTAAATTGGTTAAAAGTTTATATTTTGCATATAGCATGGCCGATTAGATATGATGTGATTGTGATGATGTGTGTGATGTATGTATGTATGTATGTCACGACGGGCATAGTTCCGTTCGTTTATATAATTATTTGTATGTAACCACGACCTCACAATTCTCATGGAGATGAAGGAGTCAACCATACGTTCCTCATGGAGATGAAGGAAGGGCACCATCCACCATACGGATCACATTTTAGATATTAGTAAGATGGAAAAATACGTATTACAATTTATAACAAACTGGACAAATGTTGGTTTCCTTTCATACTGACAAATTTTTTTTTTTTCTAAGTAGGCGGCAAATTGCCTACTAAAGACTTTAATTAATTAAAAAAAAAAAAAAGGAGCTACAAAGTTTTGGGTTCATCAACCCTCAATATCATTTTGGTACAACTTCATAAAGAAAAAAGAAATGGACCAACAACCGAACTAAAATTACACAAGAAGATTAATCTTAAACTAAAATGAAGTTATCCAAATTTCTCGGTCCAGAGCTGCCATCTTAACCGGGCTACAATAATCTGCTAAATCAAATATAATTATTGCTTAATTTGCTACATATCTTCATCCCCATGCCAATCCTCTTCGTACTCCATGTCTTCTTCCTGAGATAAATCCTGTTCCTCTAGCCACTCTTCGTCTTCATATCCTTGTAAATCATAATATTTATCCGCCTCTATTAATGCTTGTAATGAATCAAAACTGAATGGTCCTGTATCACTTAGTAGATGATCATCATCGTCGACTTCTTCATTCTTGTCTTATGTGCTGGTTGCAAGATGATGGAATTGTTTTAATTGAAAAAACAGAATTATTGATAGAAAATAAAAACAAATATTTCTAGTATATTCTCTTTTAATTTCCGATTTTATACTTAACCTAATTTCAGTTGGCGTTTGTAGAACATAACTCAATTACTTCAAATAAACAAATTCATAAACAAAAATAAAAGAAATCAGACCGACAGATATCTTAATAACCTAATAATAACATGATAATAAAAGTGCTACGAATATTATTCATGGGATGCTCATTCACCATAATTACTTCGCCTCCAAACAATGACGATTTAAGAACTGTTTCAATATACAGAAAAAAAATGTAGAATATTTTCTATATTTATTACTTAATTTTTGTATTTTAGAAAAAAATTCCATAGGAAGGTTTCCATATTGTAATTTGAAAGAGCATTAGCTGTTGTCGTATTCAAACCAACTCGATAAAGAACTTCTAGTCTGCAATTCTAGTCTGGAAGAAAAGAGGCATGGGTGGAAAGAAATAGATTAGCAAAAAATAAATAAATAAATAGGGTTTCTAAGATAAAATGCAAAATTAGCAAAGTTCAATGAAAATGCTTACTTCAAGAATATATTATTTCACTACTTGAATCATCCTTATACATACACACTTGTTAGCCAAACAAACATTTATTCAGAACCTTCTATTTAAAAGAAAAAAATCGAAGAAATGTTAAGTAGTTATCTTGCTACACATATTCGTAAGAGCTTTCTAAATGAAAGATCAATCGGCTTTAAGACTCGTTTCATCTTTCACAGTTGATTCAACTGGATTTTGCTCAGCCCAAACAGCTGCATCTAAATATCCAAGCTCGTATAATTTGTCAAGTATATAGTCATCAGCAGGCTCCAATGCCCAATTAAACAACTGTAATAGTAACGATATACATCAAATAAAAACTCACATATATAAATAATTAAATATATTTATCTACTAAATTGAAATAACAAACCTGGCGAGGACTAGCTCTATTCTCAGGATTGCAATCCGGGCTTATTCCGATTCCTTGTAGCCCTATTCTATTCATAGGAAATGCACAAACACGTACCTGTAAAAACAATTAAAAAAATCCAATTTACGCCT
Source organism: Juncus effusus (assembly GCA_027726005.1). Classification (NCBI taxonomy): domain Eukaryota; kingdom Viridiplantae; phylum Streptophyta; class Magnoliopsida; order Poales; family Juncaceae; genus Juncus; species Juncus effusus. Next base: position 1,936,771 of record CM050906.1, on the reverse strand, counting down.
CAATATTAATTTCATTAAAATAACATAAAATTTATTTCATTAAAATAAGAAATGCATGTACTGTTTCAGAAGCAGATGTAGGAGGCATAAATAAAGTCAAACCTCCATCTATACATAATTTTTTTCGAAACATTGTTGCTGGTCTTGGCGCTAGATACCTACAAGTAATTATTATTAATATTATTATTATCATTATTTAATTATCAATAATTAATTAATTTTTTCAATTATTTAATTACCCAGGAATAAAGGAAGATGTGAAAACAGCATTAATGAGATCCTCCTTGGAGTCAAATTGATCCACAAGTAAACCTCTAGGCCTCCAACTCAACCGAGTTATAGCAACTGAAATCAAGAAATCATAAAAAAAGGCAAAAAAAAAGAGATTAAATTAAGAAAATTAAAAAATTGGTACCACGGATTCTTCCATTAGATCGAATATGAACATCTTCAGGCAAAAACTCCTCAAGTATATCCCTTAGTATAGCCTGCACACATTTATATTAATCAGTATGCATTATTAATGCAAAATGAAAAATTTAATTGAAAATGTTTTTTTTTACTTACGCCGAGACGAAAAGCAGTGCCTTTGGTGCGACAGTTGTCAGCTAGGGTTTTGGTCACTTTTAGGGCATCTTCCATTGTGTTTCCAGACGCAATTACTGCACACACTATCGCTCCAGCTGATGATCCAGCCAATGGCGTCGTTTCCTTCACAATTCAAACACAAAATCATGCACAAAGATTCAATCTTTACCATTATCCAATCAAAGGAAATGACACGAGATTCAATCTTTACTGTTATTCAATCGAAGGAAATGAAACAAGAACTAACTCACCTTGATGTATCCCTTTTCGAGAAGAAGTCTGGCGACGCCCAAATGGTAAGGGAAGAGCAGTCCAGCCGCGCTAAAGCTGAACCCAGGCGAACTAACCTTCCGCCTCTCCTTCTCCGCCTCCACGTCCTCTTTCCTCTGCTCCCAAATCACCGACTCATCCCCATTCACCGCCTTGTCTTCATCAGCAGCTCCGGACTTCACCAGCAGCGAGGCGAGGCCGAGGAATAACTCTCCGGTGGCGACGCCTAAGGATTTCTTCTCTTCCGGCGAATTAGGTTCTGGGTTTGCATTCGGGGTTGAATTCGGGGTTGCGCGAGGGAGAAATCGGGGTTTGGAGTTGGGGTTGGAGGGTTTGGAGAGGAGAGGGAGGAAGGAAGAGAGAGCTGACGACATGCGAGAGAAGGGGAGAAGGAGATGATGGCGTGGCTTCATTAGAACGAATGGAATCCCGCTTTTGAGGTATGTATGTTTTTTGGTAGACTTTGCACGTGTGAAAGAGAATGGGGTTTTATTTTAGAGTTAAGAGATGGAGCGCCGGCATTTTGGAGCGTCCAGCACGTCTGATTACAAAAAGTATGATGAAGTTATAAAAAAAAAATTTTTTAACAAGGTATAGTGAAATTATAAAAAGATATATTTTCAAAAAAATATATTTATTAACACAAAAGGTATATCCAAGTATATGGTGGGCATTTCTTGGCACTTCAAAAGCTGTATGGTGGGCGTATTTTGCACTCCAAAAGCTGGGCACTCCGAATATTTTTTCTTTATTTTATTATTGGAAGCGGTTGAGAGAGTTTTTGTGCTGAAGTTGTTTATGATTATTATATATACTGTTTGTGGATATGCTGTGGGATGATTGGTTTTTATTTTTTTGAGAAAGTGGATTGGCTATTTCTTTCCTCAGTTCAAAAATTGATTAAAATCAGGAAGGAAAAGTATTCCCTGTACCATATTTCTCCATGCATGGGCTGAACTGCTGATTATGTTATATTGATGTCATTAGTCTTTGGTTATTTGACCGATGTTTCAAAAAAATAATTAAGTTGTTAGAAAAATACCTAAAAACAAGTTTCAAATCCAAAAGTAACACAAACAACAGTCTCTTTGGTTAAGGTGCATTTCATATGCATCTTGATTATTTAATAAAAAAGAATTTTCAAAACCCCACCTATTTTTAAATATTTGGAAAAAAAGTTTCATACAAAGTAAGGTTATTTACTCATTATATTAACTTTTTAGTGAGGTCTTAGGCTCTTAGTAGAGGTGGCAAATAGATGGATTGGGTCGGGTCCGGGTCTCAGGTCGTTCAGGTCTCAAATGTCGGGTCGTTAGGGTCTGGGAACTTTTGGGTCTCGGGTTATTGGTCAAATGGAATATGGATAGTTCGAGTAAGTTTCGGATAATTCTGATCTGTTACAATCTGGCCATAAGACATTTGAGTCTTTAAGTTTTGGGTAATTCGGATCCGTGTTCAATTTAGTTACATATCATTGAGGTCTCAATTTAGATATGGTTCATATTGTTCTGATCTGTATTATGAATTATTGAAGTGTTCATATATATTAAGCATAATAGTGAAATCAATAGTTTCGCAACATTCAAGATCAGGTCATTCAGATTTGAGCAATCAGACATGTCATTCAAGTTTCGGTTCGAATTACGGATCATTTGAGTTCGGATTGCTCGGATCTCAAGTATTTCAAGTTTCAAATCATTCAAGTTCCCACAGAAGCAGATCTACTCCGTAATGAGCCAAAATCACAAGACAACAAATTGGACTCATCCAATAGTGCACATAAACCACATGCCAAAAGAAAAATGGATGATTTTAATCTAAGGCATTCAAACATAGGTTCCAATTTAGTGTCAATAGTAATATGAACATGAATATATCTAACATAGGTAAAGCAGAATTACGACTTGTGCCAAATATCACATCTTCATGTATATCAGATAAACAAAATGAACAAGATGCCCATAATTAGTCAAAAAGGTGGTTATTTTTAACTCATGGTAAATATTACAAATACAGATAGACCTAAATAACATCTAAATAACAGATACTCGGAAACAGCAAAAGGGAAATATGAAATTTAGAATTTGAAATCCTTCTTTTTTGATTTGCTGTCTTTCTCCTGCTTCCTCTTCCTCTTGCTTGCATTCTACAAAAGAAACAACATTTCATTTCAAAGTGAGCTTTACACGATTAAATCATTAATTAATTAATTAATTAATAATAAATAAATAAAAACGAACCTCAGCAACCATGTCACTGAAATCTTCTTTCTTGTTCCGGAGCTTCTCTTCCTCTCTTGCTTCCTCATACCTATTAAATAAATGAAAAATATTAGTATATAATCGTTAAAATATATTAGAATATCAATATTATATTTTTAAAATATATCTTACTTGGCCGCCAACACATCATCCATAACTTCAAGTTCCTCTGGTTGAATAGTCACATCAACTTTGTCTGATTTTTGACCGCGCAAAAGATCAACCTAAACAAATTAAAAATTTAATTAAATACCTCATATATTAAAAAATATTAAAATAATAAGAAAAAAAGAAATTAGAATCCTACCCTCTTTGCAGATGATTTGTCTTCTTTGCCAATAACATATCTGTCAGCAAAAGAAAAAAAATGTAAAATTAGCACAGAAGAAATATACAAATACATAATAACTAAAAAATTAAAATAAAAATAAAAAGAGAAAATTACGTGTGAGAAGTTCCAAGTAAAGTGCCAGGAGCGATTCTTTCTTCCTTCTCCTCAAGAACCTTCACACAAAACACAACCAGTCAATCAATTAACAAATCAAGATGAGAAAACTCAATTCCGTCAATGAAATAAGCAAAAGTGAAAACCGGGAATTCATATCCGGGATCTGAAATCCTGGATTTGAAAATACCTGGTATAACGGCTTGTCGCTGGGTTCCTTCCTCTGTTGCTTCCTGAGGTCGATTACATCTGGAGTCTCCACACCAGTAGGAGTACTGAAAAGAAAAATTAAAATATATTTTATTTCCACTAATCTTTTACATTGTTATGTAAATTACATCATGGGATGGTTTTCTTTTTCCAAAATATTTAGGGAAATTTGGAAAAGGAAACCTGCATTATGATAAAATTGCAAAAAAGGGCCTGCATTCTTAAGAAATTCAATATTTAGTCCCTCCCGTTAGTAAAATTTGAATTTCTTAAGAATGCAGGGTCATTGTTTTGCAACTTTCAATAATGCAGGGTTTTTTTTTAAATATTTGGCAATAATGCATGGTTTTTTTTGGCAAATTTCCAAATATAAAATTCAGGATATGAACTTCTTTCTTGCAAACAAATAATTAAATACAAGTAGAAATTTAAACAACATAAGCATCCGTTAAAAATCAAAATAAGGGATAAATTGATGTTAGTGCTGCAATTTGGTCCATGTACTACTTAATTCTGCACGTCTAGTCCTTGTATTTCACATAACAGTGCACATTTTCATAGTACAGGGACCAAATTGGGATCTAATTAAGTACAGGGACTAACCCCGCATTTATCCCTTAAGACAACTCAGGGTCTCTTTCGCGACTTTCAATAACGCATTGGCTCTTTTTGCAATTTCGGCATAATTCTCGGTTTTCAGTTCTTTTGCAAATTTCCCGAAAATACGAAAATCAAGATATAAATTTCCTTTTCGTAAACAAGCGATTGAATGAGAGAATATACCTAGAGAGAGAATCGACGGACTGAATCCCGTCCTCCATATCCTCATCGTCCATTCCCTCTTCTTCCTCCTCCTCTTCCTCCTCTTCTTCTTCCTCCTCCTCCTCCTCCTCCTCCTCCAGGTCTCCCCAGTGCTTGCTCTTATCCACCGGCTCCTCCTGTCAAAAAATAAACATGTTATTTTTAGTCATAAACCCTAACTAAACCCTAATGAATTAAAAGAGAGAGAGAGAGATGGGTACGTCGTAGTTGGGTTGATCGACAACTTGGACGCCGAAAACGTCTCCGTACAAAGGTCGGCCAAACTGTTCATGCAAAAAAGAGAAAGATATCAATATTATAAGTTTATTACTCAACTCAAGTTGTAAGTCAAAGATGATGAATATCAGCAATACTCCTCTCATTCATTCAAAACATGCTTAGATCTATCCCTCTTTATCATTCATTCGTGTCTTAGATAAGAAGTGAGCTTATAGATCGGCAACAAGGTTATACTTAACATGATATTTCTTACCTTTTGCAGGGACCCATGTGATGAATGCCATTTTAAAACTTTACAAGGGCTAAAATCAAATCCCCTATGCATAATTAAAACATTAATTTTGATTAAAATATTAATTAAAACATTAATAATAATACCTCGTCGACAGGTGGTTTGCCCCAGCCGCCGGGGTGATATCCGAAGCTGGCTCCGGGGGGAATCGGAGCGTTGAGACCTGGAATCTTCAGGCTCGGATACGAAGGTGGTGGCCCGTATCTCTGATAAATGATTTCAATTTGATTATTGTTAATTTCAGAAAAATGAAAAAAAAAAAAAAAAAAAAAAAAAGTAGGTGAGAATAAGATCAAATAAAGGGGTAATATCAGGTATACCCTTCCAAAAATCCAAAATATCAAATTTACCCCTCTAAAATTGAAAATATCAAATTTACCCTCTCAAACATCATTTTCTATCAAATTTACCCTCATTTCTCTAACCTTTTCACCATTTCTACTGAGCTTGGCAACAAAGTTAATATTTGTTTTTCTTTATTTTTGTTCTCTTAGGAGCTTTATTCAAATTTAATATGTGTTTTCCTTTATTTTTATTCTTTTCGGAGCTTTATTCAAACTAGGTCCAAGCTTTCTTCTTTCTTCCCCTTTCAACTTTTCTTTTTATTTTGCTCAATTTGTAAATAACGAAATAAAGGAAGTTTGAAAACGTGTAATAATTGTTGTATGTACCAATTTCACAAAAATTCTCCAGTCTCCAATTTTCAATATTTCTTCAAAAAAGTGCAAAAATTGAAAGGTTCAAAACCATGCATTCTTCCTTCAAAAATAAATAATAAATGAAAATAAAAGCACACATTTTGATGAGAGGTGAATGGGAGTAAGGATTTAACACTGAAGAAATGATTTTTTTCAAACAAAAAAAAACTGAGAAAGGAAAGAGGGGTGAAAGGGGGAGAGGCATACTAACAGTTCTCAGAATCTCCAAGGAAGAAAGCTGACATGAACATGGAGAAGGCGGACTTAAAAAGAAGGGGTGAAGAGGTGGGCAATATTCAGCGGGAAGAAGATATATTTCATCAAAAAAAGAAAGAAGGGAAAGGAGAGAGCAACTGGGCATGGGTCATAAAAGGATATTTTGGTCAATTGTTTTTGTATGTATTAACTTAACCAACAATTAGAAGATTAAATTATGACTAATTTCACAAATTTAACCGGTAGTTAATAATTTGGATAAATTTGATATTCTACAACTTTTAGATGGGTAAATTTGATAAGAATTGAAATTTGAAAGGGTAAATTTGATATTTTTAGTTTTAGAGGGGTAAATTTGATATTTTGGGTTTTTGGAAGGGTATACGTGATATTACCCCTAAAATAAAAGGGGGATTTTGAGAAAAAAGAAAGAAAGAAGACTGTATTTTCTGGTGTTTGTGAAAAATCTCCTATCTTTTGGATCGTTACAAAAATATAACTACCTTAAACTGTATAATTCTTTATGTTAACGTTTTATGATGGCGGTGGCCCGTATCTCTGATAAATGATTTAAAATTTGATTGTTAATTTCAGAAAAATGAAATAAAAAAGTGATTGAGAGTAAGATAAAAGGGGGATTTTTGGGGAAAAAAAGAAATTTTTTGGTGTTTGTGGAAAAAATTGTGTTTTGGAGTAATAAGAAAAACTACTTTAAATTCAATTATCTCTGAAGATAATTTGAATTTAATTATTAATTTCAGAAAAAATGAAAAAAAGAGGTAGGTGAAAATAAAAGGGGGAATTTTCAAACAAATGATTTGAATTTGATGATTAATTTCAGAAAAATGAAAAAAATAAGAGTAGGTGAGAATAAGGTAAGAAAGGGGATTTTTGGGAAAAAGAAAGAAAGAAGACTGGATTTTCTGGTGTTTGTGAAAAAAGGGAGATTTTGGAGTAATAGAAAAAAAACAATTTAGAATCAATTCTCTCTGAAAATAATTTGAATTTAATTATTAATTTCAGAAAAAATGAAAAAAAAAAGAGGTTGGTGAAAATAATATAAAAAAGGGGGATTTTTTTCAAAAAAAAACTAGGTTTTCTAGTAGTTATGAAAAAATCTCCTATCTTCTGGTATACTAGGAAAAAAAATATCTTTTGGACAATATGTTCATATGTAATTTATCGTTATCTATGTATTATTTGAACATTATATATTAGAGTTTTTTTTGCAAATAGAAGTTACAGTTAAGGATGGTCTTTATAGAATTTGATGATTAATTTCAGAAATGGAAAGAAGAAAAGTAGGTGAGAATAACATAAAAAGGCTGAATGCTTTTTATTTTCCGAAATCGCCTAACTTTAATGTTTTGTTTATAAAAAAGTCGACTTGTTTTGAGATGATAGAGAAATAATACATAAACACCTTAGTTTATTTTGAAATAAATGTTAAACATTTTATTTATCATTATTTCTATATTATTCGAATATTTCGTAACGATTATTTCTGAACAAAAGTCAAAGTTAAGACGTGCTCTATACTATTAGAAGTTAAGGGGTTTTTTGAAAATGGAAATTAAAAGTGGTCTTTTATTATTTAGAAAATATAAAGGGTTTTTGAAAAAAATTTCCAAATAAAAAATGAGAATATTGTGTAAATGAGGGACCTGCATGTTAATAAGCCAAGGAGGGGGAGCGCCATCTGGCATTCCAAGAGCTTCCTTCAGGTCCTTTGAAAGCATGCCTGGCTTCATTTCTCTAAGTTTGACCTGTAATTAAAATATAAAATTATTCATTTATTAAAAAACAAAATTATTCTTATATTCAACCAAAATGACAAACTGAACAATTACACTTATTTACCAGTAGAAACATTGCATTTGTTTTTTGTTTTTGTGCATGAAATAGAATCTATTTTTATTTGGGTTTTCCTTATGATTATCATAGTTTTTTTTTATTAAATAGAAATAATAATTTGAATAAAAGCACCTCAAATTCTTTTCCCTCATAGTAAAGATCGCCATGTGCTGTTAGCTTAGGTTTCGTTTGGTACTTGAAGAACGCATCATGCAAAACCTACAAACAAATAAAAGAATCAATGTTAAAATAGCCATATTAACAAACCAAAAATCATAAAAAAAAATAAAAATTGAAAAAAAAATAATCAACCTGATAATCAATATCCATTTTTCCCATTTTAGGTTGCATTCTCTCGCGTTGTTTCTGCTTCAGTTTCTTGCTATCCTCTTTCTCTATATACGCCTACAATAATTAAAACATTATTTTATTTTTTAATTATAACACATCAAATTATTTTATTTTAATTCAAAAAAGTTAAGAAATGAAATTGATTAATATGATATACCTGTCTGATTTTTTCTATTCCTGTAGCAGCAATAAAATCAGGGAGCTGAAATGGTTGCTTCTCAATACCTCTTTTCCCCTAAAAAATAATTAAAAGAAAATGTAAGGTCCATTATGACAAAAAAAAAAGGCCAATTTAAGCAACTCAAAAATTCTGTAATTCACAAACAATGAGTGAGACCATGTCAGTAAAAGAGTTCAGAATAAGTATAATGTTAGATGCATGTATGAGATATTGCAATAGAAAATAAAAATAATTAATTAATAGTAATAGTCTTTTGCTCTAAATCTAAGTTTGCATCAAATTAGTACTAATAATCAGTATAAAATTATGTGCTATTAACTCAAAACATGTATTGACAGTTTCTTTTAGCTCAGCCCTTCAAGGTTATTTTATTAGTTTTTTGGATTATTCCTATCCAAAAGTAATATATAACTTGCAGGTAAATATGCAACAAACACCCTACAATTTATAACAATTATTTTACTACCAACAAAAGTGCACCAAATTCCGTGTCCTTCAATCCAGCTCCTGCAAGAGAATTAGATTTTGTATAAGAGGCGCTACTCCTCATCCTTTTTCTTTATTTAACTATATTTCATATGCATATTTGTTTACCTATATTTCATATTTAATATGTTATTTTGCTACATATCATATGCATACAATGCACCACCCCTCATGAACCAAGACTTGCAATACTTAAAGAGTTAGAACCTTAGTTATTTAACAATACCAAACAGATCTGCTTTCTTTTTTTTATTGTAATCTTTTTTCTCCACAAAACAGAACGATAAAAAAATAAAAAAGTACATATATCATTTAATTATACCTGTAAAAATTTACGTTTCTGACACCAATGTCTAGGTACAGGTACAGTGTTTCTGTATGATTTAAGATACACAAGCAATTTTGGATCTGTAGCTGTTGCGTCCCAAACCTAAAAAAAAATTAAGAAAATAATAAAATAATCAATTGAACAGATATAAAATCAAGCCTTTATCTTATATTGAGGTTTTTATGAATAAGGCAAGAATCGGTCTTATAATTCTAAACAATTGAAAAAAAATTGGGAAATTAGCAAAAAAAAAAGCCCCTGCATTACACTGAAATACAAAAAAAGCCCTTGCATTACTGAAAATTAAAAAAAATAACTTTTTTGCAATTTCAGAAATAATGCAGGGGTTATGTTTGCAATTTTCAGTAATGCAGCGTTTTGGATGCAATTTTGGCATCATGTAGAGGCTTTTTTTCAACTCTCTCAAAAAAAGATAGATTATAGAACATAAAATGAATTAAATTTTTAAAATATTTATACCTCAACAACATCAGGCCTCGTGCAAACTTGCTTCAGCTCCGCAATCTTCATCCTCCTTTCTAACTGCACAAACAAAACAATTAAATCAGAAAAACAAACAAAAAAATAAACCGCAAATTTGCAAATATAACCTCACCTTCTTTTTCTTGTTCGAAACACCCCCGTCCTTCTTCTGCTGGTCCTCCTGCTCCTCCTCGGAATCCGAATCGGCTTTCTTTTTCGCTGAGTCAGCAGCTTCTTCGTTTTTCACCTCATCCTTATAAATCAAAAATAATAAAAATGATAATTAATTTTGGGTCTCGATGTTAATATGTAGTGTAACTCTTTGAAATAACTAAGTGGCAAAATCTCCTATTTTCATGGCAAAAGAATATATAATTTAGGCCCTTTGATAAATTCTTTGTTGCTCAAAACCCTAATGCATAGCACATAATTAATTTATTTCGCGTTTAATTTTTGGCTAAATAATTATTATAGAAAATCCTTTTTAGGGTTTATAACTAAAATTGCATATCTTTCCTGTCAAAAAATATATAATTTAGGCCTTTAAGTAAACTCTTTGTTGCTCAAAACCCTAACCTATAGCACATAATAATTTATTTTGTTCAATTTTAGACTGAATAATTATTATATAAAATCCTTTTTAAGGTTTATAACCAAAATTTCATATTTAGTGTCATAACAATAGGCCTTCAGCGGATTCTTATCGCTCAAAACCCTAAACCATAACACACCATACATTTATTTTGTGTTTAACTTTGGTCCAAATAATTATCATATAAAATCATTTTTAGGGTTTATATATACCTCTTCTGTAGGGGCAATTTCTTTGAAGCTGAATTTTTCAAAAACGTCCTTAAAATCTTCTAAATAGCTCCCCTCTAAATCCGCCTTTTCTGGTACATATTCCACTTCTACCTTTACTTCCACCTGATAAATATCACATATATATAAATAAATTGAAATTTTAAAAAAAAACTGAATTTTTTTTTGATAAATTGTTGTTTTGATTTTATGTAAATAACTCTTGCAGGATGGTTTATAGTTATACCATTGAAGTTCAAAAATAGCGTAAATAATAAGGGAGATATGCTTAATTTTGAAAACCCTAAATTCTAAGAACATGGCTGAAAAGAAAAATTTACGAATAAATAACATATAAGAAATAAAGGAACTGTTTTTTGTCTAGGTGTATATCGAAATAGAAGAACAAGATGATAATATAATGCCAGCAGATAATTCAATTGTTCAAATTTGAGGCTTACGAAGGCTCAAACAACGCTCCAATATCAGCAAACGACCAAATAACACAAATTAAAACCCTAAACCTCAAAACCCAACAACGGATTCAACACCTCCTTTCAATTTTCCAAAACCCTAAAAATCGCATTTAATCCAAAACCAGCAACTACCTTGTTCTCATTCGGATCAGCATTCTCCTTCGCCCCATCAGACGAGTTCACAGCGTCACTCACTTCCTCGTCGTCCCCGCCGGCGGCGTTGTTGTTCTTGTTCTTCTTCTTGCTCCGCCTGCGCCGGCGGCGGTCGCTCTCCCGCGCCTTCTTCTTCCCGTTCGACTCCGCCCCGTTGTTGCTGATAAACTCGCCGCCGTTTGAATGCGAGAGATCGGGCGCTGTTGCTACTGCTGCAGCCATGGAAGGCGTAGAGAGAAAAGAAAAGAAAAGAAAAGAAAAGAGAAGAGGGGCGATGATATGATCGAATCAGAATAGTTAAAAGTCTAGGTTGGGTCGGGATATGTTTCAAATAACCTCTGAACTTTTCTGAATATTATTCAAACCGCCTTTAGATTTCTTCAAAGGAAAAATCTAATATTACTATCGGGACAGACAATATATATTATTTTTTCACTTTTCAATAAATATATTATGCATACTATTATTTTATTATTAGTAAGATATATATATTGATGTCGTAATTTCTGACCTTCTATAGTATGTCTTTAGATTTCTTCAAAAGAGAAATCTAATATCACGATAATACTATCACGATAGATAATATATATTATTTTTTTTACTTTTTAATATATTATTTATATTGTTATTATATTATTAATAACTATATATATTGTTGTCGTGATTTCGACGTAGTATAGTAAGTCGTGACATATCAATTATTAACTCTCCTAATTTTTAAATTTCTTCAATAAATCCCTCAAAAGTAGATAATATAAATCTTAGAACATATAGGTAAATGTTAGAGTTAACTAGAGATGTAATTTCCCCACCCTTTTATTTTTCGAAGTCTTTTGAGACTTGTCATGATATCACATCACCTCAATTATTTCCTTCGTTGGATTAAATAATATGGTCACATTTGTGACATTGAATTTTTTTACTTACTCTGATTTTTTGTGACATTATTTATATATCATATTAACATGTACAACGATGATTGGCGGATTTGATGTTTGCGGTTATAAGCGAATCATGGTACATACTTATTTTCAAATATTAATGCAAAGTGAAATGAAGAGTTCATTTATTAAAACATATGTAGTTCTTTCATCTCTTCTTTAAAAAATAATTTATAATAAAACATTGTATTTCTAACATTAAAATCTTCAAAACTTAATTCGTGTGAATTTTCTCTTTATTTTGAAATCCATATTGCTATGGTTCCAATTAATTTTTTTTGGCGAAGTATGCAAAGATAAAATATATAAGAGAATATGTTCATATGAGAAATATGTCTTTACATATTTAGATTTAAACAATTAGACGTTTAACATATAATGCAATAAATTATATTTTTTGTATTATCAATAAATTCTAAATTCAAATATTTAGAAAAATTATGTAATTTTTATAATTGTAAATTTATCTATTATATATCAAAATAAATAAATAAATATATTTGGAGCGTAGCGCGAGTATACAGTTACTTTACTTATTCTCTTAAGTTTTCTTATATATTATCATAACTTTACAACATAATAAGAAAAAATTGAAAAAAATAGAGAAGAAACATAAATTATACCGACATTACGTCTGTAGAAAAAAATAAACTATATAAGAAAAATAAAGTAGGTGAAATGTAATAAAACTAATTTGGCTAATTTTCTTAAAAAATATATTAATTCATATTTTCATTGTTAATTTTTTTAGTTGTCAAAATTATGTATAGTATATATACACCACATGAATAAAATTTCAATATAAATTAATATAATATGATTCTTAACAACTTAAAAATATATTGATGTAATTGCTTCATAAAATCGAGGGTATAACACGAAATACTAATCTAATTATACACTAAAATGAAAATATTCGCAGCCTAGCGGAAACATTATCCTAGTGTAAAATATAATTCAATCGACTTTGATAGGGTTTTTGAAGGAGGAACGTTTTAATAATATTAAGAAAAGTTAGGAAATTTTAAGAAATGTCCGTTTATGGTCTAATCTAATACCCCTCTCTCTTTCTCTCTTCTAACAGCAATGGCGGCCTTCACTCTCCATTACATTCTTCACCCACTCCCTCATAAACCTCTACTTCAAAAACCACGCCATTGTTCCTCCTCACTCCATCTCCATCGAGCTTCCGTATCGGCGTCTAGCTCTAGTTCGTCTTCGAGTGGAGAACTTGTCGGAATAGAAGAGGGAATTCCTGCAGAAGATGTGAAGGTATTAGCGAAATTCAAATCTCTTCATAACCATATCAGCGTGCTCCAAGTTTCCCGACGAGCTGACCACCCTTTTGCAGGTATAATCATCTTTTGATTCTCTATTATGTAATATTATTTCGTAGTTTGAGAATCTAGAGAAAAATCATCTATACCCTTCCAATTCTAATTCATTGTCTTTCTGAGAGATTAATCTTCCAATTCTAGTTCCTTTTCCTTCTGAAAGATTAATCAATCTTCCAATTCTAATTCATTTTCTTTCTGAAAGACTAATCAATCTTCCAATTCTAATTCATTTTCTTTCTGAAAGACTAATCAATCTTCCAATTCTAATTCATTTTCTTTCTGAAAGACTAATCAATCTTCCAATTCTAATTCATTTTCTTTCTGAAAGACTAATCAATCTTCCAATTCTAATTCATTTTCTTTCCAAAACATCAATCTTTTCTTTACCCATTGCAGGTTCGCGTCTCCTGCTTCTAGACAAACCAGGAAACATCCACAGCATCTCGTTCCTCTTCAATCCGCTGACATCATCTTACCTCGACATTTTCGCCTCGTTACCTCCAATTCTCCCTTCAGGCCCCATTGCTCTTCTCGGTTTCGGCGCCGGCTCGGCCGCCAGAATCATTTTTCATTTCTACCCTCAAACCATAATACATGGGTACGTATGTAAAAGTTGTAATTGTTTATACAATTGGGTTTTGTTGCTTGTTTCTGAGTTTGAATTTGAATTTTTGAGAGTAGGTATGAGTTGGATCCGTCTGTTATATCGGTTGGAAGGGAGTTTTTTGGCCTGACAAAGCTTGAGAGTCAATACAAAGATCAGTTATTTGTTCATGTTTGTGATGCTATTGAAGCCGTTAATTCTATGGAAGATGGATTCTTTTCAGGTACTTAATTTAATTTTGCTACTTTTTAGAATTTGTTTCTGGGTTTTTTGTTGGGGTTTATGAATAAATTTTCATGAATTTGAGATTAAATGTTTCTTCATAGGTATTCTTGTGGATCTGTTTATGAAAGGAACTGTGATCCCTCAACTCCAAGACAAGAACACATGGAAAGAAATGAAAAGGAAGCTATTGCGTGGCGGTAGAATTATGGTGAATTGCGGAGGAAGATGTGTTGAGCCGGAGGATCCGAGAAGAGATGGAGATGTAGTTAAAGAAAAGACACTTGAAGCGATAAGTGAGGTTTTTGGTAGAGATAAGGTTTTCGTGTTGAATTTAGGAGGGACTAAAGTGGAAGATAATTGCGTTGGATTGACTGGTAATTTGCCGGATTTGGAGGTGTGGAAAGAAAAATTGACTTCTCCATTGTGGCCTTATGTTGATATGTGGAAACCTTATGTTAGAAATCATGATTGATTGATTGATTGATCTTAGACTAGAGATGTTGTAAAGTTCTTACGATTTTTTGTTGTGGTGATAATGAAGAAAAAAGTATATTTTTGTTTCTTTAGTATAATTGGTAACCCCTTTTTTTTCTCTTTGTGGTACTATGTTTAGAATAATTTTGGTATCATATTTAACGTATTATATGTATAATAGTTGTGTGAGTGTTATTTGTAAATGACATTGTATTTGTGTACAGCTTTATTTATTAGGGACCATTTGGCAAGTGAGTTACAAGATTGGATGGAACATGATTATAAGAAAGAGGGAAGAAAATATAAAGATGACAATGAACCATGATTTTGTATACTCAGTGGACAATGGTTTGTTCTTGAAATAAATCAATTATCGATTTGTAACAAAATGCTTCTTTCCTTTGTTAAAATGGTAAAACAGATCATAATTAACCACTTGCTTTGAAGTAATTATTTATGTATCACTTTATTTATCTTTTGTAGTAGTAGTTAAAATGGTAAAACAGATCATAATTAACCATTTGCTTTAATAAAAAAGCTGGAACCTTTGACGTAAATAAAATATTTCATGGTTATTTTGCTTTTGTTTACAATTTTCCAATTCATATAACATCAAAATATTTCGTGATTATTTTTGCTTTTGTGTACTATTTTCCAATTCATATAACATTTTTTCCGAAACCCTAACAAAAGTGTGTACGTGTGATTTACTATATTCTTTTTCCTTAACATATTTAAACAGCTATTTGAACTCGTAACTGATAACGACTGAAAAAGAGTAAAAATCCTGATATCACTGGAAAATATAACACCACAGAAAGGTCATAAATTAAAAAAATCCAAACATTTAAAAAAAAATTCAAAACATCTCAATTTCGGCCTATGCTTTCTCTCGATTTTACCTATGTACCTATATTTATTAGGCTGTAAATATATCATATCTAAACAATATACTCAAAAAGAATCGACAAAAACGAATAAAATAAATGGGCAACATACGAAAATTATACATAAAAATAACATGTGATTGATTCAACCAAATCCATGGAAGCCGGCAGAATTATACGAATTGGAAAGTTTAGGCAATTTTAATATCGCTAAAATGCCAGCTGTCAATGCAAAAATTGAAGCTAAGGCAAATGCTGGCACGTTTCCTCCTCCGAATAGAGCGTCCCACGGCCCAGCCCCAATTGACACAATCATCTATAAAAATTAAAAAATTTAAATTTAAAAAATTATGAAATAAAAATACTAGAAGCTAAATTTCCTCAAAAATGAAGCCAAAAAATAAATAGGAGCTAAATAGTAAATATGTAAACCTATCTTTGTTCTAAATATTAAGTACATAAATTATAAGATACGATATGCTAATCTAACACCGTTAGATAGGATTTTAACCGTTCCTTGAATTTTATAAAACTAGGGGGTTGCTTTTTGAAATTTTCAACAATGTGGGGTGTTTTTGCAAATTTCCCCAAATAAATTACGAAATTTTTCTGTTTGTACTAACCTGAGGAACAACTATTGCAAGATTCAGAACTCCAGTCGCCAATCCTGCAAATTATATATATACATATTATGACTCAACAAAAGCACAGAAATAAATAAAATAATATAATAAATAAATTATGTATATATATATATATATATATATATATATATACATATTATATTCTTTTATAAAATGAGGAATGTAATAAATAAGAGTTATACCTTGTCCGCCACCCGTGCCAGCTGTCAGCTCAGCCGTGACAGAAAACGGTACACTATATGTAATCTGTACCACAAAAAAAAGTAAAATAAAACATAAGCGATAAAAAATGCCATTTTTAATGTTTATAAGATTTAATAATCACCACAAAAATATAAAATTTGGACGATTTAATAATCAAACACACGTTTTTTTTCCTTTTCTTTCCTATGGTTTTGTCTATGAAAAAGATTACGCTAGTGATTTCCTATATACCAAGTCTCAAAATATCATTTATACCCCTATAAAATATAAAAATATCATCTTTCAGCCCTCATTTTCTCACTTCAAAAGATGCCAACTACTCTTCATCAATTTTATTCATTTTTATCGACAAAAAATAAGGAATATTTAAGTTCCTTTCAAAAAAACAATCAAGACAACAAGGCCAATCAACACACACGGTATTTCCATCTTTTTCAAGTATTCACACAAAATCATCCCTCTAAAACTCACAGAGAGAGGAAGGCCGAGGAGAGAGAAAACACCCAAGGCCACATTTCTAATCAACTTATACACATTATATTTCCATCTTTTAGGGTTTCTTTTTATCAAATTACCCTATAAAAACACTCTTAAAAACTTACGGAGAGAGGAAGGCCGAGGAGAGAGAAAACGACCAAGGCCGCGTTTCTGATCAGCTTATTCTCTCTCATTATATGCTGGATTCCTAAAGATGAAGAACTGTTTGTGGATAAAAGACTTAATATTGTTATAATCAGCATGCAGATGAAGACGGCGAAATTGCTTATCGCCCACACGGACCTCGTGCCGAGTCTCCTGCAGATCGGGTCGATTAGGAACGAGCCGATTCCAAGCACTACCTGTTAGAAAAATATGTATTAATTAATTAATTAATTAATTAATGATTTAATATATTTGTTTGTTTGATTTTCTCTCTGAAGTCTGCGTTGAGGCTTGAATTGAATAAGTCATGCTCAGACGGTACTTGAATTTAAATATAAATGAATGGGTTTCGTTTGTATTTACTTATTTATTAATTAATTAATTAATTAATTAATTTGTTTATTTATTTGTGTGTTTAATCATGTATTTATTTATTAATGTTGTTATGCATTTATTTATGTATTTATTAATTAATTTATTTATTTTTATGCAACTGTGAAACTAACATGAAGTGGCTAAACTGCAAATTGCAACAGATAATAAACAAGCACGATAATCAAATCTAAACTAAATTTAAATATAAATTGCAACAGAATTCAAAAGCATGACACTTGAATTTACATTAAATATAAATTAATATTTAATATGGGTTCTTTACTTACGGAATTCAAAAGCAGACCAAGCGCGCCTTCTCTCACTCCACTATCATAACTCTTGATTTGATTATCCATTTTCTTATTTAATTAGTCATTTATTTATTTATGTATGCGTTTATTTATGTATGTATATATTAATGTATTTATGCATTTATTTATTTGTGATACTATCATTAAGCAGCTAAATTGCAACATAAGCACGATAAGAAAATTAAAATGAAATATAAATAAAATGAATATATTTCATGGGTTCTTTACTTACGGAATTCAAAAGCAGACCAAGCGCGCCTTCTCTCACTCCACTATCGTAACTCTTGATCTGACTTGCGTCTCCGTTCGGGTCCCCGTGGTAAACTTCCCGCCCCATCCAGTCCGTGTCGAACAGGAAGAACGGGAACCATGACAGCTGCAGAGTGTTTCAAAGGAAAGTTCAGTTTAGGGTAGTTGAGGATTGTGTTTTAGGAAATGTTAGGAAAAGAAGATGATGGAAGAGTCGAAATAAGATTTGTTGGGACGGTTCAGAAAGTTAGTGATTTGATTTACTGTGATTTCTATATAGAAATCATTACGTAAAGAGGTCAAAATTGTTTATGGAGTTCTTAAAATTTTTTTTTTTTTCAAAAGTAAATAAAAAAAAAAAGAAAAAAGAAAAATGGAAAACATGATAACTGCAAAGTTGTAGATCATTCAAGCAAAGTTCAGTGTTTAGTTTAAATTATATTTTACGAAATATTAGGAAAAGAAGAAAATGGAAGAGTTATGATAAATTCAAAATAACAACTTATTCATAGGTAGGTCTGTTGTACAGTTCAGAAATAATTATTAAATTAATTTACTGTAAATTTTTATTCATTTCTTATTTCAATTTATTCTATGTTACAAAACAAAGAGATTTTGCATAAGACTAAAAATATTCAAGCTTTTCAAATTTCCATATAAATAAAAATCCTTAAAATTCTACGTTAAATTATCAACTATACAGCATACAACAAAATAATCCACATGCAAAATTGCATCAAAACAATCATTACCAAACTAAATTATTTAATTTATACGTACCCAAGTGAGAGCCATGACCAGAAGCACCGAATGCATGCCAGCTGGCAAGTGCCTCAAGCTCGTCAGAATATTCACCAAAACCGCACCCGGCCCATCATTAAATGCGTCATCCTTATTTCCATTCACATTTGCTGACTCAGCATTAGAATCATTTTGGCGATGATGACCGTTCGGTGACGTCACGGTGACATCGTCGTCGTCTTCGCCATATAGATCGTACACGCCTTGTTTGTTTTGATTGTGAAGGAGAGGTGAAGAATCGGATGGATTTGAATTTGAATTATTTGAGTTTGAATTTGAGTTTGAGTTTGGTTGTAGAGGGATTTCTTTAGCGAAATATAAGGTCACAAACATGCAAAAAAGGAGGAAAACCTGCATGAAGAGAAATTTGAATAACTTAATAATTATGTGTATGTTATGATGTACAACTTTTGGGCCTTAGCATTTTATGTTTACATGTTAAAATATAGTTGATTGGTACTTGTTTATATGAGGAGAAATTTGCAATTTGAATAACTTAATTAATACCTATCTATATGTTACAATATCCAACTTTTGGTCCTTAGCCTTTTATATTTATATGTCAAAATATGCTTAATTAATACTTATTTATTTATATAAGAGCAGAAATCCGCAATTTAATTAACTTAATTAGTACTTATTTATATGTTATAATATCCAACTTTTGGTCCTTAACCTGTTTCGTTTTTGCTTTTTTCTTGGCTTTTTGTATGCTCAGAAAGTAAATTGAGGCAAAATTGGAATAAATTACTAAGAATTAGTTGAATGAATTTAAATTACCACAGCAACTAAGAAAGCTGCCTTTAAATTCCCACAGGCTTCACAGCAAGCTTTTGTCATCAGAAAAGGAAACCACCTAACAAATGTAGTAATTAACTTTTCGTTAATAAATACACCAATTAACAAGACAAATAAGTTACTCAAATAAATACGCCTTTTTTTCAGAAAAAAACTGCTAAAATGTTCTGAAAAGAACCTTGTTGTACTTCTTTTGGATGTTCTTTATATATAATATATACAATTATGTGTAAGGAAAAGTCAAATCATGCTACGCAAATTTATGCAAATATATAGATAGTTATAAATATATGTTAATATACATACTTGTGCCAATTACCACTAGCGCCAGATGAAAACCCTAAAATATTTCCGACGGCCATCCAAGAGCAAAATATTGCGTTGGCTGAGTTACACTGCTCACGATCTGCCACGTCAGCAACAAAAAAAATGTTATATTAAGGTAGAATTTTGTATTTACAGAGGATAAAACTGTAAAATTGATATTTGCAGTTTGGGAAGGTTATTTTTATATTTTGAGTTTTCCGAAGGATAAAGACACTTGATATTTGGAAAAATTGAAACAATTGTATAATTTTTGTTTTTGAAAAAATTGTATTATTACAAGTAAAACTTAACCTGAAAGATCAGCCAAGAGAGCTCGTGCTGGGCCCTACAATTGGTGGAAAAAAATAATATGTAATTAGAGAATCTTTATTACCTAATATAAATTTTTAATTTTGAGTGCTTTTCATTCAACATTTACGGATCATAGCTAAACTTACGATATTTTAATAAAATAAATACTAGTTCTTCATTGTTTTCATTTCATTTCAGCAAATATTCATGAATTTAAATTCAACAATAAGCACATTCTAAACTAATCCAAATGCAAGTAGATTAAATTTTGGGAAATAATTTAAACTATAGGCCAATATTTTAATTTTCGGGAATTGATATTGTCAAGCAAAAAATTGATCAAGACAGGTCCAAGATATATGAAAAGTCTATTTTACCCTTCAAATAAATGCCTCATTTATGTCTCTTTTTATGCTAATTTACAACAGCTTAATATTGACTGCATGTATTAATTCTCTATAAATATGCACCCATCTTAACAAAAGGATTAATAAGGCAATAATCATCTTCAAATATTCTCTTACTCACCATATCTTATTTTGTTGATACTATATTGTAACTAAAATGCTCTAGTATTGTTTGTTGATATTGTTTCAGACTTTGATTAAATATCATAATATTTTGCGATTATATCTTCATATATTCTTTTACCTCTTTCATATTGTAAATATAATTGTGTGATTAAATATTAAAATATTGTTTTTATGTCATGAATAATAATAATAATAATTAGCAAAGAAAATAAATTAGTACATAGATGAATTGGACATAAATTATTTAACAGTTCATTGGAAAGATATATTAGAAAATTAAATATTTCAGAGCATAATATGAAAATAAGGAAAACTAAATTCGAAATACAAAAAACCAACTATAAATATGATTTTTTTTTTTTTTATCATACGGTATGAAATAATGAAAATATATTGTTCTTCGTTTTAATTAATAATAGCTATTAAAAAAATATGTGTGTATCTTTCTAGATACAAATTTCTATTCATGCAATGAAAAAAATAGAAATTTTCTGTATTTTAAACACTGTATTAATTACAAAGTAGAGAGGGTTATGATTTATGCATTTATTACGAAGGGTAATCCTGTTATTTAAGATTTTGATGCCTATACTAATCAAATTGGCGCTTGGCAATATCAATTCCCTAATTTTCACCAAGTTTTTATATGGAAATTTTAGAGAGTCTACAAAAGACAAAATATACTTACTTGGACTGTATTATTAGCAAGATCAAGCATCCAAAAACCGATTACAAAAATAAAAGCTGCTCTGTATCTTGGTCCTTTATATACACTGCATAAAATAAACAAAAATATTAAATTTATAAAAATCCTTAAAACTATAAATATTCGCAAATATATAATATTAATAATATATTATTTACCTACAGTGCTCAGAAGTATCACCTAAAAAATACCCAACATCTGCAGAAAAACCAATTAGAGTTACCTGCATTAAACAAATTAAGTCAATTAAAATTTTCTTTTATTTTTTTTATTTTTGAAAATAATATAATTAGAATATAAATAATACTTACAGCTAAACATATCATAAGGCATCCAACAAGAATAAAAGGCCTTCGCCTTCCATATTTTGATTGGCATTTATCGCTCCAAATACCAACACATGGTTGTACCTATAAAATAAAATAAAATAAAATACAACAAAATGAATAAATTCAATTCAATTAGCTTGTCGTTTGGTTTGTTTATTAATTGAGGCTAATTAAGAGCTTAATTATTTAAGAATACCCTTTTTGTAAAAGAAAAAAGAAAAAGAAAAAGAAAAAGAAAAAGAAGAAAGTATACATACCACAAATCCAGTAATAGGACCGCAAAGCCAAATAAATGAAGAGAAAGCATGTTGAATCCCAAGCGTCTGTACAAATAATTACAATACAAATATAGTAAAAATTTGGTACGCAAGTACAGAAAGAGAGAGAACACTATACTAATATTTCCAAGTACCAACCAAATATTGGTAGTAAATAAGGCAAATTTAACCAATTTTACCTAATAAGATATAATTATGCCCAAAATTGGGATGAACAGAAACAGAAGAAACATTTAATATTACAACTTTTCTGAACTTTTCTGTACCAAAATAAGTGGAATTTTTTCAAAACAAATATTTTGAATTGGAATCAAAATCCCCACATTATTCTATACAAACCAAAATCCAGCCAAAATTTCATAATTGATCCCAATTGAAAGAATCCCACGCTAATATCCATCCAAAAAGATAATTAAGAGCAGAAATTCATTCTTTCCATGAACTATCCCTTAAATTTTCATACCAAAAAATAAAAGATTCATATCTATTAAACAAATAGTTAGAATCTTTATTACAAAAAAAAAAAAAATCTAACTGACCTGAATATATGGAGTCAACAGAGAGAGCTGCAACGCCCACCCAAACTGCACCCCAGCCGCCACCATGCAACTCAGCACCAGATTCCTCGTACTGATCCTCGGTTTCTCATTCTCACTCGAATTACCATTCGAATCACCATTCGAAGAATCCCGGATCTCGCCTTTCGGATTCCGGTTCAGATCCCGCTCTCCTCCGTTCAGACTCACGAGCTCGAGCTCCGCGTCATTGATGTTTCTGTACGGCACCCTTCCGCCGCCGCCGCCGGCTCCGTCCATCTCAGACCCGATCGGCCCGGATCCAAAACTGCACAGCGATTATTTCCTTCTGTTATTCCTTCCGTTTGTTGAATCGATTGCAAATTGGATTGAAAATGAATTGGAGTGAAATTCCTTCCGTAATTCCTCCCGTTTGTTGAATTGATTGCAAATTGGATTGAAAATGAATTGGAGTGAAATTCCTTCCTAATTCCTCCCGTTTGTTGAATTGATTGCAAATTGGATTGAAAATGAATTGGAGTGAAATTCCTTCCGTAATTCCTCCCGTTTGATGAATTGATTGCAAATTGGATTGAAAATGAATTGGATCGAAGTTTCTTCTTATTCGTCTTGTTGTGATTGATTTGTGATGTGAGATCTGAATTCCTTTGCTTTGGGATTCAGGAGAGAGCGGGAGAGCGTGTGAGGTGAGTGCAACGTGGCATATCACACGGCTGGCGTTGTTGACTTGTCTTGCTGATGTTGACTATTGTTTAGACTCATGGAAAAAAAATAAAAATCAACATTAATACTGGGTCTCCCCGATGATTCATAGGTTTACAATTTTTTTTTTAAAGTAAAACTACGAGAGTTCGCTGGCTTTTTCTTTCATTAAATAGAAATAAAAAAGTTGATACATATGTTTGTAAGATACAAACGCAAAATTCAATTTTTATTGATTATAATTAAACATCCCCCCCCCCCCCCCCTCTTATATTTTCACTCATCTTTGAGCAATTCTAAGAGGCCACCTCACCTTTCAACTCTAGCCATAAAAATAGTTCTTGTGGTAAAACTAAAACCTTTCATTTTATTAAAATATTAATAGTTTGCGGTTCTATATATGTTAACTTATGATGTGGCTATATTTGAGTGGTTTATTTGGTGTTTGTTGTTCTATTTTTCAATTTAGTGTGAACTCTCAATTAAAAAAAATAATATCAAAATTGATATGACTCATAGTTTTTATTTCTTTTGTGAGATATATATAAGTATATGTTTTGGAAGAAAATAAGTAGTACTAATTTGGAGAAAAAAAACTTGATATGCCATGCGATGTAGAACTTTCAACATGTTTTGATCTCTAAAGATTAAGTTACAACTCTATTTAAGTACATATATTAATAACATATTTATTGCCCGAAAAAATTATGATTGTTGTGATAAAAGATTTTACTATTAGTTTTCCTACATATTTTACTATATCTGTTTACAAATGACAAAAAATATATATGTGTCATAATTCTTTTTTGTTTCATTTAACATGTTTGATGTATTGTGATATGCCATAATAATCTTGTATCTCCTATAGTTGTATATATTTCGGCAACTATATTGTTCTTTTAATATTTCTTTTTATTGTATTTTTTTTTATTTATTTTAAATATTTTGATAATTAGTGAATGTTGGTGGGAACCGTAGCGAAGCGCGGTATTTCTCCTAGTTTTTATTTAGTTTTAAGTTTAGTTCTGATGTTGGAAATAACATTTTTGGGGGAGTTCTGAATTTGGCCCTTGATTAATGAATTAGTGTATTTCAATTCTTCAATTTTTATTTTTCTAGCGTTGGTGCATTTTTTGTCTCTCAATTTCTTTTTGGTTCAGTTTTTACCATGAATGATTGATTTAGCTAATTTCTTCATATTTATCAATTAAGAGTTTACATGTTCGTTAATTTTCGCACGTAAATAATGACATGATATTATTTAAAAAAAATAATTACATCCATGACATTAGAAAGTTCTTCTCGTTGCAAAAAAATCCACTCTCCTTGCTTTTGTCGACCTCACTTCTTCCACTGTTTTCACTATAGTTTACACTAGGTTCTTACTTTACCACGGAACGACATTAGAGCTACGGACAAAATTGTCCATCCTTGGTATAATTCAATAAGTTCACGAGGGATTGGAATTGGACCGAACAGAAAGAAAACTAAAAATGGACACAAAATTAATAATTGAAGGACTAAGAAGGAACTTCAGGAAATATAAGTGTAAATAATGTACCAACTAGAAAATTTAGACTTTTCCCACAATATTCTCGGGGGAGTAATTTTTTTGTATTTTTCATATGGGCTAATTTATAAAAAAAAAATTGCCCTTTAATTATCTGCTTATACTTCAATTATTAATTTTTAGTTTGACTACTTTGTTTGGGTTATATTGCATTATTTAGCATGAAAACAACAATCAAATCAAGCTTTAGCAAAGTGACCAAACACTTTAGGAAAAATGAAACTTCACCGAATCAAGCTTCACATGTACTATGTTAGAAGTATGTCCAGAAGAAACTAACAATTGCATTATTAAATACATATTTATAGGTTTATCTCATTTCTTTCTCACTTTTTTCTTTTATATTTTTGGGTTCGCATGTAAATAGTCATACGATCACTGAAGTAATTTTAGTTTCTGTTGTCATATTATTAACATATATTAGTTCATCATTAGTTGTAATATTATGTTCTTTTTTTTGTTTTTTAAGAATGTAATATTTTGACAAATGACAAGTGCTTGTAGAAGAAACAATAATATTTTGATGAATGCTTTTGTAAAGTGTGTGTATTAAGTTGTAAATCTATAAAATTTGCAGTTTTAAAATTCTAATTTTAATTGTCCATCTTTTCAAGTCCCGATAAATATAATTATATAATATATATTTAATAAAATTTCTTAACACAATAAGTTGAACATAAAAAAAAAATTTCATCTTTTATCCTAAAAAAATCCCAAACGGAAGCTCCGAATCCTAGCTGCCAGACAACCCGAAACTAGATCTAGAGGGAGGCGGACCCTTCTCTTTTCTTTGCACATGACAGTTTTAATTTTGATCTAGATTGCTTCCATGTTTTTTTTTCATCTCTCTTATTTCTCTCAATCCTCTATTCTTTCTCTCATTTATCTTCTCTTATCACTATTATTCTCATTTCCCTCTTTTATCTCTTGATTCTTCTTTTTTGTACTCATTATCCTACTTCAACTTTCTCTCAAATATTTTATCATTAACTGGAGAAAGTCCACCCGCACTTTAGCCAAAAAAAAACATTATCTATCTTTTAAACATCAAATAACAATGTTGATTTGTAAAGCGTAAATTTCATCTGAGGTGGCCACGGAACTTTACAAAATGTTTAGATTAGTCAATTAAATTTCAGTTGTCCATTTTTTGTTACTAAACTGTTCAAACTAGATCACTCGATCAAATTTTTGTAATAATTTCGCAGAATAAGAAATAATATTAAAATTATCAATCAACATAAGAAAAAAATATTAGAATTATCAGTCAAGCTAACATCTTTAGCACTCCAATTACCATTTAAATCATCTTAATATGTATTAGTTTGGTTGCGAAAAATTTGAATTGTAAATGGAGGGTGATATGTACTATAATTTGGTTGATCATACTTAATTGAGATGTTAAGTATATTAAATGGATTAATTATTTTGATATTGTATTATTTTATTAGATAATTGAAAAATAATCTTGTTTAACGATATATTTTGGGTAAATTAAAAGTTAAATGACTCTATAAGACAATTGAAGGTTTATTAACGGATTTGAGATAATGGAGTCAAGTCACAAGCAATAGGACAACAAATCACAAAGCATACAAGCAAAGGTGACAGCCGGTTCTTTAGATTAAAGGAAAAAAAATTTGAATCTCTCATTCTATTTACTTTTTAGCTCATATTGATTCTTAATAGATGAAGGCCTAAATTGAGAGTCGGACCATATACTTGAATATTTTTTTCATTAATTCATAATGACTCCAATATAATTTAGCCACAAGTTTCAACCGACTCATATTATTCAGCTCCTATTATCTCCCATAAAATTTAACCTAGCCCAATATATGTTAGATTGTTATACCTTTTAGTATTATGTTTGTTATACTTTTTTATTGTATATATATTCCTTTTAGTACTGTTGATATATATTTTAGTATTGTAGATATGCCTTTTAGTTGTGTATGTTATGCCTTTTCGGCTACATAGATATTCGTTTTAGTATTTATGATATGTCTTATGCTATTGTTGATAAGTTTTTTTTCGTTGTAACTGCTATGTCTTTTTGTTGTATAGATATTCTTTTTAGTATTGTTGATATACCTTTTAATATTATCAATATTCCATTTAAGTATTGTGTTTGCTAGAAACTGAAAATATCACATGAAACTAGTGGGTGTCACGAAAAAAATGAGTTGGTGTTGGATTTTATGTGAGCTCAAGAGCTCCCATAAAATCTTGACTGGTGTAGTTTGGGAGCTCGGGAGCTCATATGAATAGAAGTTTGGAGCGGATTCTATTTAACTCTCAAATCTTAGACACGTGACGTCTTTTTCTTGTACGAGAGTCAGGAAGCCACATATTGCAGGAACTAATTAGCCGGTCCCTAAATTAAATGGATACTGATTGATGAAATCTGCTTTTCTTTGTCGACTATTGTTTAAGTTTGAAATGTACTTGTAAAACTGTTTTTCTTTAATTAATGAAAATTTAGTAGGCTATTTGCCTATTACCCAAAAAAAAAATAATGGAGTCAAGTCAATGAACCAGCAATACTATTTTTTCCAATTAATTCATGAAACGCACATAGTAAAGAGGAAAGGAGTTTGCTTATGTTACCTGAGTAAATTAGTTACGGTAAAATGTAAAAGTTGATCCATATTATCTGTTATTTCCTTCCAATGTCAAGAGTGCAAAATTAAAATTATTTTTCTCAATTGCAAATAAAATAATTTTTTTCTAGAAGGTCCTCCAAATAGTTCACACCTTAGGCTTCCAATGTTTTTATTTTATTTTATAAGGAGGACTAATAAGTCTCTCATCAATTTTCAAAGAATGCGATTTTTTGTTAAGATTTGAACTCACAATCTTTAATTTGGTAGATTAACTGTCTTATCATTTATGGCCATTAGACTTCAAATGTACATATTATCTTGTTCAAAAGGTATATTAATGCTTGTTAAAGATATATTATTTGTTATAACAATGTATTGAAAAATTATTGAACACTTATGCATCCAAACATATAGTCTTAGAAATGATTTCTTTTTATAAACCCATAGCCAATACTAAAAAAATACATTAACACTCAATAAAAAATGTATTGAACATGATTTTTCAACAAACTTGCTTTGATTCTTCGAACAACTCAAATTCAGTCAATAAAAAATAAAAAATCAAAACCATTTCTCTCACTCTACAATTCTAAAAATAACCGTAGTTTCTCCCACAAATTACCATGTGGAAACTCCACTCAATTATGGTCCAGTCCAGCCAATGAAACAAGCAATGTCAGTAGTTAAAAAGCTTTCACATGTTTCTGGCCCGCTTAATAATTCCTTGCTTCAACTGGTTCATTTCCTCTTTGGATCGGTCTATTGTGAACCATGTGCACAGAATTCCACCAAATTTAACCTTCCATGTGAATTTTCTGAAGGAAATTAAAAAAAAAAATGTCTTTTCTGAAATATTAAAAATAACTCCTTATATTTTCGCTTATTACAAATAATCTCCTGTCAGAAATACTTTCTTTACAAATACCCCTACATTAACTATTCCATTCATCTTATGATTAGATTTTTAAAAATAACTAAAATGCCCTTATCTATCTATATTGAATATATTTAATTAATAAATAAACTTAAAAAAAAAAAAATAAAAAAATTAAATAGACATAAATTAAATAAAAATAGTTAAATAAATAAAAATAGTTAAAAATATATGATTATGTGATGAAACTGGTCCATTATGAGTTCTACCAATCTAAACAAACCACGTCATATATTTACTACGTGGTTTTTTCTTATTGGCTGTGTTTATTATAGACCTGTTCGATTTGATATATCCTCCTCTGTTTAAATTTAACTCCCAATTCTTATTCAATAAGATTCAGCAGTAAATTTAGCCCGGAAAAGAAACAGATCGGAATCTCTCACCTAACTCCAACTCTTCCTTCACACCAACGCAAAAAACGGCCGAAATTCACGCAAAGTAACGCCTGAGAGTTCAATCCCCGGCGTTTCCTTTGTGGGTTTTTCTCCTCCTCCTTCTTCTTCTATCCCTGCTCTCAAAGGGAGCAGCTGAACAGTGGAGCAGTAGAGAGTAGAGAGTAGTCGCTGTGTTTGTGTAAATTACTGCTGTTGTTTGATCTCAGAGTTCAGGTTTCAGTATAAAATTAATGTTTTTGGGTGTGTGATATCTCAATTGGGGTTCAATTGAGTGTATTTGTATTTGGGATTTTTGCCATTTCTGGAGATCGTTTTTTCCATTTCTGGAAAGATGGGAGTATCCCACTGAGAACCAATCTATTCAATTTTTGCACCAACAGAACCAATAACCCAAAATTTTCCACGTTGGTCTCTGAATTTTCACAAAATGCAAACGAGATCCTCTTCGAATGACGATTTCAAAGACCCAGTACAGAGAAACCAACCAAGAACGTATCCATTGGTTCTCTTAAAAGTCTTTCTTCTCTTTCTCTCCATTGGCATTTGTTTCTCGATCCTCAGTTTCTACATGACAAGACAAACAGGTGTTCAAACTGCAATTCTGAACCACATCTCGCCTTTCCAGCCTTGCCCTAAGGAATCGAACGGCCTGGATCGATGGATCAAACCTCCGAAAGATCTGGTCCACACAATGTCAGATGAAGAGCTTCTTTGGCGAGCCTCTTTCGTGCCGACAATAAAGAAATATCCTTTTGAAAGAAGACCTAAAGTGGCCTTCATGTTTCTGACGAGAGGCCCTTTGCCTTTATCGCCATTGTGGGAGAAATTCTTCAAAGGGCATGAAGGGTTTTATTCTATTTACGTTCATGCTCTTCCTTCTTACCTCGCGAATTTTACCTCGGAATCCGTGTTCTATAAACGATTCATACCCAGCAAGGTATTTTACAACTTTAATCTGATATTTTGATGTTTATAATGTGGCTTAATTGGACAGAAGAGGGCAAATTGGGGCCTAATTAGGGTTAATTGAGGCTTAATTGCTCATTGCAATTCGGCCCCAAAATTAAGACCTTTCATAAAACTTCCCAATTTAGCATTCTAACACCATTATAATCATAATACTCACTCAATTTTAAAATAGTAACATAATTATATATATATATCTATATATATTTTATTTTAGGTGACAGAATGGGGAGAAATGAGCATGTGTGACGCAGAAAAACGTCTCTTAGCCAACGCTCTATTAGACATCTCAAACGAGCGATTCATCCTCCTTTCAGAATCCTGCATCCCTCTTCACAATTTCAACACGACATACAAATACCTAATTAATTCCAAACATAGTTTCATGAACGTAAACGACGATCCGGGCCCGTACGGCCAAGGCCGGTACAACCCCAACATGGCCCCTCAAGTAAATCTCTCTCAATGGAGAAAAGGCTCTCAATGGTTTGAGGTCAATCGCGATTTAGCAATCGTTTTGGTGAGAGACACGAAATATTACCCTAAATTTAAGGAGTTTTGTAGGCCGAATTGTTATGTTGATGAACATTATTTCCCCACTTTGTTGTTTATTGAGAGGCCGAATGATTTGGCGAATAGGAGCGTGACGTATGTCGATTGGTCGCGAGGCGGGGCCCACCCGGCCACGTTTGGGAGGAGGGATATACATGAAGGGTTTTTGAAGAGGGTTTTGGAGGGGCAGAGTTGTAAATACAATGGGCAAAATGAGAGTGTCTGTTTTTTATTTGCGAGGAAGTTCGCGCCGAGCGCTTTGGAGCCTTTGCTTGAGCTCGCGCCGAGGTTTCTTGGGTTTGGATGAGAGAGAGATAGATCATGCAAGTTCTAAAAAGACGTTAGAGAGAGAGAGAGAAAAGAAGGGGGGCGGGGATTGGGTAGTTTTAGTTTTTTTTTTTTTTTTGAGGGTGGTGGTGTTGATTTTGTTATGTGATGGATTTTGTTTAGATTATTTGTAGTTTTGTTTACACATCGTTTTTGTGGTAGGTTTGTTGTTGTATAGTATAAATGGAACGTTTGAGTAGTTTATACTCTAGCTTGAGGGGCAGTTTCATGTGTGCCTTTTCAAAATCTTAAAATAGCATCTATACCTGCAAAATGGGATTAAGTATTGTGGTATCTTTATGAAACATACAGAAAAAATCTCATGTGTGTGTATATTTTTGTTTCATTTGCTTCGAAAGATGTTAGCATGTGCCTGGAACAAAAATAATATATCCAATTTTATATCACTAGATATACACGAATTGATATGACATTGAATACATCTTTGTGATGAATGAATGAATTAATTATACTTTCCTCCAAAGAAAAACAACCAACAGATAAAGTTTTTCCGACATTTATATTTCCCTAAATATTCTCATATGTTCCATTTCTAGCCTTAGTTTTTGAATGAACCGACAAAGTTTCAAAAAATTACATAGTGTGTATAAAATAACCCGCTACATGATATATATAGCACAGGTATTGTAGTGAAAAATCATCTTGCGGGCCACAAACACAACACACATGGAAACCCATTTCTTGCGAATTGAATGCAACTTTTTCCTATTCTGACCCGAAATATGGAAAGTTTATTCTATAGTAAGCCACAGAAATTTGGAAATAATTTGGACCTAAACCTGAATTTTCTAAATTTATACGCTCCATTTCCAACGTTCGGAAATTCTAAAGGCATCTTTTCGGAAATTACATTACGGTTTCTTTTGAGGACTCGTCTCATCTCATATCGGAAAAATCCCGATCGTCTTTCTCAATTCTCTCCTTTTCGTTCAATCAGGTAAACAACTCTCTCCGTTTCTTTGTCTCTTTGAATCATCTTCTTTTCTGTTTTGATTGGGGTAGGCTGGCCTTTTCTAATTGCTGGGTAGGGCTCGATTTGGCTATTTTGATTGTTTTCGTTCGATTTTTGTAGATTGGGATCGATTTTTTGATTGGTCTGGCTGTTTTGATTTTTTTTTATGCTCTTTTGTTCGATTTTTATAGTATTTGATCGATTTTTTATAGGTCCGGCTGTTTTTACTTATTATTTGTAGTTTTGTTCGATTTTTTTGTAGTTTTATAGATTTTGATCGATTTTTTGTAGTGTTCAAACAGAAACATCTTTTTGATTGCTTCGTTTTTACCAATACTCAAGTCGAGGATATTAGTAAGTTTGATTGAATTTTGACCGATACTGATAGATAATTGTGAATTCTGATTTTCGTGAAAAAACAGAAAATTTGGGGGTTTTGATTTTGGTTCCAACAATTAGTTTTTTTGTGAGATTATGTCAAATTAGATCGTATTGTTCAACTTATTAGAGTTTCAATGATATATTCCTTGTTTCTTAGCTTCTTTTTGGGTGAATGATCGATCTAAGATTCCCTTTCATACTAATTGTAGCAATCTGATTTGGTTTGTACTTTCATATAGCATTAGTATCTTTTAAAAGTTTTATGCAATTTTTATTGATTAGATAATTTAGATTCCAATATGGAGTGCATATGTATAAACTCTTATATATGTTTATTTCTTTATTTTTCAGGTTACATAATTTTGTCAAGAACAGAAGAATCGAAAGGGAAAAGATCAACAGACATGGGTCCTATGAAGAGAAGCGGATCACGAACCACTGGTAAGACCATTTCAAGTTATCTTAATTTGCAAAAGAACATCTATTTGAAAATGTGTAATCAATGGTATCTTCAATTATCTTTTTTAATGTTAAATCATTATTTTATTCTATTTCCAAGTCGGAATTAGTAAGTAGTTTTAGTTTCGTGTTGATAACAGGGGAAAAGGGGGGGAGTAAAGTAGGCAGTGGTTAATTATTTTTTTTTTAAGGAAATTAATTATTATTTTTCCAAGTGACAATAAAACTTGAACCATAATTGAACTTTAATTATGACATAAATTTCTAATTATCAATTTATCCTACCAAATATGGTGTTTGTTTCTACTTTCAAAAAAAAAAAAAATATGGTGTTTGTTTCAATATTAATGCTCACTTAAAATTTTGAACTTGCCTCCTCAGTTGGATTTAGTTTATTTATTTAGATTATTATTAATCTGACAAGAGCAACTAACCAAAACTTACATTTCATCTTTCCTTTTTCTCAATATTTAGTGTACAAAGAGCATATATATGCTCCATATCATGAAGCCTCATCGGAGTATACGCCCCATTCACCCAATTACTCTCACAGCTCCGCCCATTATTCACCCGTTTCTCCTTCACATCCAGCCCAGTATTCGGCCGAGTATTCTCCCTCCTCACCTTATTACTCGCCCTCATCCCCCGATTACTCTCGCTTGACGCCCCACTATTCTCCTATCTACTTGCCCGAGTCCTCAGATTATACTCCCACTTTTCCGGATCAGTATTCACCCACTACTCCAGATGAGTATTCATCCACGGCCCCGGACTATTCGCCCTCGACTCCAGAGTATATGCCTTTTACTCTGGATTATACGCCATCTATTCCTGAGTATACGCCATCTACTCTGGACTATACGCCATCTACACCGGAGTATACCCCATCGACTCTGCAGTATTCTCCATCGACACCGGACTATACACCATCTACTCCGGAGTATACGCCATCGACTCCGGATTATACACCATCCACACCGGAGTATACTCCATTGACTCCGGACTATAAGCCATCGACTCCGGTGTATTCGCCCTCGACTCCGGAGTATACACCCTCGACTCCGGACTATACGCCCTCGACTCCGGACTAAACGCCCTCGACTCATGAGTATTTTGCCGAATTATTCTCCCACCACCACTGATTATTCGTTCTCATCACCGTACCACTGAGTGTTTGTTTGTAATTGTTATTGTCGTTTGTTGGAAATTATCTTTTTTAGTCAGTATACATTTGAGGCAAGCACAAAACATTGTTTGTTGAATGTTTTGTGTGAGCAATGTGATTGTTTTAATTAATTTTCATTTGATTTGTTTACTATTTGTTTATCTCTTATCATGACTTTGATTTCTTTGTTGGCAATATCCCATTATTAAAATAATTGGTGAAATTTCCCCCGCTTTGTTGCGAGTTTTTAAAATTTATTATTAGTTAGTTATTACCAAAATCATTTATGGGCTATATTTTCTAAATGTCAAATATGCAAGGACCCAAAATAGATAATCAAGATAAATATTAACACCATTTCAAAAAAGCTAGTTTTCAGAAGTTAGTTTAAATGTTAAATATGAGTGGAAAAGATGATTCCAATCAACTCCTGTATAATATATTTTATGCAAAGATGGTGTCAATTTATCTTTTCTATTACATAACAAACACTTTATGTCATACCTAAGGATTTGGGTATTGGTGCCCGGTATATCTATACTTGTCAATAAAACAGTGACGGATCTTAATAGGGACTAAGGAGAGCAGCCGCTCCCCTAGATTTTGGAGTCATATATATATATATATATATATATATATATATAAGAGCGACTAAAAAACATACGTATGCAAACTTCAAATTTTGATTACACTCGTGAACCGTTGGATTTGCTCCAAGATCCGCGCAGCTGATAGTCTGGACGGAAGGCTCATTTCCTTCCGTCTACTTCTCTTCCATTCAAAAAACGATCCCTTCAGCCTTCACTCAGCTTCTCAATTTCATTTTCCTCTCAATCTCGTCTCTCTCTATCCCCTCTTTCCCTCTCACCATCGACTCTCTCTCTCTCGCTCTCTCTCTCTCTCTCTCTCTCTTCAGCCTTCACTCAGCATAAAATTGTGGATTGGTTGCATAGGTCCACCCTTCGACCCTCATTTTCCTCTGTGTCTCTCTCGCATGCATGCCGGTCATAGGACGACTCCGCCTCTCTCTCTCGCATGAATCCAGGTACTATGCTGTTTTTTGCCTATATATGGTTGATTGAGCTGAATTTTGGTATAATTTTGATTTTTTTAAGCTCGATTTTGTTCTAATTATGGCCTAGTTATTATTATGTAAGCTGAATTTTGGCCTAGTAATTCTTATTTGAGCTGAATTCTATCATAATTAGAGTTAATTACGATGGAACTTTGTGTAATTAGAAAGATTTGTAAAATAGACATGTTAATTTTGCCCTAATTTGGGTTAATTAAGCTGAATTTTGCTTAGTTAGGGTTTATTTCTGCTGAATTTTTTTTCCTGAATTAGGGTGTATTTACTGAATTTTGTATAATTAGGGTGTATTCTGTATCAGCAAAAATACACCCTAATTCAGGAAAAAATTCAGCTTAATTAATCCAAATTAGGGCAAAATTAACATGTCTATTTTACATCTTTCTAATTACACAAAGTTCCATCTTAATTAACCCTAATTATGATAGAATTCAGCTCAAATAAGAATTACTATGTCAAAATTCAGCTTACATAATAATAACTAGGCCATAATTAGAATAAAATCGAGCTTAAGTAAATCAAAATTATACCAAAATTCAGCTCAGTCAACCATATATAGGCAAAAAACAGCTTAGTACCTGGATTCATGCGAGAGAGAGAGGCGGAGTCGTCCTATGACTGGCATGCACACGAGAGAGACACAGAGGAAAATGAGGGTCGAAGGGTGAACCTATGCAACCAATCCACAATTTTATGCTGAGTGAAGGCTGAAAGAGGGGATAGAGAGAGACGAGATTGAGAGGAAAATGAAATTGAGAAGCTGAGTGAAGGCTGAAGGGGTCGTTTTTTGAATGGAAGAGAAGTAAACGGAAGGAAATGAGCCTTCCGTCCAGACTATGAGCTGCACGGATCTTGGAGCAAATCCAACGGTTCACGAGTGTAAGCAAAATTTGAAGCTTGCATACGTATGCTTTTTACTCTCTCTCTCTCTCTCTCTCTCTCTCTCTCTCTCTATATATATATATATATATATATATATATATATATATATATATATATATATATAATACTGTATTTTGTGATATATTTATAAGTTATATGTATCCCGTTCTCCAAGATTTTTGATGTATTTTCGATTACAGGCCACCCCCCAACGATTTGGGTCAAGATCCGCCACTTATTAAAACAAGGGTTAAAAAGAGCTAATAATCGTCAACTAACTTCAAAAAACCAAATTTTTTCTCTCATGTAATTTAACCGTAAAATTGCAAAAAGGAACCAAAAAAATCAAAACAGAAAAATTGTAGACTAAAAAAATTTGATAAGTTTGCAATGAAAGATAAAAATTTGTGTGCCTTGCTTAAATAGGAGAAATTGCGACAAGTCAGATAACATTAGAGGCAACATGACATTGTGACAGAAAGATTGTGTGCTTGATTTTTCCGTGAGCTGTGCTGAGAGAGGAATCCGTTGGAACACAAATGTCATGTTATGCCTTCTACTCGGTATATGTCTTCTACTCCGGATTATACGCCATCTACACCGGATTATACGCCATCTACTCCGGATTATACGCCCTCTACAGCGGATTATACGCCGTCTACACCGGAGTATACACCATGGACTCCGGAGTGTACGCCATCGGCTCCGGATTATATACCATCGCCTCCGAACTATATACCATTTATTCCGGATTATACGCCATCAGCTCCGGAGTATTCTCCATCGACTGCGGAGTATATACCATCGACTCCGGACTATACACCGTCAACTCCGGTGCTTTCTGCCGGAGTGCCGGATTATTCTCTCAGCACCACTGATTTTTCGCCTCATAAGTGTACTATATTGTTTTTAATTGTTATTATTGTTTGTTGGAAATCAAGTGTGTCATATTCGTCGGGGTGTACAAGGAACTC
The DNA here is from genome assembly GCA_027726005.1 of Juncus effusus. Lineage (NCBI taxonomy): Eukaryota > Viridiplantae > Streptophyta > Magnoliopsida > Poales > Juncaceae > Juncus > Juncus effusus. The sequence continues at coordinate 1,900,166 of CM050906.1, read as the reverse complement.
ATCAATCCGTCTAACCCATCCAACCCAATATGACCAACCTTTTTCGTGGGTTTTGAGGCTGTTGGGTCGGGTTTGGGTTTCGATTTTGACTAACTTGGAATTATGGGTTGGGTTATGGATTTGCAAGTTAACCCAATCCAACCCATACACATCAAAATTATGTGTTCAGTACATTATGTGCCAATCATTTGTTTTATTTTTTACTTCAAACTTATATGTTAATGTATCATGTTTCAATCATTTGTTTCCATTTCTATGTCGAGTTTATATAATATTTTGAATTTCTATTACTATAGTTTATAATTAATGATTTCCAATTTTGAATTTAACATATAAAGCATCTATATCAAATAATATCTTATAATTAATGTCCAAAACTTTGAATTAAGGTCAAAAACAATGATATGTTTATGATTGTGGTATAAATGACACCATTCAAAATTGAAAAATATATTGATTATGTACATGTGAGTGTTTTTTAGGTTATGTTTGAAATAATTTTAATGATTCATGGATAAAACTATTGAAAATTTTAGTATTTTATGTATTGACATACAAAAATCATAGGTTTTATTTAATCAATATGAATTATAAAAGCATAATTAAGTGACGTGTAAAACCCGGTCAACCTGTCCAACCCGGCTAAGAAAATATGGTCGGGTTTCAATGATTTTTGAAATATTATTGATTGGATCGGGTTGGAAAAATCTAAACCCGCTATAGTTTGGTGGGGTTGTAATTTTGGTCTAAACCCGTCTAACCCGACCCATGTACACATCTAATATTCAGCGGGTACATTCCAAGAGAAAGTTCAAAACATTGTTTGTTGAATGAGCTGATTGTAATTAATTTCCATATAGATTGTTTATTATTTGATTATATATTTTTTCTAATGACTTTGACTTTTTGTTGGTAATATTGTGATTGTAAAATGTTAATCAAATAAACAAATCACAAACACATATGTTTTGTTGCGGGTTTTTAAACTTTATTATTAATTATCAACAAAATCATGGCTACATTTTCTAAATGTCTAACATGTAATGATGCAAATAGATAATCAGAAGGAAATACGAACATAAATAAACTAATACTGGGAGTTGGTTTAATCTTTAATGATAAATATATGAGTAGAAAAAATGATTTCATCAATTCCACAATACTATATTTTAGGCAAAGAAGATGTCAATTTATCTTTTATCTATTTTATGTATTTCATGACCAATACTTGCCATTCATACAATCATACATGAAGGATTTGGATATTGAGAATCAGTATATCAATACTTGCCATTCAAGCCTACATTTAGTAAATCTGAAGTATCATACCGGGAAAATATAAGACATCAAGCACCATATTTTCATTTTCATTAGTACTTTCTAATAATAATTTCCATTTCTTTAAAGAAAGAAAATATCAACAAATTTAAGCTAATTTACTGAAATCAGGATAGTGTCTCCCTGGTTGAAACAGCTCATTTGAAGTACCGATCTGTACGGAGTATCACCTGTACATACGAAAAAACAATTTTTCACAACATATCTGTTAAAGAACAAATTAAATATCATTACAATATTTTGATAGAAAGATGGTTTCTTTTCTTTTCAAATAAGCCATCTCCTAATTTTGATAGAAAGATGGTTTCTATTCTTTTTTGAATAAAAGCATCATTACTCAGCTTACTTGAAGTGATTACCTATAGTCCCAATACCACAGAAACTAATTTTAATCTAAATATCAAAGTTACCTAAAATGTTTTTAAGATTGTAAAATAGTTACGTTGTCTATAAATTACAATTTTAAAGAAATTCAATTCTAATTGAAATACCAGTCTTAATACCCAAATCTTAATACATCCGAACTTCAATTGTCAATATCATTCTTATTTAAATGAAAAATTAAATGAATTAAATGAAAAATTGCCTAACTTTCTAAATAAACCTGAAAAATTAAATGAATTAAGTAACAGTAAGTTGCCTTTTCATTATTTATGTTCTCAAAGATATAATTCTTATTTATTTTCCCTCCATCTCTCTTTATTTTCCTTTCGTTGGTGAATTTAAGCAAAATTAGTCTTAATTTCTTTTGAAGTAATCAAAGAAATTGGAAAATGAAAATTGGTTAGTTACTTTTAAAATGAATTAAATTAAAATTAGGCTTCTAGATGGTTACTGGTTTTCTCTAAAGCTGATCTCAGGAAATAGTATGTAGAAGAAGAAAAAAAATTCAAAACATTTAAAATACGAAAGTTGCTAAATTTAATCAAAATTCAGCCTTGAGTAGATAAAATAAAGGGTAAAATTCATGGAAAAAAGATAAACTCCACAATTAACTTTCTAAAAATAAATAAATCCACAATTAGCTTGCAAAAACCATGTTTTTCTCTCATGTACTTAAGTGTACAATTGCAGAAACGAACCAAAAAATTGAAATACGTCTAAACCTAGCAGATCTTCAAAAGTGAAAAGAAATTATTTGGTTAATGTAACCAAACAGCCGAGACTAATAACTTTGCAATAAAAGATTAAAATTTGTGTACCTTGCCTAAGTAGGAGACGGATAAATCAAACAATAGAAAACACGTGACATTGAAGATTATGTGCTTCATTTTTCCATGAACTTGCCCGAGTGAATGGAACGGCGACCCGGGTGAGGCATCAAGCCACCTCCTTGTTGCTCTTCTTCCTGATGAGAATCAGTCTACATAGAAAGGAGTCCTAGTTATTTGCTTCTATGAAAGACATATTATGCCATTCCGCCAATTTTTTTAGCCTCGGTAGGCGATTTGCCTACTGAGTGTTTTCATTTAAATAAAAATAAAAAGGAGTTTTTACATTCCTTAGGATACAAGAGATAAACCAAAACCAAAAAGAATTAAACATACATAAGAATCTCGGACCCCCCCCCCCCCCCCCCCCCGGGTTCCTAAATAAGATGCTAAACCCCATTCCCCCAAAGTTTTGCTTCTTGGCTCGCCAATTGGTTGGTTATTTCCGGCGGAGCGTGTGCGCGATTGAAGACTCGTTGGTTCCTCTACTTCCATATGTACCAAAAGATCGCTACCCATTTGATGGTCCACTCCTTTTTGTATGACTCGGTTGTGGTAGCCTTCTTAATTCTCTCCCAAAAAGTGAATGTAGAATCATCCGATATACGGGTAGGTACATTGTTTAGGCTCCATATGGCTCTGCTGTAGGGACAATCTACAAAGAGGTGAAGGACTGCCTCCATCTGTCCCGTGTCACAAAGGGTGCATGCTTGAATGCATGGCCGACCTTTTTTTTTTGAAGTTTTTGTTGTGTCGGAAGTCTGTTTGCCATTAAGAGCCATAGAAAGAATTTCACCTTAGTGGGTGCTTTGACTCGCCAAATCCTCGAGTTCCATCTCGAAGGCGTGTTGGTTTTGAGAAGTTATAACACGATTTCGTGGTGAACTTGCCCCCTTTTGTCCACCGCCATAGAAGTTTGTCCTCCTCTGATGAGAGCGATATGGTAAGGATTATTTGTTTTGTCGCTCTTGCCTCTGACGCCGGTAGCGAGTTGTTGGAGTTTATTATTAGTAACAAGTCTCAAAGAGAGTTCTTGACTTGTGCAACCATGGAGATTTGGTTTTGAGAGGCCTCGTAGAGGCGGGGTAAATGTTCGCTAGAGATTAATCGTGGTACCATCTACTTTGCCAAAATAGAGTTTTGGATCCATCACTGAGCACATATTTGGCTGCTAGATCAAAGAGCGGTAAAATTTCAATGAAGAGTTGGGGGAGATCGAGGATAGGTTAAAGGGGGCAAGGTTGTAGAGTGAGGATAGAAGTGATCCCCAAGGACCGGTTGGGTTGACATTCGCTTGCCACAACCATTTCATTAACATAGCCATATTTTCCAATTTTATATCAAGTAGACCGCCAAGTTGTTTCGGCATACACACTTTCCTCCAAGCTACCAAACAATGCCCACCATAATTATTTTTGGTCGTCTCGCCAAAGAAAACTACGTGCGACTCTATCGAATTGTTCAATTAGCCAAGAAGATAGAGGCAAAGCTTGCATGTGATAGTTAAGGATGGGGAAAAGGATGGAGTGGATAAGAGTTAGGCATCCCCCGTAGGAGAGTAGTCGTCCTTTCCAACCAACAAGTCTTTTCTGAACTTTTTGTAGTAGAGGCATGAGTAGTGGTTTCCTCGGTTTCGTGATTGTTAGCGATAGCCCGAGGTGTTTAAAAGGTAGCTTTTGTTTTGCACAACCTAGGATTCTTGCTAAATCGGCATGAAACCATTCTGGTACTCTTATTGGGGGTGAGAGCTTTTGTCTAGGTTAATCTTGAGGCCACTCATGTTTCCAAAGAGTTGGATAATATGTGAGATGATCTTTAGATTTGTCGGTGATGCTTCGGCAAAATAAGTGGTGTCGTTCGCGAATTGAAACATTTGTGGTTCCAAGAGAATCTTTGGGATAATTAAGGCTGAAACATTTGAGAGCATTCTCTGTAGTACATACACTACTAGATTTAAGAGTAGTGGTGATAGTGGGTCACCCTGCCATATCTCTCTTGCATGGAAGAATGGACGGCTTTCAGCCCCATTTATTTTAGGAAAAGAAGTAGAAGATCGTAGGAGGTTGAGTATCCACTCGGTCCATAGTGTCGGGAAACCTCTTGCGTGAAACATTTTAACCCAGAATTTCCTGTCTACTGTATCGAAAGCTCTTTTAAAGTCGATTTTAAAAATGACCGAAGGAATTCCCGTTTTTTCGGCAAATGAAGACAATTCTCTTGTGACTAGGAATGATTCCGTTATCGATCTTTTTTTGATGAAGGCCGCTTGGTTCGGATGGATCATGTCATTTAGAAAAGGTTGGAGGCAGTTAGAGAGAAGGTTAGTGATGATTTTGATGGGGGCATTAACCAGACTAATCGGGCGGAAGTTTTGATGAAGAGAGAGCTCCATCAACCTTGGGGACCAAGGTGACTACCGCTTCATTGAGTCTCCACAAGTCTAATTTGTTAGATGTGAAGTCTCGGAATAGCCACATGAGGTCCTCCTTCAAAATATCCCAAAATTGTTGTATGAACTCCGGTGGAAACCCATCGGGTCCCGAAGACTTGCCCCTTGGTAGATCATTGATGAATTTCTTTACTTCCTCCTCAGAGAAGGGTGCAGCTAGGTTGCTTAGTTCAGAATCAAATGATCTAAGGTAGGATAGATTGAAGTTTAGAGGAGGTTGTACTGGGGGCTGGTTAAAGAAACCAAAGAGCTGACTATAATGTGTATAGAAGTGTGGGAGAATGTCATTAGAATCTTCCAAAACCGTGGTGTCTTGAGGCGAGAGTTGAAGTTTTGAGATGAAGTTAGACTTAGTTCTTTTTGGAAGCGATAGCATGAAAGTAAGTAGAATTTTTGTCACCTAGATTAATCCAGCGACAAGAAGCTCGTTGTTGCCATTTAATCTCTGAAGGTTAGAAATGTCAAAGATCTTTTCCTTCAATCTAATACGGAAAGAGAATTCTACTTGCGTGAGAATTCTACTTTCTTCTAACTTGTCTAAAATTTGAGTAAGCCATTTTGCTTTCTTAAGTACCAAGTTGCTATTAGCATCAACTTCCTTAGACCAAAGTTGTAAGCTTCTTCTTAGCCTCTGTATCTTGACTATAATTTTTTTTGATGAAAGTGTCATTCCCGTCGGTTGAGAACATGAGTTCTGGACAACCTCGTTAAAGCTTTGACATTTGAACCAATGCCTTTCAATCTTTAATCATTTGAAGTTGGAGATATTATGAGAGAATATGTTTAGAAGGAGAGGTGTGTGGTCAGAAGTGACCATTGGGAGATCCGTCAATGAATAGTTCAAGTTGGAGGAGACGAATTGATGTGAGAGGAAAACTCAATCAAGTTTAAAAAGACAGGGAGACAGTCGCTTATTTTTCCATGTAAAACTCTTCCCTATTAGAGGCACCTCAAAGAGGTCTGAGGTGGAGATTAATTGATTAAATTCGATAGTAAGATTGAGATTAAAAGAGGTTGAGGTGGTGTCGCTTAGCTATCTTAAGAGATTAAAATCTCCTAGGAGAAGCTAAGGTAAGTTGAGATTTGAGCTATGGATGTGTTGGAGCTTAGAGATAAAATCTTATTTAAGAGTTTCATCAGTGGGACCGTAAGCATTTGTAACTAGAATATTCTTAAGAGTTTTGTTATCATGTAAGATCACATTGGAGCAGCGAGTAGAATTGAAAGAAGTAATAGTAGTGAATGAATCATCCCAAGCTATCAATGTTCCAACCTTGGAGCCCACCGATATGTTTGTACACAAGTTTTTAAAAGAAGAGGGTGCAATTCTAGCAACTTTAAACGAGTCAACAAATGATCATTTTGTTTCTTGAAAACAAATGAAATGATTTTGCATTGCGATGAACGAACCGTTTCATGTATTACATTTCATTTTTTCCTATAACCCAACCCTCTGACATTCTATGTCAGAAATTCAAAATTACATAGTTTTAATTGATTCATGATAAAAGATAGATAAAAAGATAAGAGGTACAAGTAGGGCAAAAAAGACAAAAGGCCCTAACTAGATTAAGCTTCATTGATGAGGCTTATAAGAGATTAAGAATAGCCTTCACCAGAAAGTCTTGTGTTGGCCATCGGCCCATGTCCCCTGTTGGTTGCTGCATTGGCTGAAAGAGAAGAAGGGGGGTAGGTTAGCTTGATGGTCCATCCTTACAAAAACTTCAAGTTTGTTGATAAGATCATCATTCATTGGATTTTTTACAAGATTTTCATGCTCAAGTTCATTTAGCAAACCATGGATGGGTGCTTGTTGCTCAATCCTCTTATTGTTTCTTTTCTTGTTAGTTCTCTTTTTAGTGGGGGAAAGAATGACACCTTCATATATTTTTTTAGGTATCTTTTTCCTAGAACTTCTTCTAAGAGGCTGCGAAGCCTTATTTGTTTTCTGGCCCAATTTATATTTGGCAGTCACTTTTTTTTTATTATTTTGTGTCTTTGATTTTTTATTCATTTCTCTAGCAACTGACTTTTTGAAAAGAGATGTAGAGGGAATGTTTTTAAAGGAGTCACGTTTGAGCTTCCGTTTAATAGAAATGATGTTGGTATTTAATGAGATAGATTGTTCAGAGATTTGGGGGCTCTTTTTATTTAATGCAGTGATGCAATTGTCGGAAATAATGCATGTAGTAGTGGTCAAAGTGGTATAATTATCATTGAAAATTCCCGTCACTTGTACTTCACGAGGTGAGTTGGTGATCTGCCCTCCACGTGCCATGGTCTGATTGGAGGGTATGGTAAGCATGAAGATCGGATCAATTGGAATGTTGGTACAGTGAGGCTCAGTGACTCTCCTGTCATATCCATCCCAACCATTATAGGTGGGTGGTTTGAGTGTGGGATAGGTAAGGAACCCCACATTGTCACGTGTGGGTTGTCTCCAGTGCTCATAAAATCGGACATCTCCGGTTCTCCATTTCTCATTCCACTGGATAGGTCCAATTTTCGTTTAGGGTTTTTTCCTCCATTTTTATTGCAGATGGAACTAACCTCTCCTCTTCCCTGACCCTTCTGCTCCGTGGATTGCGAGCTTCCGGCGTCTCAGTGGATGAGGATCATGGGGTCAGTTGCGTGGCTTGGGGTCTGGACTGGCTTAGGATAAATTAAGTTCCCACAATTTGGTCATCATTTAGCGATGTTGCTAGAATTTCTTTCAGGTTCTGAGAGTTGTCTTCAGTTGCTCTGGTTTCAGTCTGTTGGACTGTGTAGCCTGTGCCTTTACAGTGGCGATCAGGAGATGGGGAAGCATAGTTGTTCATTGCTTCGGCAAGGACTTGATCCAAACTGGAGTGTGGAGATTGTGGTTTGTTCTTCTCAGCAACATAGAATTCTCTTTCAACCATTTCATCTTTCGAGTTTGTTGAGGTGTATTGAGATTAAGGTGGTGTTGGATCAGATTGCACTAGCTCTATGTGCACTGGTTCTCAACAGGATGAGAGGGGTTTTCAAGTTGAGAAGTGAAATTGTGATTAGTGGCGACAGAAATAATCTGAAAAGAGTGTGAGCATGATACAATGTTCTCTTTGATGAGATTATTAGTTAAAGAAGAAGTAATATTAGTGGGGATGATGACAGAGGGGTTTGATTTGGTGAGAATTGAGATCTTTTCAAAAATAGAGTTTAATTCTTTTCTACAACAAATATGAATTGGGATCATATAGATTCTCTTTTCACATATAAGTTTGATTCTTAGAGGTATAAGAGATAAACTAGTAGTTGAAATTACTACTGTTAGAGATTCCAAGGAGGGGGTTCCTCTTAGTGGACCATGGTCTAACTTGATATCGAAACTAGATACAAGTTGATCAATAATTTTGGGAGATCAACAAAATTCAGGAAGATTTAACAATTGAATCCATACCTCGTATTTGAAGTTAGCCAGATTAGAGTCAATTCTGGTCGACCATGCATACAACCCGCTGATTGCAGAGGTATAAGTCTAGCACAGAGGAAGACTACTCTCCCCACTGTAAGGGGGAGAATGAGAATATATTTCGTTGTAGAGAGATGTGCAACAGTGATGTCTTCACGCCAGCACCATGATTGGCTAATTAGGGTTTTAACCCTATTCCTTGTTGAATCATCTAGTCTGCCATCAATGATGGCCGCCTGTTTCATCCTGTTAACCTCAGCTCTCATTTGAGCACTCATGTCCAAGAAGAGGGTTGACTCTGCAGGACGGTCTTTCGGTAGACCTGCCTCCCCAAACTCTCCCTCAATTTCCATTGCTTTGCGGAAAGAAGGTGTCTTTTGTTGCACCACCCCACAGAAGCTAAGAATGTGGCCAAGATTACCGCATGTAATACAATGACTGGGTTTCATACATGCTTCTGAGTAATGTCCCTTCTCAAGACAGTTGAAACATCTCAATCTCCAATAGGGGTTTGAGTTAAGAGGGAAGTAATGAGAGGGAAGGGAAGAAAGAGAGTTCTTGTCTTTTGATACTTCCAATACAGTCGGATTAGACCTTTCGGGACTCACCTCCACGACTGTCGGAAGTTTGTGTACTGGTGGAGGTAGAGGAGGAGGTACTCTAGAAGAGGAAGGTAAGTTTGAGGGTTGAGTCAAAGATTTCTTTGTAAGATCAGTGTAAGAGAGCTTGAGAGTGGGAGAGATAGTGAGTGGAGAGGAGGCAGTTTGTGCTTTTTCAGCTTCAGTGGTAGCAACATTTACTACCGGAGCTTCATTTTTCCCGTCTGATGCTTTGGGATAAACGAAGATTGGACCTGCTCCTATCGGACTTACCCTTAGGGTTGCGTTATTTTTCAGTTCTACCGGTACATAGACGATACGACCGCCTACTGTTCCTGCTTATGGGAGCAGTGCTGTGGTGGGAGTGGGTAACAATCCTTTTTCAGAGGTAGGTGGAGGATTGAAGTTACGAGAAGGCTTCTTTAAGTGAAAGGTACCATTGTTGTTGATGCTATTGATGTTGCTACGGGCTTTCTTTGAGGAGGGGTAACCATAGGACATCTCCTTTCCCTTCTTCGTCCAAGTTTGAGAAGGGCGGCTGGTGTGATGGTAAGGAGAGATAGAGAGGTTTGAGGTGCTATTGTTTCTCTAGATGGGGTGATACTAGCCGTTGTCCTTCAACTCAAATCGCCTTTTGGTCGCCCTTTCGCGTCTTCTTTCCTCTCCATTTTTTTCCCTTCAATACTCTAACTAATCTTAATTTCCTTTCCGTCATTTTTGAACGATGGATTAGTGATGAAAATGATTTCTGATGAATATGACGTAAATTACAAATCTAAATAGTTATCCATATCTTCATGTTATTTAAATTTTTATGTAATTAATTAATTAAAGATTTTTTGTTCGTATTTCTATTTAGGATTTAGGTAAATAATTTGAATTTAGTAATTGTAGTTTAGTATTTTTTGACCGATAATTAGAATTATTGAAATATATGTCTTGTAACTATGTGTTTTGTTAATAAAATTTTCCTCTCAGAATTCAGGGGGTCTCATTAGCCTTGGCCCTTGCAGACCTGAAAACCCGGGGGCGCCCCAGCCGCTACTAAGCTTATCTACATCATAACATCTAGGTGAATCAATCTGATGTAAAAAAGCACACAGATTCAATATAAAATTGTTGTTTTCATCCAAGATAGTCAAATTCTTCAGAAATAAAATGTGCACTTCTCATTGGAGGACTTGGTTTACTCCGAGGAACTTGAGGTTCACCTCCCCAAGAAACCTTGCGACCTCTCAAATTCACTTAGCGGGCTAGCTATTTAGAAAGGAAGAAGCGTGGAGTGATAGTCACAGACACTCCAATTGATAGATTGTTTTACCAGATTCATGCATTAGCCATGTATTTGTTATGCCATAATTTAAATAAAAATGCGTAATTACTCATAATAAGACTATAAGAGATACAACATAATACAAAACTACAGAAATCTCAAGTAAACAAAGAAATAAACTAGATATAGCCAATTTATTATTGATTTCCAGATAACACACTAAAGTTATAAGCAAAAATAACTAGCTTATTTTAGTTATCTATACACCCACCAGGTCCACCAAAATAGAAACCAATTCCACTTGGCCCACTACCAAGATTATCCAAACCATAACATACAATTCTGTCCAACTGACGATAAAAATCATGCGGATTTGGGACATAATGATTGTTATTTTCATCAACAAGAGTTGCATCCATAAAGACAGCAGCCTTTCCAAATCCTTCATAAGCAAAATGTCCACTTCCAATTGGAGAGCTTTTTTCATCCCGAGGACCAAAAGCTTCATCTCCCCAAGAAACCATGTCAGCTCCATTATCTATATGACTGAATATTGATTTTATCCAATATCCGACTAACTTTTTATCCTTTCCGAATGCTAACCACCAATTTCCTGTTTTAAAATCCTGTACACAAAAGGAATAAATACATTTGCATAAGTTAGTAAGATTTTCAATAATATATGTGAATATCTAGTCTCGCAAATGAACTTTTTCATGAATTTTAGATGGGATATACGAAAGTTGACCAATGATCTTCCAACAATCTCTAGTTTAACGCACCTTGAAAATGTGGACTGTTATGTCGTGTTGAGCTCCTCCATATACAGAAACAGGTTTGAGCTGGGCTCCTAATGAAATATCTGAACTTACTTGAACAAAACCCGAGCATAAAAGATTGATGCAAGTTTTTTGACCATACCCCTACGGTAAAATAGTACAAGTTACTTCATTGCCATAAAATGATCTTACAAATACTATGTTTAAAGTCTTAAATTATTACCCAATACGTATAAAACCGAACTTTGTTATCACCATAATCCCTTGGCGATACCTGTACGAAATAGATTTGAGTTATATATATATATATACGAGAGGATATCTCGCTCCGCTTCGGATAAAATATTTATTTTTTAGTGCGAAAATTTCGATTCAAAAAAATATTTTAATGGATCAAAATCTCCCTTACTTTTTACATTATTTTATTCAATTAAAAATACTAAATAAAAAATAAATTTATATATTACATCAAATATAAAAGATGAAAACTAAAATATAAATAAAATGATAATAAAAAATAAAGAAAATATTTTATGCAAAAAATATTTTTTAAATTCTGAATAAGAGAAAAACATTTTTTTTGTAATATAGTATAATAAATAAAATAATGAATATATAGTATCATATCGTCAAAATAATATTCCGAAATATTACGTTGAGAAATATTTTTTCTTATCGAATTAAAATAATTATGAAAATAATATATGATTCCATTCTAGTTTATTAAAAAATATTTGATGGGGGAGAAATATTTCAATGGATCAATGCCGCTTATATAATTATATTTATATTATTTTATTCAATTAAAAAATAAATAAAAAGTAAATTTATATTTTACACGAATGAAAACTAAAATATAAATAAAATCACAATAAAGAATGAAGAAAAAATTTTACCTAAGAAAATGTAATAGAAATTTTGAATAATGGAAAAACAATTTTTCGCAATATAGTATAATAAAAAAAATAATGAATCACAAAATAGTATCATATGGTCAAAATAATATTCCGAAATATTACATAGAGAAATATTATTTTTTTATTTTTTTCATTAAATAAAAATAATTACGAAAATAAATATATGATTCCATTCTATTTGATTAAAAAATATTTAAAAAAATATTTGATGGAGGAGTTAAAATTAAGGGGATAAACAAATTCAATTGATTTTATATGGAGGTTTTGAAGAAATGTAAAAATTAGTGGAAGAGTTTTTTATATTCCAAAAAAGTTGGGGGGTTTTGAAGAAATTTTCCTCATCTTTTTCTAAAAAGCATCACACGGACATTAAATATTGTGTAGGGGACTAAATTTTGACATGTTACATGTTGTGTGTTTGTAAAAAATAATGAATTATCAATATATTAATAATTGATCCACTATATACATATCACATAGATTTAGATATATCATCTTATTCAATTATAGGATTTTTTATGACATTTCTATAGTAAATGGATATATAATGGATATTAACTGTATCAAATATTTCAAATTGACTTATTACATAAAAAATATACAATAATATTTTTTGGAAAAAGGCAGGTGTAGGTTATGTAGCAAAGTTAGAAAATTGTATATAGGGGGAATATCTTTGTAAATGGGAATTTTTTATTTTTTATTCCAGTGACCAATTTTTGTATTATGGACATCTAATTTTCTAATTTAATCTAATAATTGGGTGAGGGGTTTTAAACCCTCCTCAATTCACTAATTAATATATACTTACAGTCCATCCAGCTTGCATGAAATCCAAGTCACCCGAGTTTCCACTGGAAATAAAGGCAGCCGATCCACTCTATCTTTTCTCATTTCCGACGACTATATTTGGTTCATAAACACTAGTAGAAGCTGAAGTGCCAAAATTCCTTCCATGTTTCGCAATACTAGCTAACTGGATTGTAATCAAATAATTTCTTTAATTAAATTAATCTGGCAAGACCTGAAATTTTTGAAAAATAAAATTAAGGGAAATGGGAAGTCACGACGGAGTATTGTAGCGACTCTGTAGCGACAGATTGAAATTATATACTGTTTTCATTTTTTAAAATATATACTGTTTACCGAATGAATTTTTATATACTGTTTTCATTTTTTAAAATATATACTGTTTTACCGAATGAATTTTTTATATACTGTTTGTTTTCAGTTTATATGTTTTTTTCAATTTTTATATACTCTCGTTATAGAGTCGCTACAGTATCTGTCGTGCAGTATCATCTCCCTAAAATTAATTTCTAAAAAGTTTGCTCTTTATTACTCACATAATACCCAGGAAACTTGCTGTTAAACAGTTTGTCCCTAGTGTTTATATCTCTTTGTCGAGTAATATTTTTTTCATGATTTCTCAAAATTGGAATGGTTCCAGAAGGACACGGAACCATATCTATTTCAGCATATGAGATGGTAGTTTCTTCTTGAGAGTTCTCATTTATAAATTTAGGGTAAGAACTTGGCATCATCTGCAAAAATAGTGTAAAGATAAAATATTGCACAAAAAGCTCGAGAACTATATTATCATATTGTCTTCCAAGTAAAAGTTCTTTACATGTAACAAATAATGAAGTACTGTATAAATTAAAATATTGGAGGTTATGTTCAAAAATTACAATTCTTAGTTTGAGAGCTGATAACTTTTTTTTGTTAATGTGCTCATTTTACCTTATTTTTCTATTTTTACTATTCTGTGTCTTGTGTGAAATCATCTAGAATTCTTTGCCTGATCACTTAGTAGGGATAAAACAGGTATTGACAAAACAAAATATTGTTGGCTATATCTCTTTAAATTAACCATATATATATATATATATATATATATATATATATATATATATATTGTTTATAACAAATAATACCCCAAATGTCTCATATGTCAAACAAAAAAAATATGCATGCTCCCAACATATATATCAGCCTCCAAAATAATATGAAGCGTGATACCTGAATAGTGTGATTCATGAATGAAGGATCTTGAAAAGTTGGTTGCGACAGTATGTCGATGCAATCAAAGATATCACCATTTTCACTCTATTATAAAATCATAAGACACAGTAGATTAGAATAGAACATGAACTGTACATAACTACTCTGAATTTATTTGATGAGTAATCATGGGATCTAAGGAGAAAAAAAATGTTTCACTAAGATATTATCAAGAAGAATATCATAATTAACCATAGGTTAAGACCATGTACCTTAATAAATTTGATCACATCTCCTTTCTGCGTTGCTGCGCTGCTCAGGACAAGAAAGAAATCGAGAAGCACCAATTGAGTAAATACTTTGTAAGCCATGGCAAACATTGCTTAGTTTCTTGCAGAGGCAAAATGATACCTCTAAGCTGGTTAATTTATATCGGGAAGATTAAAATGCCCATTCAGTGAATGAAATAGTTATTTCCTCGAAGGCAACAAAAATTGTATGCATTATCTTCGAACTAAATGCGCATTAATCACCATGCTGATTCAATGAATCATTTAACCAGCATTCATTCTCTTTATTAATAAAGCAATAATTATAATAATTATATATTTCCAATGGATATGTTGTAAAATAATTTGATCGAGAAAATAATAAGAGAGGCTCAATTTAATAGGAAGATAGCATGTATTAATTCCAATTTCTTATTTTTCACCTACTTTTGAACCCTCTTATTGTGCCACATCATCGTTTTTATCTCCATCATTCGATTAAGATTTTTATCAAATCTTAACCTTTCATTTTTTTCAAATTTATTGATATTTTATAGCTACATGTGTGTGGTTATTAAAACATAATCGTATGATTGATTGAATTGGTGTTTTATGTTACATCCCTGATTTAGTGAGAATTGTTGAATTTGGTTCTGGCCATAAGATCTTAATCAGATAGTTTCAATGAATCATGTTACAAAGTTATTTTCAAATATTAATATAAATAGAATATGAAGAGTTCATTTATTAAAATATAAATAATTATTCTTTTCTTATTTAAAAAATAATAATTCTTTATGAAATATTTTAGTTCTTATGTTAAAATCGCCAAATATAAATTTGTTAAAATTTTCTTTTTATTTTGAATTTCATATTGTTATGGTTCAAATTTAATTTTTGTTGCTAAAATATGTGAATATAGATTATATAAGACAATATATAAAAAATGATACGATCATTAACACATATATTATTTTTCACCTCTCTTTGAGCATTGTCAAGAGTACTATCATCAATTTTCTCTCGGCCATGAGAATTTTTTTTTCTCAAATCTTAATTTTTCATTTAAATAATTATCACAACATCACATGATCAATTAGATTAATGTTTCATGTAATATCTCCAATTATATGAGAACTATCATATAAAAATTATTCACAGTATTGAGAACTATATTATATTACTTAATTTATTAGGGGTTTCAAAAGAACATATATGATCAATTTATACATAATCCATATCATTTTACCAACTAAATAAATAAAAACATAAGAAAAATAGTGGTGATAATTTTTGAAGAAAATGAGTCATGCTATATTTTCTTTGTTAAATATAATTTTATTTTTATTTTTATCTTTTTTAAAGTTACTCATCTATAATTAAATCATGTGTAGATTCAACTAAAATCTATAAAATAAATTATCTTGCATTTTTATTTTTTTTGATCACTTTCATTTAAGCTTGATTAATACTTGATTTTTTAATATAATATGTCAAGAGATAACAGTATAAGAGAGATAACAGTATAAGAAACCAAAGAGAATAAAAAAATGAGATGACCTTTTAATCTTAGAAATTTTAATGCAAACATAAATTGAGATCATAAATTAATTATCCAAATTTTTTAGTGAGTTATTATTTTTTGTTTGTTTATGAATTTATCATTTATGTTATTTGATTTTTCATATGTAAATTTATTTGCATAAAGTTATCCATCCTTACAAAATTAGATGTGATAGATAATATATTTTAAAATGAATATTAAATGGATAAAATATCTATATATTATATATGTACTCTAATTAATTTCAAATTTCTATTTTAAATTTTCATAATTTTACTTTATACATTATAGATTGAAATAAATAATAAAATTGAAATATTCACAGCGAAGCATGAACATTATCCTAGTTTTATATATATATATATATATATATATATATATATATATATATATATATATATATATATCTTACGATATTTTGCAGATTTTGGGCTTTATCCTGTAAATACGAATTTTAATAGATCTGGAATTTCTTAATTTGCTCTTTGTAATTTTGGTAGTAGGTCATTTGTTAAAATAAATAATATAGATTATAAAATAATGAACAAATATATGCTGTTTAAACGCAATTTATGTAATTTCGTAGTCTCAGAAAAAATATCTTGTTTGTATATTTTTAAATAAATATTTTATTAAATATGTATATTGAAAAAAGAAATTAATAACTGAAATTTTTGTTATTTGGATTATATGTTTAGTGTTGTGATTTTTTGAAGTTTGAGAGAGTATTTTTTTTAAAAAAGTGTTCTTCCACTTTTCATCATCTCTTAACCCATATCTGACTAATTTCAATTTCTAATAAAGCAGGAGCGTTTTTTGCATACAGATTGCGGAATTCATTTTTTTTTGTACATCAATATTTTCCAAAATATTTGAAAAATCATTAGCTCAAACCTAGTACACAATTAATGCTTTATGCTGTTTAAAAACTAATCCTTTATGTTCCAAACTGCAACCACCTATGCAACCCTTCAATCTTCTTGGCTGTTGCGGTTTCATAAGAATGATCTCCGATTGAAGGGAAGAATAGAGAGAGGCGAGGCGAGAGGAAGAAGAATAGTGAAAGGAAGGTATTGGAGAGGCACGAGGGGAAAAACAGAGAGAAAAAGAGAATTATATGTCAAACTAGAATGCAACCAGCGCGTTACTGCGAGCTTAAATCATTGATTGGTTAGTTATTTTATGACAAATACGAATAATATATTATCAAGATACATAGTGCAGAATTGAGTTGAAAAATTCTTACAAGTAGAATTGCAATGAATAATTTGCAAGAAAATAGATCAAAAAATAAACTTGTATTTAAATTCTACTATAAATCAAATGAGCTTTTTACATTACAAGTACAGGTTGTCTTTTACACCATACTTCCAAAGTTGACTTGTATAATCAATGCTGATATAGAAATTGAGTTTAACTATGAAGGCACTGAGACTTCAGTTCCAGTCGTCATCACTGGTTGAGACGAGGAACCACACTCCTCAGATGATTCCCAGAAAAATGGTTATATTCCATCAGAAGAGATGTTCCAACAGTTCAAAGAACGCCTAAATGCAAGAGCAAAGTACAAAAACGCCCTCAAAACCAACAATAATGGTTCCATAACCATTAGTGCTGCCTGCGAGAGCTTCTAACCGCTGTCAGTCAATCGAAATCGCCAATTAACATAGAAGAGATAATCGGATCCCAAAGAGGAAAAGAAGCGAACCAAAACAAAGGGCAGAGCTCTGTTACAATCAAACCAAATACTGAGAAGGCGAGGCCTATTCCACTCGAGAAGAAGGAAGACAAAGGGATCTTTTTGTCACGTGGCAAGGTGGTCCAATAAATTAATCCAGTTAACGGGTCAAAACCAACAGGCCTTGTCCCTAAGCCAAAAATCTCCACGGCTGAAATCTTAGGAACTATAAGCAAAAAAAGGAAAATTGAACATGCCCAAACTGATCTACCAGTCCATATCGTTCCGCCAGCTGCACAAAGTCACAAACCTAGACGAAGTGTGAGAATCCAGTCAGCAGGTGCCTCTAAGTCGAATCAAGCAGAGCAGGCACCCATAATGAAAAAATCGAAGGAGGTAATTCAGCGGCTAAAGCCTCCAAAAGCAACGCCAATGCTGAAAAATAGATTTCACTATGTGGTGCAAACTGACTAACATGATACCTTCTTTTGCTACCATAAAAACCGAGCTCTCCTCAAACCAAATGTACATGGACCAAGCATCGGTACAGAGGCCGGCTTGCACAAACATGGGCAGTACAATGTTTGATGGGCAACAAGGAGGGAACTTTCAAAATTTGCCAAAAATGCCATCATTACAGTCTTTACCGCAACTCATCAGGGGAGACACAAACTCAAACTGGGGCAATACAAACTCTGTCAATATGGGAGCTGAAAACAACGATAGCATGAACAGACAACAAGGAGATGGAACTGGACTTGGCGGCAAGTGGACCAGACCGGATTGCATGAACGGTGCAACTTAATTTCAAATTTGTTCTCCTTTACAATTTGGTCATGTTAGATTTGATCATCAAACAATTTGTTCATGTTAGATTTGATCATCAAATTCAAAATGTATCTTTGTTTTGGAGTAATATCATGTGTAAGATAAATATCACTTTTACCATTGCAAAAGTGAATATATCATGTATATGCCTAGAAACATGAAATATATTATATGTAATAAGTAATATTATCTCTTGTGGAGATATAATAACATTGATTTCTGATATTTCTATTAAACTAAAATATCTCCAAAACCAGGAGGGGACAACAACATGGTGATGAAGTCGGAAGTAGGCAAGGACCCAGCCATCGAGCAAAAAATGGAAGAGCTCTCAAACCTGATCGGCGGAGCGCTAGACATGGTCCAATTTCAAGAGTGGTTCCATCCTGACATGCCTGGCAACAGCGGTGCTGACACGTCAGGTGGAGGTGGCGGACGATCCGTCATAACAGATGATGGCATCACGCTGCGGATGCATCAATAATTCGTCCCACCACTCACGCAGTAGAGGTAAATTTCATCCACTCTTGCACCCCCCCCCCCCTCCCCGCTTCTTATACGAGTGAGTATATTGTAATGTTGTATATGTGTAGTGGAATTGGCGATTGCATGTTCGATCAAAAAAGGGAAAAAAAAATGAAGGACGCACGAATAGGAACACGTAATCGTTAATTCCGTATTTGTTTGGTCGTATATATGTTGTTATTATGTTCTATGTTGTACTAATTTCATGGTCATTGTGTATGTATGTATTGATTGTATGAAGTTATCGGTCGTGTGTTGCTATGGTTTGTTCATAAAAAAAGAAAAAGGATAATGTATAAAAATTAAAGAGAAAAGTAGACAAATTATTTTGTGTCCATTTTTATTAGTTTTTGGATTTTGTTTCCTAGCGAACTGAGATTAATTTCTTGATAGTTTATATGCATAATTTTCAGATAAGTGATAATATGATCATATGAAAAGATCCTCAAATCTTGCAAATTGATAAACATTTAACCCTCCTTTTTGTACTTTGTCAATATATGTTTTCAATTTCCAATCAAAAGACTTAATTTACATTTCAACAAAATGAATAAAATGAACCTAGCTAGACAGGAGAATCCCATAGTACATGTTCGAGACAGTACATTTATTACTGGCTTCACCTTCTTTTATGTCTTTTTTTCTTGAAGTTGTTCTTTCTTAGATTCAAACCCACCGTCACTGACTGGAAAGACATACCAAATAATGCTAAATGGGATTAGGGATCTCTTCCCAAAGTTTAAGGTTGTCTAACCAATTAACTTAGCAAGTTTTGGCATAGTTGGACGGACATAAAATTTAAGGAAAAAACATGGAACTGAGACGTATTAACTATTGTTGTGAATGGATATCCACAATCCCATAGTTTAGCCGACATGATTTTAAAAAATATGTCTCATAGATAATGAATTAGCATATTAATTTTCGCAAAAAAGGCGAGCTTTTGAGTTTTGATTTAACGAAATTTAAGCCCAATCATTCATATGGAGATGGGGGGCCACCCTTCGGTTCAATCGGTTCTTGACCGCTACCTCTCCTCTGAATCCTCTCTTGCCCCCACCTTTAACCATCCAATTGTATTTCCACGTGTCAACACCACATGGCGCCACATCAGACCTCAACCAGATAGCTGGAAGATCTAGCAGCCAATCACGAGGCGCGTAGGAAGCATAAGGAGACGCTTGAAAATGAAGTTAGGGCGAAGAAAGACACAATATGATGCTTCCGCCTTTGCCGGATTCGATCCAGACGTATCAAATTTGGGATTAGCTAATCTGGAGACTCTGAAACTTGGACTAGACAGGGTTAGGGCCGAGCTGGACGAAAAGATTTTACAGGCTGGATATGGATATGTAAACGGATATCACCGATCAATATGATGCTTCCGCCTTTGCCGGATTCGATCCAGACGTATCCAGATTTGGGGTATTGTTATTTTAAAAAATAATGAGTTTTGTTAGAAATTCTGAGGTGGTTATGTGTGAATAGTTTGAGGAGGTTATGTTGTGGTATTTTAATTAGGAGGTTATTGTTGCTATTCCGGCAGTACAAAATGCTACATCAGGGGTCATCAACCAGGTAGTGGCTACTGCACTAATTGTCCAATTGGACGTGGGTACCAACACAAATCAGGACCATGAACTTTCCAGGAAAGGGCGGACGAAGATGAATTATTGGACATTTTTTTTTGAAATAGCACTCTTTTGGAAAATAATTCAACAGATAGCACTGCTCTGAAAATAATTAATTATCTAGCACTTCCGCCATCACTACTGGCGGAACTAGATAATTTGTTTTTCTTATCCCGGCATTTGACACCCATAAGTTTGAATAATTAGGGGGGAAACACTGGTTCCGCCATAACTGATGGCGGAACTGATTAAAAATTAATTTTCCCTACTGAATTATGTATTTAGAAGCCCAATTAGCTAAAAAATAATGGATTATATGGTTTCGCCATCACTTATGACGGAACTAGAGTATACTTTCGAAAATAGCTTCTGGACATGGTTCCGCTATTACTAATGGCGGAACTAAAGTGGCATCTTCGTAAAGAAACCTAGGGTTCCCATTAGTTTGTTTACAAATTTTTTTTTGGAAAAACACTGGTTCCGCCAGGGGCTATGGCGGAACCAGTGCCAGTAACTTCTCGCCCTTTCGAAAACGAGGGGCTCCTCTCTCATTCAAAGAAAAAAAAAGACAACCGACAGGGCGAAAAGAGGGCGAAAAAGGGCGATTTTGGGGGCGATTTTGGCAAAAAAAACTCAAGATTTTGACGAATTTAAAGAAGAAAAAGAAGGAATTAGTAACAAAAAGAAGAATAAGGTATGATATTGTTTGATTACGAGTTATAATTTAGGATATTTTCTTGATTTGTTTGAACTAAAATTAGTTTGAATTGAGTGAAATTAGTAGTACTTGATTGATTTTAATTGATTGAAATTGTTTTAAATTGGTTGCGATAATTCAAATTTCTTTGAATTTTTGTTAATTTGTTTAGAGAAGAAGAAGGAGGAATAGGAGAAGAAGAAGAAGTAGAAAATGGAGGGGAGAAGAAGAAGAAAGTGAGGTATTTTATTTACTTCATTTATATATATATATATATATATATATATATATATATATATATTTATATTATTTATTTATTTATTTTTATTTATTTATTTTTATTTATTTATTTTTATATAGAGATGGCAAGAGGCGGATCTAGTAGCCAGGATAAGGGAAAGACTCCTATGGTCGAAGAAGAACCTCCGCGATATCCTCCACTAAATGACTTTCGGGATGAACACAGGACAAGATGCTTCAGCCAACCAGATAACATGAAGGCGAAATCAAAGAAGGGTTTTCGGTACAGGCAGCATGAACTTGATGTATTGTATTTAAAATTTTCTTCTAAATATGTATTTATTTATTTATGAAAAAATATTTACTTATATTTTTGTTATTACAGGTGAAATGGGAAGATCGGTTCGAGCCATTTTTTATAAATGCGTGCTTGTTACAAGCGAATAGGATCGGTCATAAACCAATCAATGGTCTACTGGTAACCGCCATGCAGGGACGGTGGAGAAAAGAAACGCATACGTTCCACATGTCGCACGGCGAGATGGCCATAACGTTGGAGGATGTTTCATGCTTGTTGCGGATGCGGGTGGATGGTCGGCCCCTTTGTTTAAATATTTTTGGTATTAACTGGGCAGATAAAGCCGCTAAACTACCCGGAAGATATGTTCAGAGGAACTGTTACCAAGAAAAGTAAAGTATATGTTAAAAAAAAATGGTTCAAGGCAAATTTCAACGATTTGGGAGAAAAGGAAACCGATGAAAGAATCCAGCAATACTGCAGGGCTTATCTGATTGCATTTTTCACAGACATGTTGTTTACAGACCCGAATGGGGATGCTTATTCTCTCATTCACTTGATACTTTTCGAAAACATAAAAAATTTGGACGAGTGGGGTGCTTGCATACCTCTACACAGAGTTGTGCAAGAGTGTAGGCCCCGAACGGAAAAATATGGGAGGGTGTGTTCTATTATTACAGCTGTGGGTATGGCAGCATTTTTTGACCGGACGATTGGTTGTTTCGTTAGCTGTAGAAAGGTTGACGACGTACGAAAATTCGAATTACAGCGATACGGTTGGCATGTTGTGGGCAAATGTTACATCAAAAGATTTCAAGAACCCGGAGACTAACTTGTGGGCAAATCGCGACATCAAGGTGTCGCAACACTAGAAAATGCATCAATTGTAGAGGTAGTGGTCACATAGCTCGTGAGTGCCCATCGCCCGCCATTCCGGCGAGGAACAAGAGCTTCGACGATGCTCTACAGCCAAGGGGTGCACTGGGCATCACCGGTCTACCTCCAAATAGAGAGGAATCATATATTGTATACCTACATCACACTCAGAAACAAACTGATGAGATAAAAAAGTATCAAAACTCAGTAGTAATTGACGTAAGGCTGGTAATGGGGTATAATCTATATGCACTCCAAACTTTCATAGTGAGAAATTCAAATGGCAAGAACAACTTGACCTAGTGTGTTGGGGAGAAAACCGGTATCTTTGGATTTTACCTTTAGGGATTGAAAGAATGAGAATCATTGCAAAGCTTTCTGCAACCTTTAAAGAACAATACAACATTATGTACGAGTGGGAACTTTCAATTAATGTAATCCCCAGCACATTAGAGTATCGTGTTTGGTTTGACTTACTCAATTTGATGGTGACGGCTTGGTGAACTGATCAATTGGCGGAAGTACTGAGCCCCATGGGAGCTTTACTCCACCACGGACCTCTTTCCAGGCTACAATCCATGGAGAGATTGGTAATTGTGCTAGTCACTGATGATCTTGCAAAGATCAGAAACTCCATCATCGCTAAGTTCAGTGGCTTTGCCCAACGTATCGCCATCGATATGGCCAGCTCTTGCCGGGACCCAATCATCTTTCTTTGTCCAGTGGACCCATCTCCTCCACAATAGTTCTTTGAATCGAAATTGAATGAGATACTGTTTGGGCATAATTGGATGCAAAATAACCATCATGCGCCACCGGAGCCAGTGGGTCAACTGGAGAATACCAGTCAACAGGTGACGACGGTTCAAGAGACAGTCCGTCAGGCTGTGATACCAATCCAACCAACTCAGGTGATTGAATTACAACTCCTAATTAAGCTTCACAAACATAAAGAAATCATGGTAGAGCAACAAAAAAATCAAACATCGAGCTCAACCTCAGCACAAACTCATGACGGCTATAATTAATGTAGTAATACCGGCGAGGAAAGATGTGGTTATTCTTTCGAAACCTCCGTCGGCGACAACCAATCAGACAAAGGCTCTGACCACCACAGTGGGGGCAGTGGGTGAACCACAAACACCACAAACCAAAAACAAATAGTGGGTCCTCAAACCAGCAAACCGGCTGCACCGGCTCAGAAAATGACAACCCAGATTCATAATCCCAAATCAGACAAGCCAAAGGAGGCTGCCAAGTCACTGCCGCCTCAGCATGCAGCGAAAGGACAGAGCCAGAGCGTGGGGGTAGAGACAAAGAGTGGAAAAAACAAGGGGGAACCGGTGCAGACTGTGATTGTGCCGATACCAGTCGACAAAGAAGAGAAGGAGAAGAAGGCTCAAGAACTACAGCAGGCATGCACTCCTGGCACGGGTCAAGAAATATAGGTCATCCTAGAGACACAGTTGGAGGGCCACCTGGCGAAAGCAGACAAAGGCACGGGTGAAAGTAATTTTACAAATATACCCCTTTTAATTTCTATCTCTGATTCATTTAGAAATGGTACATCCGTATCTACTCCAAGAAATTCCAAATCTGATAGGAAATTCAAATTTATTAAGTAGGGCCCAATTAAGGTAAAGCAAAAACCCAAACAAACTAGAAAATCAAATAGGGCCCAAAAAGCTAAAATTAGGCCAGATTTCGTTACTTATGGGCCAACTGTAAAAAAGACCAAGAAATAAACTTTAATGGACTTAGGAAGGCCATTAAAGATGCAGAAATTATTAAGTCTCTAGAAAGGGAGTTAGAAAAAAAATGAACCCTTATCTCTTGAATGTATTTACTCCAATCAAGTGTTGGCCGGAATAGTACCTCAAAGGGAGATGAATAAGTCATCAATACCTAATTTTGGACCTAATTCCTGTCTTACAAATACGTTAGCAGATACACATGGTATAGTGCAACAACTTAATTCCACCTCTCTTATTAACATTCAAAATCCTAATTTGTCAGACCCGCTACCTGAGAATGGGGGTGACGCTGAAGGGGAATACGAGGATGAGGAGGACTATGAGGAGGGCGAGTATGATGAGGATGATGGTGAGTACTATGAAAACGGAAAATATGGCGATACTGCTAAAGGAGCGGAATCCAAAGATGAAGACCTTCTGGATGAAGGAGAGGAGGAAGCTGGGTCCACCACCAGGGCTGACTAGGCTCTGCGCCTTTTTTATTCGTTAGGATACCCTGCTTGAAGGGCTTTTTAAATTTTAAGTTGTAATGCTGGGCAACCTTAATTTTCTTCTTTGGAAGGTGAGGGGAGTTGGTGCCCCTCAGAAATGTAATGTTGTTAAGAACGCTGTTAGAAATGCTTTGGTTGATGTGGTTTGTTTCCAGGAACCTAAGTGGAGTAATTGTGATTTCTTTAGAATGCATAGAGTTTTCACCTCAAAATTCAAAAAATTTATAGCTCTAAACTCGACGGGTTCAAAAGGGGGCCTATTAACAGCATGGTCACAAAAACTATCACTAAAAAATGAATCCCGGCTACAATTTACACTCAATACCACTCTCTCGAGCAAGTCGGGTGAATAATTCCTAATAACCAATGTTTATGGGCCCATTGACAACAATAAGAAAAAAGACTTCCTAGATGAACTCATGACAATTCAAGTCTCAAACAATTTGCCTTGGATAGTATTAGGAGATTTCAACATCAATCGAGAGGTGGGGGACATGACAGGAGATGGTCATCTAATTGATATGTGTAGGCTTTCGTTGGGGTGTATATGATAGAAGTAGCGGTTCCCAATTCAAATTTAGAACCTCAGTTTCACTTTGTTTGGTCGCCCCCACGACCTCGTGATGTAGTAAAACTGGGGTGTCGATCCACAGGGAGGCCAAAGGTGGAGTACTAGACTAGCTACCGGTTGGTAATCCAAACTTAATCTAATGGTGGGTTGGTTGTGTAAATAAAATAAAATAAAATAAAATAAAATAAATAAAGTAAAGATCCTGCGCTCGTGTTGTCAGTGCTAGCGCAGGGGGGTGATCTGGAGATTGTTTAAGTAGAGAGCGGTCTAGGAATTGGTGGTTTCTTCTATCTACTCAGTATTTCCTCTTGTTGGCTCTCCTTATCCTTCTTATTAATTCTGATGAGGGGGATCCACCCTGGTATCGCGAAGCCGGCTCTAGCAGTGAATCGCTGTGCTCGCACCCTCGGGATGCCTGTCCAGGGTACGAGCCCTTTGATATCTGTGGCGTTCCTTGCTCCCCTCGGACATCCTGGCTACTCTTGTGCCTCGTCGGTCCAAGTGTTGATCGCGGGTCTGGCTTTCGACTTCTCCTCTCGGTCCTTCACCTACTCGCCTAAGTATCAAGCCGTGTGGCGCGCTACACTCTTCAAGATGAGAGTTAAACAATTTACAAACAACAGCACAGTAAATAATAATAATGGACAATGGAGAAAGAGAACTTATTGAAATACTAAATCGATAAACTACTAACACCACGACCTGGGGGGCGGAGTTAGTTACAGTACATGATAAAATAACTAAAATCCAGATACATGAGGATCAGAAATGAACTCTCTCTCTAAATTTAAGTCCGTAGTCGCGGGCTGTCACCACGTGCAACTAATGAGACTATTTTCTCTTTCTCTCTCTCTAAATTGATCTCTCAATTGGTCCCCTATTTTGCCGTCCCGTCTAAGGGCCTTTTATAGGGGAGAGACCTCTAGGGTTTCCAGCATCCCCAAATGGCAGGTAGTATCTCTCGAATATCCTCGCAGATCTTTGCGCCATTAACGTTGATTGATTCTTGATTGCTCCTTTTCCGATCTACTCCTTCTTGAGCGCATCTGCCTGACGTTGCCAGATCTCCTCTTAACTCGACAATCAATCGGTCTGTGATTCCAGTGATTGCATTTCTTTCTCAGTTTGGATGCATTCAATCCGCTACTCTTAAGTAGCTGTTGCTCGTGATCCGTGCTGACAGGTTGAGTGATACCACGCCCGCGGGTGGGACGACGATGCGATAACTGTTCCAATCGCTCCCTAGGCTCCTTGCGCCTCTTTTGCGTCCATTTTGCTATAATTCCTATAATCACATATGATTCTGGTAGTAACTTGGCTCATGGGCTAAAACATAAATAAACTACTAAAAATACTAACTAAATGACAGAAATTACCCCTATCAATATGATAACTGAGTTCAACCATATGATAAATGATCTATCTCTTTTAGAGGTACCCCTGAAAGGACAAAAATTTACGTGGACTAGTAAAAGGCTGAATCTTACCTTTTCTAAGCTAGACCACGTCTTTACCTCTAGTGACTTCATCATGAACAACAAGCTAGTGTCATTAGAAGACCTACCCATGATAACGTCTGACCACGCTCCCCTAAAATTAACTATCTCTTCAAAGCAAAGACTACACCGCCAAAAAACTTTCAAAATGGAGAGGCACTGGCTCTAATTTTCGGAGATAAAGGACAGATTGGAACCACTATGGTCTATCCATAATAACGTGCACAACATAGCAATCATCTTCTCCCTAAAATGTAGAAATTCAATTATCACCTTGCAACATTAGGTAAAGAAAAAAATTATATTTCAACAGGACCACTGTCGCATTATATGAGGCAATAATGCAGGGTTTTGATAGAGTGGAGGAAATGAGAACATTATCAACAGATGAAACAAAGCTAAGAATAAGTCTTTAGACCAAAGTCAATGATATGGCCAACAATTACGAAGAAAAGTGGCAGCAACGATCCTCTTGTACTGGGTCAAATTGGGAGACAAGAATACGTCTTACTTCCATGCAATTGCCTCTGCGAGACGAGCATCCAACAATATCAATAGCATATGAGTAAACCACAACGTGTTAAACGATGTGAAATAGATTAATGATGCGTTCTCCAACTATTATAAGAATATTTTAGGTTTAGAAGAGCAAATAGTGGTAAAATTGGATATGTCACTGATTTATTACAAAGAAGAGCACTGACTCTCTATATAGGAACTAGGCAAACCGCTCACTGAAAATGAAATACGCTGGGCAACGATGTCACTTCAGAAAGGCAAAGCCTCTGGACCCGATGGGATACCACCGAAATTTTTTTAATTAGAGTTGGATATCATCCGGACAGAACTAATGCAAATAGTGCAGGCATTTAACACCAAATAGTTAGACCTAGCTAAGTTAAATAGGGATTTTATTACTTTGATCCATAAAAAGGATGATGCCACAGAGATGGATGAATTCAGGCCTATTAGTGTGGTGTCAACACCGATCAAAATAATTACAAAGGCACTGGCCGAAAGACTACAAAAAGAAGTACCCAACCTGATACATAAGAATCAGACGGTCTTCATTAAGAAATGATCAATTGTGGATACTTTCCTAGCCGCCAGGGAAATATTCATATTCTACACTTAAAGGCAAGTGCCGGTAGTAATGTTTAAAATCGATTTCAGAAAGGCATTTGACAATGCCAAGTGGAATTTCCTTTTAAAAGTTATTGAGGAAGGAGGATTCCCCCAATAGTGGATCACATGAATGCAACTGCTGCTGAGATCTTCAAGCTCATCTATCAAGGCAAATGGCCTGGATGGCCCCTTTTTTTTTCACAAAAAAAGTTAAGGCAGCAGGACCCTATTTATTCTCACAGTGGATGTCCTACAAAGAATAATTCAGAGCCTTCCTCACCACGGCGGCAAGACTGATGCTTACCACATTACAATTCGCAGATGACACAATCATGTTCTGCGAAGCTCATTCAACTTATCTCAAAGTGCTAGCTCTAACACTAGATTATTATGGCATGATGTCAGGGCTTATGATCAACAAGCAAAAGAGTGAGTTTTTCCACATAGATCTCCCAGAAGATCTGCTAGCACAGTAGCAATAATCCTGGGCTGCAACTGGCAGTTTCAACCCACAAAATACCTTGGTTTCCCACTTTCTTGCAAAAAACCAATAAAAATTGCCTACCTACCGCTAATACAGTTCACGTAGAAAAAATTGGCAGGTTGGAAAGGGAAGTTATTATCTTATGAGGTAGGATGGTACTCATATGGCCTGTTTTAATGGCTCTACCAACCTACTTGATGCAAGCATTTCTATTACCCAAAGGTATGATTAACGATCTAAATAGGGTCATCAAAACTTTCTTCTGCTGTGGGAATAAAGAGTGCTCCTCTGTGCACAACCTGGTCAGATGGGATAAGGTTTGCATGCCCAAGAAGGCCGGTGGACTAGGTATCCCAAACCTAGAACATCGAAATAATGCCACATTACTTACATCACTATGACAAATAGAGAATGGGAGCTCGCTCATATGGACGACCCTATTTCAGAACCTACATGAGTTCAGACAAGCGAACGATCTCGCGGCCATACCTAAGCATGTTGCATCTTACTTTACTAAGTATCGCCTAGAAAAACTATCTATATTTCAGGTAGGCATGAACAGGGGTCAGATACCTCCTAAATGGAGGTGGAACAAAAATGGAGAATTTTTCACTGCATTGGCATATAAATTCCTTACTTTTCCTGGCGTAATTAATACATGGTAGCGTAGATTTTGAAAAATCAAGGCGCCACGATTAAAATCTTTGCATGGCTGGCTATCCAAGATCGGATACCGACATACTCAAATCTCAATAAACGGTATTTTGTGGGGGCCCTCAATCTGCAATATGTGCAAACAGGACGAAGACACCACTAATCATATACTCAAGGATTGCCCGTTCACAGAGAGAATGTGGGCACATTTGACGGCCGATCTTGGCTCACGATTAGACTTGTTATTCTTGGTTTGATGATGTTTAAAATAATTTCATATTACTAATCATGTTCGAGTTTCTTATATAAGATTAGGAAATTATCAAGTTCGACTCAACGTGCAACTTGTTCATCTCGATCAGATCAGAAGTCGTCGAAGAGCTGCATAGCATTTTAAGTTTCAAGAATCGTTCGTGGCATT
Source organism: Juncus effusus (assembly GCA_027726005.1). Lineage (NCBI taxonomy): Eukaryota > Viridiplantae > Streptophyta > Magnoliopsida > Poales > Juncaceae > Juncus > Juncus effusus. The sequence goes on along the minus strand of CM050906.1, from coordinate 1,870,561 downwards.
CAAGAGTTAGAGCTCTTCTTTGTTTTGAGTTTGTTTTGTATTTTTGGGTTGATTAATTATACCAAAATCTAAAGAGAAAATCTCAGTTTCAGCCTTATTCCATTTTGACTTGGGCTGTGAATATTGATTCTATTGAGAACGGAATGATTCAGTTGGGAACGGAATATTTCTGTTCTATGAATAGTGATTTCGTTGGGCCTCCTTTAAAAGATAGCAATCCCCATTTCGTTTTCTTCATCAATTCTAAGCAATATTCTGAGTTTTTCTCTCTAGAAACAAGTCTAATTAGTCAAGATTTTTGTGAGTAACTTTGAGAGGGATTAGATCTTATTTGTTGGGTTATTTGATTGAAAGCGATTGGGTTGTTTAGTCTCGACGAATCGCTATGACTGTTGTAAAGCGATCGTGGAGTCGAGTCCTGTAAAACGCTATTTGGATTGGTGAATCAAGGAGCCGAAAGGCATACCCGGAGAGTAGGCACTCGTGAACGCAGCAAGGACTGCTAGCGAGAACGGGTGGTTAAGGCTATTGCAACCACGTTGCCGAATTTCGTCAACAGATCTGATGTTCGGTATCTTTTACTTTTACTTACTTAAATTTAAATTTAGTTTACTTGAATTAATTCAACCATCAACGAAAAGTTGAAAAGAAATAAAAAATTTAAAACCCTAAAAGTCAAATCCACACTTTCGCATAAAATTAGGCCTATTCACCCCCCCTTTAGGCCGTAATCGAACAATTTCAAATTCAAATTTGAAACAACGTGTATTTTCAATCCATGACGACGCTACCGATATATCGACTACAAGTCTTCTATCCGGAGAAACTTGACGGTAAAAATTGGAATATTTGGAAAAGATGCATGGTGAACATATTCGAGCTGCATGGTTTTCGTCAGGTAAATGAAAATGGTTTTACCATAGAATTTGTAAAAGACAGTATCACAGTTCGTACAGACTTGACCAAAATCAATATCACACTTGACATAATGGCACATAATTTAATACTCACAAATATGGTAAATAATTTATCGGTTATAACGGATGGTTGTATTAATTCCCATCAAATGTGGTGAGACCTCCTAAATCGATTTGAGGGAAATAGTCAAATGAAGAGGACCAAATTAATGGGACTCAAACAACAATTTGAATCTTTTCGGATGATCGAAGGTGAATCCGTCGAAGATATATACACTCGTATGTCGCATATTCAAAACGGATTCACCGCTTTAGGAGAGACCCTAACAAATTCTCGAGTTGTAGAAAAATTGATTAGGGTAATGCCACAAAGCTGGGAGGCACTTCGAGTTTCATTGGAGACGACGGTGACGCAAGAGATTGGCCTAGAAGACCTAATCAGTTACTTCCGGAACTACGAAGCCCGACAAGCAAACAGATTCTCAACCAACAACTGTAGCAATGCCAGCAATCGACACACACGATGCCGAGATGGCGTTTCTAGTAAAATGGTTCGATGATTTACGAGCACGTGAGAAACGGTTTAATGGCAACCGTCGATGCAACAAGATAGGACATATGATGGACAACTATTACACGCTTCATCCCGATCTTGCACCTTGAAAAAAGAAAGAAGATGAGCGACGAGAAGAACGATACGATGATTGAGATGAGAAAAGACGCAATGACAAGGGAAAGGACAAGAAGAAGAAGAAGTCAAGGAGCTACTCAAGTGACTCCTCCAATTCTGCCGAATCGGAATCCAACTTCGACCCAAAGATGGCGAACGTTGCTTTCATGGCTCTCGACAATGTGGATGAAGTGTGTGAACGGGCCATTCGAGAGATGCTTCGCAAACAAGGACGAGTTTCACCTCCTTCACCTCCGGCAGTATCCTCATTCGACGATGCATCATCTTCAAGTTCAGTCCGTGACAAGAGTCACGAGGTATTTCTAGACCATACTTTTGATTATGTTTTAGAAGAAATAAAAGTTCCAAGTTCAAAGAATTTAAACAATAATGTAGAAGTTGGAACAAGGGATAAATTAGTATAAGAGTTGGATAGGCTTCGGGAATCTCTTGTCAGTACTCAACAGATGCTAATCGATTCTGAGGCCTCGGTAAAGTCGTACAAGGCACAATTAAAGGAGTTTGGAAAAATGAAATTAAAAAATAATAACTTTGAATGTGACAATTTAAGAATAGAAATAAGTCATTTAAAAGTCAAACTTCAAAGTTTAAAAATGGAAAATAACTACCTCAAGTGCTCTTGTGCTAGAAATATCATAGATAGATTTGATTTAGACAAGATATTAATAGGGCAAAAACCAAATGACAAATCCGGTTTAGGGTTTAAGAAGGAAATCGGTTCTAAACCCGCTTCTTCAAGATCTAAAGATCAAAAAGCAAAAAGGGAGCTCAATCAACTAAAGAATGGTCGAGGAAGTGCATTTATGTATCGAGACTATTCTAAGGATAAAAGTTCTAAAAGTTAAACTTTTAAAAGTTCTAGCAACAATAATAGATTTCATTATTTTCACGATTCTAGGCAAAGACATGAAAATAACCTCAGTTTCACAACTGAATGATTTTATAAAAGAGGTCCAAATAGTTATTTTTATGAAATACTCGATACACATATACCGAGGAAGATTCAATTTAATGGAATGGAAAATCGAGCTCCCAAACATTTCACTAATACATATCAAAAACAAAACTTTTCAAAATCAAACAACTTTTCAAAATTAAATGTTTCTAGTGTCAAGTCAACTGATCCAAAGTTAAGGAAAGCCGAATTTTCATACCATTGTAACTCTCATTTTGTGAAGAGTACTGATAAGCCCTTGAGTCCTACTTGTACATTTTACAATTACTGTTTCAAAATTGGTCACATTTCCTAGGAATACCCTTTGCGCAAAAAAGTACTTCACCGAAGTACATGTGGTTGCGGAAAGATAAAAATGTTGAAAGCAACTCCTCATTAAATGATGAGAAATCGAAGTCCACCTAGATGATTCAATTTTTCCCCAATTTTAATTAACCATATTCTAAGGGGGAGTTGTGGTCAAGTTTTGCCTTGACTGATCTAACTTGTAGTCGAGAAACTTTTTATTTTAGATATAGAAAAATTGGATAACTTGACGGGAACCAATCGAGAAATATGGACAATCGACACGACTTTTATCATCCTGCAAATAAAGGACAACTGGAGAATTGGTCGAGTCGGCTCATTGGATTGAAGTCAATGATATTTTCGCCAAGTCAGTAGTATCTTCTCATATTATCCGACACTTGGTCGAGATTATGTAATTATTGTCAAAGCTTAATTCTCATATTTGTTTTCTCATTATAAATTATATTTCGGTGCTTTATGTCTTCTCCTCGATTTTCTTTTAAAAATTATTGTTTTGAACTTTATTTAAAAGATTATATGCACGTTTCAATAATATAAAAAAGATTTTTCAAAAGTGTAAAACTTTGATCATTTGTTGTGAAATTTTGTTTAAATGGGTTATTAGACTCGGGGAGAGCATCTATCTAGGGGAGCTTTGTTCTCTCGTTTCATGATCCTTTTTTGTCAAAAAAGGGGAGGAGATATGAAATGCTGTATTTTACGGAATTATTTTTAAAATCATCAAACGGGGAAGATTGTTGTACTCAGTTTGATGATGTTTAAAATAATTTCGTATTACTGATCTTGTTTGAGTTTCTTGTATAATTATTCAAGATTTTTGTGAGTAATTTTGAGAGGGATTAGATCTTATTTGTTGGGTTATTTGATTGAAAGATATCGGGTTGTTTAGTCTCGACGAATTGCTACGACTGTTGTAAAGCGATCGTGGAGTCGAATCTTGTGAAACGCTATTTGGATTAGTGAATCAAGGAGCCAAAAAACCTACCCGGAGAGTAGGCGCTCGTGAACACAGCAAGTGCTGCTAGCGAGATCGAGTGGTTAAGGCTAACGCAACTACGTTGCCAAAATTCGTCAATAGATCTGGTGTTCGATATCTTTTACTTTTAGTTATTTAAATTTCAATTTAGTTTACTTGAATTAATTCAACTATCAACTAAAAGTTCACAAGAAATGAAAAGTTTAAAATCCTAAAAGTCAAATTTACACTTCCGCACAAAATTAGACCTATTCAACCCTTTAGGCTGCAATCGAACAACAAGACTTTGGCATTGACTCAGTTCTTGAGTTTAGTCCAAGAATGGCTCCAAATTAGACAAGGACACACGTAGGAAATGGGATCAAGCGTGTCTGGCGGGAAGTTGGTGTGCATGGCTGGAACGTAACAATTGGGTCTTTAACGGAAAGGCATCGTTGGATTGAGCAGTGGCAACTAAGGCGCGAAATGAGCTCCTACTCTGGAGGGACACGGGCTAGAAGTATGGTAGATTAGATCTAGGAAGTAGGGGGGGAGTAGGGTGTGTTTAATTTGGTTGAAAATTCGGTGTAACTATTGTAACTACGAACGTTTAATATTAATATATTAAATAACAATAGGCCATCGCCTATTGCATTTCCCTAAAAAAAAAAAGAAGAAATAGTGTATGTAGGAGTATGACCTAATACAAAAAATTGCAATGTACAAATAAGATTGTACATCAATATTTTCCAAACGATTTGAAAATCATTAGCCCAGAACCTAGTACAAAACAATCCTTTATGTTTTTCGAAAATACAGATGCCATAACAGCGATGCAAAACTTAAACAATCATTTAAAAAGATGACTGAAGCAAGAGGTGTAAAAATCTTTATAAACCAGTGATAAAACCTAAAATTTGTATATATATATATATAATTAGAAATAATTATGAAATACTACAGATACAAAAAGAAATAGGATCCATTGATAATTTTTGCGTGTTCAGCATATAATTTATCAAAATATCATGTTGCCAATATACTGCGTTAATATTTTAACAATGGTACTAATAATATGGACAAAATGTAATATTAATTAGAAAAAAGCGTTTAATGTTTAAGCCCAAAATATTTCCTGAAAGAAAAAAATGGTAATAAAATAGACTAAATTTAAGTACCTAAATAGATATGATAAGCTTTATACTCGTGCATGCATCCATTTTGTAGAGGACCACTCATTTCCTTATATGATCGGACATCCACCTGCAAAATAATATTCAATTTTCCATTTAACAAATCATTTAATTTAATCTGTAATATTAATTCATAACGCTAATAAAAAGAAAGAAAGAAAAAACATACAAAATAAAATTTGGTACCAGTATTTTACTCAAAAAAAAAAAAAAATTGTACCAGTACAAATGAAATAGAACTAATATTGCAAGCTCGTTAAGTTCCCAATTCTCAAGCTAAATTACTAATTTGGTATGTCAATTTGAAATTCAAGTTCATTTAAATATCAACAAGAAAACCAAATCATGCAAGCTCCATTCTAAATTTATCCTTTATTAATGCACACAAAATAAATCAAACTATGCAAATTGGAAGAACTTAATTTAAGTTTACAAATCCATTTCATCCCCAGCCTAATTGGCCGACTAAATTAAATAATGAAAGCATGTTCATTAATTCAGCAACATAAACATATAAATAAGTAAATTAAAAAACAAAGAAAAATAACAGACCGTTTAGGATTAAAGGATCGATTGTGGCATTAGGTTTCATGCTGTGAAAAAGCAAAGCATCGCCATCTTTAGGTTTCACTCCGAATCCTTTTTTACCGCATTTCGACAGCTCATCGTGCCAGGTCAATGAACTGCTGTTTATTTTGGCGTCTCGGAATATTGGACTTTTTTAAATAACGTTCAAAAATATTTAATTCAAAAAATAACGCTTGACAAATTTACTCGCAAAACTAGCATTTCCGCCCACTGGTTCAGTGCGCAAAAACTTTGAAAAATTAAATTTCAAATATGAAAATGCTTAATTGGAGTTAATTTGGTGTTAAAAATGACTTTTGCAAGCCAGTTGGCGAAAGTGCTGATTAATTAATTTACCGAGAATTAAATATGGTTTTTGACGCAAAAAAATTATTTTTTTCCATGGGGTGAAAATATTGTAGCAATTTTTTTTTTTTTTTTACTTTTTTCACGTTTGCCCACTGGTCTGGCGAATGTGATTTTTCATTCATTTAGTCTCATATTAGCATTCATTAACCAAGCTAACAACTCTTGGTAGCATTTTCTAACTTTTGGCAGCTGATCTGACAAAAATTATGTATTTCCGCCCAATTAGTGGGAGAAAACGCTAGTTTTGCAAATAAAGAAAAAATTATTTGGAGGTTATTTAAGAAAAAGTCAGGAATATTGTCTAGCTCCCTTCTTCCACATCCGACCTAAAAATTAGAAAAAAAATAAAAAAAATTAGTAGGTCATAATACGTTGATATAGTTTTGGGTATAATTTAATTGTAAATTGAGGGTAACAAGTTGATTGCTCGCACTTTGTGCGACATTTTATAGTATTTGCAGTGGTATAGTATCAATGATATTTGTTTGTATGGTTTTTCATAATATTTTTAATGTAGCATATATTATATGATATTGTTTGTATGGTTATGTTTTAGTGTGAAATATAAGTTAATTTGACCAAGCAGCAAAATAAATTCAAGTTGCCATTGGATTATAGAAAAAAGGAAAGATCATGACCCCTAACCACCTAACTCATAACTTGAAAGTTTGGATGGTAAGTTTTCTATCATCTTTTTTGACATTATATCTAGTAAGTAGTAATTACATGTGGATTATCTTTACATAAAATTAAAATTGCACCATTGGATTCAAATCACATGGTTAGAATAAAAAAGACTAAAGTGACACTTTGTGGAGAAAAACCTGTAGCAAACCTCATTTAAAATTGTGAAATACTAATTTGACCAAGCAACAAAATATATTTTTTTTGATTTAAAGCAACAAAATAAATTCAAGTTGCCATTGAATTATAGGAAAAAGGAAAGATGAAACCACCAATCACCCAACTCATAACTTGAAAGTTGCATGGTAAGTTTTCTATCATGTCTTTTGACATTACATCTAGTAAGTAGTAATTACATGTGGATTATCTTTATATAAGTTTAAAGTTACACCATTGTATTCAAATCACAAGGTTAGAATAAAAACCACTAACGTGGCACTTTGTGGAGAAAAAACTGTAGCAAACCTCATTTAAAATTATAATATATAATAATATAATTAGGAAAAATTGAGGTGGGTTTAGACAATGGTGGATAGGTAAGGAAAAAAGAGAGGTCAAATTGAGGCTTAACTGGATGATAACTTGAGTTTTCATTGTAATTTAAAGTAAAAGATGAGACAAAATGGTATATAGGATACCATTTTATAAGAAGAAATGCCATTTTTGAACAAAGCAATTTCTATCTTGGCCTCACTGACTTACGAATTGCACTCTTTTCCAAAGATAATGTTTAAGCAATTTTGTTTCTCAATTATTTCTATATAAGTAGATTTGATGAAAGGAGGATAGTGGCTAACCAATTTGGGCTTACCAAAATAAGAACCCAAAATTTTATTTGGCAATTGTTGGTGCATGACACATCACCTTATACACGTTTTGAGTTTTAGATTTGATAAAACAAGTAATTACTTTAGGGTTTAGGGTTTGACTATTGTTGATACATTCATATTATAACGGTATTTGGTCCATGCATGATTTGTGTCTATAAATTATTCGCCATGCATGAAAACACACTGAGAGAGAGAGAGAGAGAGAGAGAGAGAGAGAGAGAGAGAGAGAGAGTTGAATATTGAGATAGAGATTTGAATACTGAGAGAGAGATGACGGAAGACATCAATGAGACGAGATACGGCGACGACTCGGTGAGGGGGTTCTGGAACCAATGGTGGTCCGTCCTCCTCGCTGTTTTCGTTGTAACCATGGTCCTACTTATAATATTCATTGCTGTGGAGTGCTTCCGCCAATGCCGTCAAGAGAGGCGGAATAGACGGGTTCATCCCGTCAATGATGACAATTGAGAAAGGTACGTTATTTTTATCTACAAATATAGTTTAATAAATTTTGAAGAGTTTGTTATCTACAAATATACTTTTATAAGTATTGAGGAGTTTGTTATGTGAAATGATGCAGCTGGAGAAGCAAATCAAGGCTTATGACAAACAGAGGAATTATGGTTTGCTGCAACATTTAGTCTTTTTATGGTGTCCTTTCTCAATTAGAGAGGGTTAAAAACTATAAATTATTATGTTGTTACTTCTATTTTATTTAGTCTTTTCAATCTCTTGATTATTTCGCTGTGTGCTTTGTTATCTGAGATTAAATAGTTTGTTTCTTTTATTGAAGAAATGATTGAACAGGAAAAGAAAATGAAGAGCTTTGTTTGTATGATCTGAGATTCGTGTAATGTGATTATACTACAATCTATATCAACTTGTCTTAACATCTAACTACAAAAATATTATATTCCATCTTGTCTTGTATTTAATTATCTTAATTTAGGGATACGTGTGATTTTGCAGCTTTTCTTGTATATAAAGCCCGGTAAACGTTTTTTTACCAAGCAAGTGCCATAAAGAATCCAAGAAAAAATATGGTCACACTAATTAGATGAAAATGTTATGGTCACATCTATATGTACTTAATGTAACGGGTCAGATCAGTTAAATTTTAGACCCGTTGAAAATTATTTCTATTATAAGTGTCACAATGAATCACAATAAAATCTGTCCCAGTAATTACATAAGACCAAATCTATGTATAATATTTAATGTGGTGGATCAATAATGATTCATTACATATAACAAACAGAACTTCCTTTCAAAGTATTTTTTCAATATATGAACTATTCATAATTAAAATCAGGGGAAAAATAAGAAGGCTTTCCTTTTTGTTCCATTATAATCTCCATGATTCCCTACTGATTTTTTTTTTTAACTTTTTAGTAGCAGTAAGTGGTTGTACTAGAACAGAGGATTTGGACTGTTGATGCAAAAAACAGTCTTTTGAAAGGATTGGACCTATTCAAGTAGTGGATTTTACTTCCAATCAGTAGTGTAAGGTACTTCCATTGGTTTCTTAAGGCTGAGTTTGGACGTGCATAAAAAGTTAAGTTTAGGATAGTATATTGGTAGTCTTTAGTATTTGCAAAATCCTAATGCTAAACAATTACAAATTTTAGTATGTAAGCAAAAGTAATATGTTTGGATGTAAATAAGTAAATTCGTAGTAATTTTTTTGTATGTTGTTTTTCTTCATAAGTCCCAAACAAAGCAACAATTTTTCCTCATAAATACTTAATTAAAATATTAGAATTTCCCATTTAAGCAATTATCAAAATATTAATATTAAAAAAAAATAGTAAAACTTTCACGTCCAATCACTATTCAAAACATTACAACTTTCCCTTATAAATACTAACCAAAATATTACTTCCCCTTATAAGTACTAACCAAAATGATGCAATTTGTGCTTACAAAATACTAACCAAAATATTATAATATTAATAATTATATAAAGCCTCATAAGTTCATTGACCATCAATTCTTACTCTAATCCAAGGACCCTTATATTCTTCTTTCACATGAATAAAAATCTTCATAATTTTTTCATTCATTAGAAAAAAAATTTGTTACTTTATCATACTCTTCAAATGAAAATTCATTTAAACGATCGAATAAATCTATTGCATTCTTAAAGGAGTACTTATTCTCTAACTCGGCTGGTTTGTTTTCCACCTCAAACCGTTTACTTTCTAGCTCAGCTCATTTGCTTTCTACCTCGAGCCGCTTGCTTTCTACCTCAGCTCGCACACGAGAAGTTTCATCTTGTCTTTTCATTTCTTGTACATAAGTATCCATCTCGATTCTTTTCATCTCTATGTAATCATCGCGGAAGCTCGAATTTTCTTTCCGTTGCCTTGTGCGCTGCGAGGGAACTTCTGCTTGAGAAGTAGGTACTTGAGGAGAAGTAGGTACTTGAGGAGAAGTTTCGACTTGTGAATTGTCATGTACTTGGGTGTGTGGAGCAAAATTAGGCTCTTGAATAGAAGGAACAAAATCAATGAAAAGAGGCTCACTTTCTACAAGGATAAGAGGCAAACGCTGAATGGTTTGGCGGGAGAGTGAAAATTTTTGGCGCTCTTCATTTACTGAAAAATACTGACCAAAAAGGTCAGTTTTTGTTTGTCCATTTTTTATACAACTTTTCTAAAAAAATCCTAAACTAAATTTCCTCTAGTATTTACTAACTGATGATCCAAACTTGCATTTTGAAAACTTTAGTATTTTTTTTCCTAACCTATCTTATACTGAACTTTTACCGATCATCCAAAACTCAGCATAAGTAGTTGTTTGTTTTTTTATTGTCTGCCATTTCAGTTTTAAATAAGACATAAATTTATAATCGATTAAGCACCATCAATTTCTTACCATTCGTGCAAAATGGAATTTCAGATCTCAATGATTGGGATTTTTGTTCTCGACGGTGCAATTTTTTTTTTCTGAGGTTCAAAATTGGCTAGCCTGTGTAAATGAAGAATAGGCGTTTCTTAGTTAAAACTAATCTGTAGACTTAGGTTCTATCTGCATGACTTTCATTTACAATTACTTCAATACGTTACATTACTTATTTGTTCTTCCGGACCTAAATTTTTTATATCAACTGTTTTCATTTTAATCACAATTGTATAATTTTAATGAATACATATAACAATTGACCAGAAAAAAAAAACTAATTATTTCTTATTGATTTTCCCCTTTGTTAGCATTAAAAGTCTGCAGCACACAACAAAAAAATCGGGCTGATCATTAGGGGTGTTCATTCGGTTCGGTTTATTCAATTACCGAACCGAACCGGCCAATTTCGGTTAATTCGGTTCGGTTCGGTTCGGTTTAAAATTTTGTGTTATTCGGCTAATCCGGTTCGGTTCAGTTTTGGTTTCGGAAAAACCGAATAAACCGAAGCGACCGAATTATATGTCAAATTACTCATTTATATTGATTTGATCTTAATTTCTTAATTATGCATATTAATATTAATTAGTATGATCATTGTTTAGTATAAAAATATTAATTTTGATGTAACATTGTTTATATTTCTTGTTAATTCGTTCAAACCGAATAAACCGAATTAAAATCCGGTTTATTCGGTTCGGTTCAAAATTCGGTTCTCATTTTTATTCGGTTCGGTTCGGTTCAAGTCTAGTTCGGTTCGGTTAAATTCAGTTTGGTCTTATTCGGTTCGGTTTGAACCGAACCGACCAAATGAACACCTTTACTGGTCATGCAAAGAAATAGTACTTCTAGGCTCCGTTTCGATGTGGGATAAGAGAGGTATAATTTAATCTAGGCGTAAGGACTTATCCCTTCTTATTCCTCAATTTTAGAATGGTGTTTGGCAAGATGATAAAAATATGAAAGAGAATAGTGTTGAATTTAAAAATATAATAATTTATAATGACCAAAATGCCCTTATATTACAACATGATATGTACAATGAAAGATTTAATTATTATTATATTACATATTATGTAACGCTTATAAATTTGTATATAATTATGATATTCATTTATATTTTAAATTATTAGTATTTTAGAATATAATTAATATTTTAATGCATTGTAAAGTTATTTTAAATGATATATTAAATCTATGTTTAACAAGAATTATTACTTAATAATTTAATATGTTATTCAATTAATAATTTAGTATGCTATTTAATTAAAAAATTATTATTTTATTTATAATTATATAAATTTAATAGTTAAATTAAATAATATTAAGTTAATTAAACTAGATTATATTATATTATATTTAACTAAAACTATAATTAAATATATTTAATGAAATTAAAAGTTAAATACACTTAATTATTGGTATTATTTTATTTTTTAATTATAATTTATATTTGAATATTATTACTAATTATATTGTTATGTATTAATTATTACTAAAATTGTTTATGACTTATTTTATATATTATTTATTTATATTTATTTACTTAGATTATGATTAATTATATAATAATTAATTATTTAAAATTAAAATATTACTTTATTAATATAATAATACTATAACGATAATATATAAGTTATATATATATATATATATATTAAAATATTAGTTTATTTTATTAATTAATATTTTGTTACTATATTGAAAATTAAATGTAGTTAGAACTAGAGCTAACAAAAAAAATAAAACAACTTAAAGTGAGGATATTGTCGGAATAAACTAAGGTATAAAAGTTGGAGTAATCTTATACCACCTAATTGTTGGTATAAGCTTATACCTCTTACACCTTTCTATTCCTCCAATTTTTGATAATGTTTGACAAGGTATAAGAAAATAAGTTGTTTATTTTCTTTCTTATCCCACATCCAAACGGGACCCTAAGATACTACACTGAAAGTTTTGAAGAGCCCTATTTTGCCCTTTTTCCTGTTTTTATACAATATTATGTATTTCTATTAGTTAGTTGTGGAATCAAGCTTTGTGAAAAGCTGCAATAGAATTGGCTTGACGTGACCTCCTATGAAACAAGGATCTTACACGCACTTATATTCAACATTTTGGTCAAAACATGCATGTGTGTTTAAAATCTTATTAATAATATCAAGCTCATTGGTTTGTTAGAGATATGCAATTTTAGCTAAATTCTTTGACTAATAGTCGTAAAAATGTCATTAATATATTAACTTTTCATAGGCGGTTGAATACGGTCAAATAATTGAAACACTTGGCATGGACAAATCCAGCAATGGAAGAGCAACCATCAATGACTTAGTTTTAATGCTTAATTCTCGGCAAGATTTGGAAATGAGTTTATAGTCTAATTGGTTAAGATATTTATATGTGTAACAAGAAATTATTGATTCAATTTCCGACAAACACAATTTAATATATATTTAACAAAGTCTCTTAATCCAATAAGTTAAACATAAAAAAAAAAATTCTCAGCAAGATTTAAGGGGAATGGCATTTGACGTGTCTCCAATAGATTGGGTGGATTGAAACTAGAACAAATACACATTTGTTTGTCATGTTGGATGAAAATGAGCAAATAAGCTCATCACCCGGGTTGCATGATCAATAATTGAATCAACTTATGAAAAGAACCCGGAGTGTTAAAGTACGTTGAAAATGAGTAATGGTAACTGTGATGAATAAGGATTCGCGACAAATAATTTCAGTCGGAAGTTGCTACCATTAGGATATTGCCTCTTGACGATGCATTTATTTTTGGGAAAAATGAAAATCACGTCACTGTTGGGGACTCCCCGCGTGCGACACGTCATGCTGAACATCGTGTTTCCCCGCTGTCGGAGCATCCTAATTTCTCCTGCTGTTCCCTTCTTCTCCAGAGCGACGGGTCTGATATATATTGTTTTATCGACTTAAGAATTTGTTATATATATATTGTTTTGTTTGAAATAGATCATACTTATATAATGTTATAACATATATATTACATCTTACACTGTTATATATAATGTCTTCTGTCTGAATTATATATCGCTATATATATACTATAATGTTATAACAGATTTATGTACTATTTTCATCTGAATTATATATACTGTTTTATCAGAACATATACTGATATATATATTGTTTTGTCTGAATTATAAATTTTCTATGTGTGTATATATATATATATATATATATATATATATATATATATATATATATATATATATATATATACCGTTTTGTCTGAATTATATCATATCTATATACTGTTTTCATATGAATTATATATACAGTTTTATCATAAAGATATATTATATATATAGTGTTTCTTGTCTGGTTTATATATTGCTATATATATACAGTTTGTTTGAATTATATAACATCTATATATTGTTTTCGTCATTGCGCTTCTGTTTTCAGATTGGAGCAGCTAACTCCATCCGTCATGCTCCCGTCGCTACATATTCGGATGGGAGACGGTGAGGTGGAGCTCCGTCGTGCTTTAGCTGACGTGACGCCTGCCACGTCAGCCGTCGTGCACAGGTCGCCCTCAAAAATGGCATACAATATCAGCACCCTTATTTTTGTGAAGCACTGTATTGCGGACTTTCTATCTTGGGTATTCTGTTGTATGTGTATTTTGGATCACTGTTAACTTTTTTATACGTCAAATGTTACTGTAACAATTTATTTCAAAAGTAGATGACTCTTTTGTATCTCATTTTACATGTGAAATAAATAGAACAATGCATATCATGTTTAAAGCCCATAATTCTTCAGCTTATTTTCTTACACGTGAATTAAATTGAACAAAACATATCGGGAGATTTGTTCTCTCGATATTTCTGTCTCCTATCCTCACTCCACACTATTCCTCGCTCTTCTCTCGATTCAAAGAAACCCTAACTCCCTGTTGTATTTCTCTAACTCCACACTATTCTCAACTCGAATGTTGCTGTCACAGCTTAATCGAATTTAAACAAAAAATCATGAAATTAAGAAGAAAAAGATTGATTCTTGAGAATAAAGTGATACTGAATAAATTCAAAGAGAAAATAAAAATAGGGTTTCGATTACAAAAAAAAAAAAAAAAAACTAATCCTATTTTAGTTGCATGCGACTGGTTTGGTCTCATGATTTGGTTTGTCGCCAAACTGGCACATGACGTCAAAGGAGCGGTTATTCTGAGTACTGCCACGATCATTTTCTCGACCTCGTCCATGACCTCGTGAACCGCATTAATTGCGATAATATTGTGCCGCAAAAACTTCAGAAAGAGTTTTAAAATTTATTCTGGGCCAGGGCCAAAAATAGAATTAGGCTGATTAAAAGCGTTTAATTGTTGGCCCATAGTAGTTTGTTGGTTGTGAATTTTGGGCCCATTAATAACTGGGATTTCATTTCCAGACCCAAGATCCGGGGATCCATTTCCAAAAGATTGGTTTGTTGAAGAAGTTGAGTCTGAGAGAGAGCAAGAGGGTGGATGGCTCGAGAAATTATTATTTTTTTTTTTTGAAGGAACGACGCAAGGTGCGTTCATTCATTTCATTGAAATAAATTGAAAAAGAGTTTTACATAGTATAAGATTCAGAAAACAAAATATTCCAGCAATCCTATTTGTCCTATATTCTATTTGCCCTAGTACCGTTTGGCCCAAGTTGCTCCTTCATCTGCCGCCTTACGTGCTATCTGTAGCGGCGACTGATTAGTCTTCTGGAAGATCCTTGAGTTACGTTCCTTCCATATGGTCCAAATTACTGCTAACCAGAGTGTATCCCAAATTTTACAAGCATTAGCCGGTTGTCTTTTCCGGTTTCAGGTTCAGCAAGTTAGTAGATCCCCGGCGAGGATGGTCTTTCTGGGTGTATGAGCATAACGGTCCACTAGTTTGCATGTTGTTTTCGTGAAGGAACATCGGACGAAGAGGTGGTCTCTTGTCTCATCTGTTGCATTACATAGGGAGCATTTACTCTCGTGTGGCCAACTCTTCCTTCGTAACAATTGAGCCGTATTTAGTCTGTTATGTAATGCAAGCTAGAAGAAGATTTTCACCTTGTTGGGTACTTTTATTTTCCAAATCTGAGTTCTCCATTGTTTAGTAATTCCCAGTGCACCTAGAAACTTGTATGCGGAACGAGATGAGAATTCTCCATTCGGCTCCCACCTCCACTTTTGAACTAAGCCATTGAAGTCTCTAACCGTAGAGGCATTATACTCCGGGAGTATCTGCATGATTTCTTTAGCAAAGAATGATTGGGAGGAGGGTTTAGTGTTTGCGAGTTCATTGGTTGAGTTAGCCCCATATGGATTGTGTACACATTTCTTCCAAATGCTATCTCGGTTCATGTCAAGCTTCCATAACCATTTGGTAAGTAGCGCAATGTTTTGCGTTTCTATATTGGCTATGCCGAGTCCCCCATACTTCTTTGGGAGGCAAACCGTTGCTCAATTCAGGAGACAGTTCCGGGATTACATTTCTCCGTTCCTTTCCATAGGAATGATCTAATACACCGGTTCAATTCATTGATGTACCCCTTTGGTAGCTTGACTAGTTGCATAACATGCACCGCCATTGCGTCGAGCATAGCTTTGATGAGAGTGAGTCTTCCTCCCATTGAGAGAAATCTCCCTTTCCAAGAGGCTACACGATCTTGTACTGCCTTAATTAGGAGAAAAAGTACACCTTCTTTGGCTTCTTCGTTGTCAGGGGAATGCCTAGATACGTGAGCGGTAGCGAGCTTGGTTTGCATTTTTAATATATCTTTGATTATTTGGATATGGGTATCCGGAATCGCAATCGGAACGAATGAACTCTTTGTCCAATTGATATGTAAGCCCGTTAACTCCTTCAACATGTCAAGAGATAAGGTTAAGAGTCTAAGATTCATGGGGTGTGCCTCCATAAATATCACCGTGTCGTCGGCATATTGTAGCACTTGTGTTCCAACTTGAAACACCTTTTGTAGTATTGGTTCGATCTTGGCCAAAATGTCTTGGAGTATGTCTACTGCCAGGTCAAAGAGAAGTGGAGATAGGGGGTCTCCTTGACGTAGTCCACATCTGTGAGAGAGAAAGGAGATAGGGATGCACTCGTTTTCACGTTCGAGCTTGAGGAAGTTAGCATGGTTTTAATCCAAGATATCCACTTAGTTGGAAAGTTTTTTAGCTTCAAGAAGGTTGTAAAGGAATTCCCAAGAAAGATTGTCGAATGCCTTACGAAAGTCAACCTTAAACATAACCGTGAGAACTTTTTTCCTTTTATAGAAGCTAAGATACTCTCTTGTTACTGCTACCGAGTTTGCAAGAGATCTTCCTTTAAGTAAAGCTGTTTGGTTATGGTGTATTAGGCTCGGGAGGAAAGGTTGTAGACGGTCTGCTAAGATTTTTGAGATGATTTTGATGGGTAAGTTAATGACACATATCGGTCGGAAATCATCTACCGTTGTTGCCATTTGCATTCAAGCTCATTTGAGTGTGATGGACAAATTCTCTAAGATCGACATGTTTCTTGAGTTCCATGTGCGAGAGGAACCTTTTCTCTTCCACCCTATGAAGGACTTGGATTTTCTTTTTGGCTGACTTGAGAAGTGGTTCTCGGTTCTCAAATTTTTCTTTGGCCCAACTATCTAGCTTCTGCCGAGTTTTGTTCAATTTGACCATAAAATATTTTGCAGAATTGGTGCTAACTGAGATATATTCATCCAATAAGTTGAGAAGATTCCTTGGCTTCTGTATGGAACAACCAGTACTGTTCAAATCTTTTAACTCTAAGAGTGAGAGGGGCATGCTTGTTAATGGTGAGCTTTAAGGGGATGTGATCCGAAGTAGTATTAGGGAGGTCTATCATGAGAGGATTGACATTCAATGTCAAGAAATCTTGAGAGATTAGCGCTCTGTCAAGTTTTGAAAATGTGGGTTCTGGCCGTTTGTTAGACCATGTGAACACCCTTCCATTGAGAGGGACTTCAAGGATGTTGAGCTGGTTTATAGTGTTATTAAAATCTAAAATTTTATTTGGGGGATGAGCATTCCCTGTGGACTCATCTAGACTTCTTATCATGTTGAAGTCTCCTAAGATGATCAATGGGAGATTAAGAGATGAGTTAATGGATACGAGTTCAGAAAGAAAATCTTTTTTAAGAGACTCCTTTGTCGGTCCATAAACATTGGATAATAGGAATTTAAACCCCGAGGTGAGAGAGAAAACGTTGTTGAGAGAGTAGTCGAGAGAGAAAGATTGTTCGTATTTGAAGGCATCGAACCATGCCGTTAGGTGGCCTCCTCTAGAGCCATTTGCATTCTTAAAAGACACACCTGTCAAGTTAGGAGGGCATACCTGTTTCATGTGAAAATAAGTAGGAGAGTCCCACTTTGTTTCTTGCATGCAAACTAAGTTACAAGAGGCATCCCTAACCGATTCCTTGACAACCTTATATTTCTTTCGCTTGCCAAGACCCCTAACATTCCACGACAAAATAGAAAGAAAATTAAAAAGTCTTACATGCATTACAACACAAATAGAATTTTAACAAAATAGCGGGGACTCTCTATAGCCTATCTATGGCTAGTGACGGAACTCGGTCTTGTTCTCATAGTCGACCTGATCCAGGTTGTCCTCAAAGTCAAAGCGGAGATTCTCATCCTCCCTGACTGGCGCTGATACAAAGCCACAAACATTGTCATTATCAGTATTGTTATTTGCTTGGTTGAGTTTCAGTTGGCAAGTCCCAATAATTTTCTTTTTCTTTTTTAGTTTTTGTTGCGCATTTATATTATTTGGCCTTGAATTTACAACTCTCTGCCTTGAATGATTTAATTATAATTTGTTAGGTACTGAATTGTTCAATGGAGGTTCATTTGCCTCATTTGAATTTCGTTGAATTAAATGAGAGTTTGCATACCAGTTAGCCTTTGAACGTCCAGCCCCATTATTACCATTATTTTGTTCAAAGTTTGACAGCCCACATAATTTTTGAAAGTTTTGGACTGAAGTTTGATTAATTGGTTTTGGGCTCTCGGCCTCTTTAGCTAGAAGACAGAATATTTGTGGCTTGATTGGGCGTACAAAAGTTGGGGTTTTTCTTTTTGGGCTTATTATTTTTCTTAACGGGTATCAATTGCGATCCATCATAAAAGATTACAGTTTTCCTAACCCGGTTAGACCTTCTTACAGCTAGAAGTGTGTTTTTTGACAGATGAGGGGCAAATAAGATGGGTCTTGTTCCTTTCTTTTTAAAGAAAACTCTGCTGGAAGAAAGAGAAGATGAGTGGGTACCTTTTGTTGTATTTCCCTGGTTAGAACGTGCTGAACCTTTAGAGCTTTCCTCGTCAACAACTTTTTTCCTTTCTGCTCCCTAGTGAAGCATGCCCGGAATCTTCTTTCTCCAGCTGTGTGCCCACTTGCATTACCCTCTTCATCATCCTGGGACCGGTCTATACGGTCCGCCTCATTCTGAGCACCTTCCCAATTTGTGAAATTTCTCCGTTTCTCATCGGAATCAGGCCTGACGTTGTGGTCAGAGTTTCTTTGCACAACAGAGCCCTACTCACTGCTGCGTTGGGCCTCACGCCTTTCTTTCTCTCTGCCTGGCCCCACCAGCAGTACAGGTTCTGTGTCAGGAAACCCAGCAGCTTGATTTTGAATTTTCTGTATCATCTCCTTTGACCATGGCATACCATCGGCCAAGAGACGCCACTGCGGCGGACCGGTGGTGCCGGGAATTGGGAGAATAGATTGCACCATTTTAGAAATTATCTCAGGAATTCTGCTCACCGAGTGGTTGGAGAAAAGGAGAGGTGCAAGTACACCCTTCGCCTGAGAAGGCGGAGCTTGAAACCAGAGTTCTTTTAGAGGACCCCTCCAATCAGAATTCAAGGTGATATTCACGTATTGTTCCCTTATTTCTGATGAAGTTGTCGAATTCTCACTTTCCACCTCATGTTGTAGTGGTTCCCCTTCCCCAGTAACCAGCCGAGGAAAGTCTTTCTCTTGCCATGACTCTTTAACTGCCTCAAACAATGCCTCAGTCGGCATAGTGTCTTTAGGTAGGTAGAATAGTGTCGGTTTCAATTACCCCTTTAACTTGGACTCTCATCGATTTCTCTAGACCAGCTGATTGTAATTTCATCGATTTGGGGGTGAAGTTCAAACTTGATGTGGCGAGTACGATCCGGAGTGACTCCAAGGAAGTGAGATTTCTCAATGGTGCATGATCGATTACCACCCCATAGGTGCTTGTGAGCGTGTCCGGATCGTCTTCTTTCCATGTGTGGTTTGGGAGGTCCCAAAGATCAATCCACATTTTATATTGAAATGTCACCGGTGTGGCACCAATTGCATTGGTCCAGGGGTAACTTACAAAGTGGGCTCGCCGGAGAGAAGCCACGTGATTGTTAAGGTACTGAGTTCTATGGATGGAGATAATTGGAGTAAGTACCTGTTACGTCCCCAGTAGGTGAGAACAAACGGGTCTTGCCAGTCCACCGTCCTTTGAACAATGAGTTCGAGCACGTTGAGCTCGTGGTGAGGGACTAGCTTGGCGTCAATGACGATTGCCCTGTCTAGTTCAGCAAGCTCTCTCTGACGGGCCTCCGTGTGCTATAGGAAGATGGTGTTGACTTCTGGCCGGTCTTCCGGCATCGCGTCCTCTCCGAGGAGCCCACGTGACTTCATCTCTGTAAACATGCCCGGGTTTCATGCAATTTATGCAGTTTCTTTGTCCTTTGCAGTCTTCTGTGTTGTGCCCATAGTCGAGGCATTTTCGACACCTTCCTATCCAAGAGGGGTGTAGAGGGTCCGGTAGGTACACTAGCTTGATGGACGGTGCATGGAGCAGAGGAGTTATGGCGAGGCGGCGGAGGCTGCCTATGTGTCGCGTGTTGATTGTTGTTGCGAGGTCCAGTATTGTTGATGTTTGTACGGCAGTACTGCATGTGGCGTGGGTATCGAGGGCGACGGTCTTCTTGGTTTGGGCGAGGGTTTGGATTCCTGTTGAGTGGGCGGCGGTGTTGGTAGTTAGGTCTACCATTGTTAGGCCTGCCATTGATGGGTTGTTGGTCGGCACGGCCATTACTGGTGAAGGTGGGAGGTCTCATGTTTCTAGGGAGAGAAAGAGTGTTTGGGTTTTTATTTTGCCTGAAGGGCTGTTTGTGGGAGAGGGAGGCGTTCTTATTACCTACTGATTCCATTTGTCGATAATACTCGCTTTGATACCATAATAGAAATAAGAAGGAGATTAAGAGAAGATTTGTATTATATTTTTGCTTGATTACATGAGATGTTTACATGGTTATTTATAATAATGAAACTAGCCGTTAAGAACTCAATTAGGATTTGAGTTTTTTATCGTGCAATCCCTACAATTATAAGTTGGTACAGTTCTATCTTGAATTTTATGTACAAATACTTATTATTTAAACTATCCTATTACAGCCTAATACAGAACTAACTCCACCCAACTCTCATGGTCATGGGTGAGTTTGAACTGAGTCTTCTTCTACATTTCAGCATGAACAGCATGAACTGAGTCCTCTTCCTTTATATTTCAGCGTAAGCGTAACTGGCAGTCTCCAGCCAATCAATCCTTTAATGAGCCTTCTTGATCCGGCCCATTTTTCTCAATTTAACTTGAAGCTTTAAAGCCCTTCTTCTGTTTCAACTGGCAGCTCATCTTTCCAACGGTTCCTTCCTCATCTTGCTTCCTTAACAGTTGCACTGACGTCGCCGGCCTGAAAAATGGTGAGATTTGTTCATCTAATTTGATCTTTTTTGGGTGATTTAATATCAGTTTCTTACAATATTTCTTCTTTTTTCAACAGGGAATGGAACTATGACGATATTTCCAATGGAAAATACAATCGTATTTACTTAGTGGTAATGGTAAATGCGGGCTGAGACAAAGATTTGGCTCATATTTGCGTGCACATGATGGAGTCCTTTATCAAAAAAGGAGGTGAGGTTGGCATATTCATGACGATAGATCTCTCCTAGCCCTCCAGGTCAGCAACCGAACATTAATTCATTAGAATTTATTATAAAACATTAATTATTTACAATTTGCGCAGTTTTTATGCTTTCATTTTTGGTTTTTATTGGCTTGGTTTATCTTTAGTTGCGCAATTTGAGGGTTAAATTGAGGTTGATTTATGTCAAACTGATATTAATTGAATAAAATATGTTGTCTCTACACTTGGCCGAATCTGGACAGTAGAACAAAAAGTCATTTTCTATCTGAATAAGGGTCGAGTAAGCAAAATTCGCTCAGAAGATCTATTTGTCAACAACAAGGCAAATATTTTACAAAAAGAAATATTGTAATTGGATAAAAACTTAGAGAGATCGAAGCGTTCAAAGTTGGAGTCAGAGAAAAAAACATAGGCTGTTTTTAACCGACCTATGGTAATTTAGGGACTTCTTCAATTACGGGCGCAATTTTTGGCTCATTCTTTTTTCTAAGACATGCAAAATAACAATAACCTTTCTTTTCCTACCCCTCACGTGTGATGAGATTTGAAAAAAAAGTTGATAAATATGTTCTCTCTCCCCTTGGCCGAATCAGGACTGTAGAACAAAAAATCATTTTCTATCTGAATAAGGGTCCAATATGCAAAATTCGCTAAGAACATCTGTTAATCGACAACAAGGAGAATATTTTGCATGGTTTTGTGAAAATAACAAAATATTTTTTTTCCACGTATTGTACCTCAATTCCAGTTTTTTGGTATTGTGAAAATCATTAACAATGGAGGATTTTCCATGTATTAGATTTTAATTTTTGTGGTCTTGTAAAAAAAAATTCAAATTTTGTTTTTCCCATGTATTAGACTTCAATTTTTGTGGGTTTGTGAAAATATCAAAATATTATTTCTTTGTATGTATTGTATCTCAATTCGACTTTTTTGGTATTGTGAGAATCAATAACAATGGAGTTTTTTCCATGTATTAGATTTTAATTTTTGTGGTTTTCTAAAAAACGGGGTAACGATTGAATCGATTAATCATTTTTGTTGTACGTGAAATTTACTTAACTCCTTATTTTTCATCTACTTTTGAGCCTCCTCAAAAGACCGCATCATCACTTTTATCTCGACCGTTAGATCAATTTTTTTTGTCGAATCTTAGCCATTCATTTTCTCAAATTTATTTATATTTTATGGCAATATTTATGCAGTTATTAAAACATAATCACATGATTGGTTGAATTGGTGTTTTGTGTTCCATACTTGATTTAGTGAAAACCATTGTGAATTTGTTTGTGACCATCAGATCTTAATCAGATGGTTTCAATTAATCATGGTGCAAAGTTATGTTCAATTATTCATACCAATAGTTAATGAAGAATTCACTCATTAAAATATAAATAATTTTTCTTTTTTTTTAAAAAAAATTATAATTCCTAATGAAATATTTTATTTCTAATGTTAAAATCGTCAAATATAAATTTGTTGGAATTTTCTCTACTCATTAAAATAAAAATAATTTTTCTTTTTTTCTTTAAAAAATTATACTTCTTAATGAAATATTTTATTTCTTATGTTAAAATCATCAAATATAAATTTGTTGGAATTTTCTCTTTATTTTGAGTCTCATATTGTTATGGTTTTTTTCTTGCTAAAATATGTGAATATAGACTATATGAATTAAGATGTACAAAAATGATATGCTCATTAACTTATACCTTATACCTTATTTTTCATGTCTCCTTAAGAATTCTCAAGAGACCTATTGTCAATTTTATCTCGGCCGTTGGTTCATTTTTTTTTTTGAAATCTTAGTTTTTTATTTAAATTATTACCACAATATCACATAAAGACATATTGTTATGATTCGAATTTCATTTTTTCTTGATAAAGTATGTGAATATAGCTAGACTATATAAAAGAACATGCAATAAAATGATAAATATATTTACTCTTATCATATTCTTTTATTCCTCTTTAAACATTCTCAAGAGAACTATTATCAATTTTTCCTCCGCCGTCGAATCAAAATTTTTATTAAATCTTAGCTTTTAATTTCAATTATTATCATAATATCACATGATTAGTTAGATTAATGTTCAGTGTTATATCTCCGTTATGTGAGAACTATCATCTCAAACAAAATTTCAGAATATTGAAAACTATATTATATTACTTAATGTATTATGGATTTCATAATACGATATGTGTAATCCATACCATTTTAATATCTAAAAAAATAAGAAAAATAACGGTGACAAATTTTTGAAGAAAATGTGTAATGCTATATTTTCCTATATAGTATACATATTTTTTTTTTCCATATATATAATATTAAATATAATTATTATTTTTTTTTTTTTAAAGTTAATCATCTATTATTTAATCTTATGTAGTTTCAATTAAAATCTTCGAAATAAATTATCTTGCATTTTATTTTTTCTAATCTCATTCATCTAAGACTGATTAATATTTAATTTATTTTTCTAATATAATATACCAAGACATAATGACATAAGAAAATCAAAGACAACAATTTTGAATTCTCATATATTATTTATGTATTATGAATTTACAAACTTTAATTTTGAATTTTCATAATTACAAGTTATACATTTTTATATTGAAATAACTATTAAAATTGAAATACTCGCCACGAAGCGCGAGCATTATCCTAGTTAATTTCATGACTTGGTTGAGTTGTTACTTTCAAAGATAAAATGTAAAATAATTTAATTGTTTATAAATATTATTTATTTAGGGTCCATTGGCAGCAGCGACTCTTCAATTACTAACAAAAGAAGATTTAAGCAAGATGTATTTCCGCGAATTTAAAATGATAGAAATAAATGGCTTCCAATGACACCTCACATGTACCGGGTAATTAAAAAACTATTATATTGGCTTATCAAAAAAATTTTAAAAATGTCTTAATTGTATAATTAAAAAATATCAAAATTTAAAAATAAGAAAATTTAAAAATAAAAAAATAAAAAATTGATGCAGGTATTTTTTTTTTTTTTTTTTGCAGTTGAGGCATAATGAAGGGGCTTTTTTTGAAAATTTTCAGATTACTTTTTTAAACAATGTAAATACACAGGAGAACTAAATCAACCATAACTAGTTATACATTTTCTAATTAAAAAAATCCTATAATCTAATTAATTATTTTTTGGAGAAATTTGCAAAAAAAGCCCTACATCATGCCTAAATTGCAAAAAAAAACTACATTACACCTAAATCGTGAAATGCAAAATCCTACATTCTTCAAAAACATGAAGAAATGGTCCCTGCCTTTTTTGAAGGTTTTGTTTGCTGTTTGAAATTTTCAATAATGTAGTTTACTTCATACGTAATGAGCCATTGGCCGTGTTACTAATGTGATGTGTTAAATTATGAAGGTATCATTTCATTTGTACTATGTCAGTACAAAGACACCCTTCTTTTCTAATTCTTCGGTCTATTAGCTTGGTACCGGTTTTGGGTGCCTTAGCTTTCATAAGTGACCAATACCTAAAATTTTATAGTTTTCTCCTTAGTTATGCTCTTCAACTGCTTGAATGACATTTCATCAGTCAAGCACTGAATGTAACTTGGCTCACTAAGCACATCACAGATATAATTTGTCTATCTATATATGAGAAAAAAGTGAAATTTATCACGCCTATTTTTATTTTATGCAATATTGTAAGTGTATCTAGACATGTAATTTATCACTGAATGTACAACAATGAAATTAAATATGTATTTTTTTCTACTTTGTAGAAGATTGTAAATGTGTCCTTTCTATCTGGTGCCCTTGGAATGAATGTTAGGGTAGTATGCAAGTTGGAGTTTCGTCTATGATACTCCATTCTATTTTTTACTTTTTTAGACAGATTTAATCTTTACCATCCAAATTAATAGGGATATTTTGGGTATATATAATATTAATTACATAAATAGTTTTTTTGAATGCTAGCTTGAGGATTAATTACAGAGATGTTGTTTTCAAATTTATACATCTTTCTTTCTATAGATGTCATTTTCTTTCTTTCTCTATCGTATGCCCACAACCAATATTTGCTCTTTTCCCTCTTTCGTTCCCACACTGTTCTCTTTCTTGTATTTCTCAGCCTGATGCTTCTCTCCATCTCTCCGACAAAATTAATCTCTCATGAAAATCAACCTTAATTTCACTTTAAGAATACTAAATTAAAGTTTATGTGATTTCTTTCTCAAACATATAATTTATTATTTTTCATAAATTCAACATGTAATTTTTATTTCATTTTTAAATTGTAAATAGCTTGCAATTTTCTGAAAATTTCCACAGAGTTGTATAAATTTTACTCATGAAAAAGAAGTTGTATAACTTTTACTATTTTGTGTGTATAAATTTCTGCAATGTCTCTATGATGCATTTGAAAACATTTCTAACTTTGTTTGAATCAGATCTTAAGATCTCATTAATTCTCAATCTCAATACACCCGAATCTTTTCAAATTTGTCAGTTGTATGTTCTACTTATTCACCCTCAAGTCCTACTTGAAGAGAAGATATGAAGAAATATATGCCAAATTCATCAACTGAGTGAAGAGAGTGTCTTCAATTTCACCACAGGACATACGAAGATGCTGAACAGCTGAGTGAAGAAATATATACTTAAGGAGCTCTTTCCATTGTGTTCTCTTCAATTTTACCATCGAGTTCCTCAAGTTTATATTAAAAAAAAAAATTACCATCGAGTTGCGAAACGAGTGAAGAGAGGGTATTGACCGGGGCAAAAGAGTGAAGGAATTGTTCATGAAGAGGGGAGAAGTATTGGATGGAGAAAACATTAAAACAGAAAATAAGGAAAAAGAATGAAGATGCTGAAATTATATATTTACCCTTTCTCATATATTTGAAAAAGAAAAAAAAGTCTATTATGCTCCTCTTCAAAGTTAATATGGACCGTACGATGAACCATCTATCATAAAAGTAGAGTACTCTAGAATTTCTCATGCAAGTTCCTTCGCTAAATTATAGGGATTAATAAAGACGCGATTTAGATCCCTTGTTTCAAGGTGACAAAAGTTATCCTAAGTCTGCAAGTTACTGATGAATGTAGTAATGAAAATCATGTTGTACTTCGCATAATTTATGTTCCTTTGCAGAATACCTCTTTATGAGTACAGAAAATGGCAATTTGTACAAATGGTTGTGAGGTTCAAAAAGGGAAAACGGTTGTGATATTTGAACTTTTTCTCTTTTTGTTCAGAATGATTTAATTTGAAATTGTTTTATAGTAGTGAAGTGATTGTGTGATCAGGGAAAATTAAGTTGTGGTCCTTTATGTTTCATTTAGCCTTTGCTTATTATTTCCTTTCATTTTTTTGCCTTGTTATATTCATCATTTTGTGATCTTGATTTACTTATTCTCTATTCTTTATTCTTATGTAAAAAATTTGGTTTAATTTGTAAGTGCCATTGCTTATTCAGTTGTTTGATTTTGATTTCTGGCTGATGATGGATTAGAAACTCAACATTATTATAGTTTTGTAATGCCATCGATACATAGTAAGTTAAGAGTTTGATTGCTTGATTTAGGTTCATTATAATTTGTAATATATAGTTATTCTCAAAAAAAAAATTGTAATATATTTTTATATTTAAATATAAACTAACATAATCCATAATATTTAATCATATAAAATTGATTAAATTCTATGTTGCACGGACACGGACACGGACACGGGTATCGTGTCAGACACGACACATTATATATATATATATATATATATATATATATATATATATATATATATAATATTATTTTAATGAATAAAATATATAATTTAATTATTATATATATTATTTATGTCAATTTTATTTTATTTTAAAGGATTATACATAATATTTTTACCTTATAATTAGAAAGTTATACGTAATATTTTATAATTGATATAATATATATAACATTTGAAGTTGTACTTTATACGTGTATACAAGATATTTGACATTTTACATATTTATGTATGAAAACTTAATATTAAATAATCAAAATTCACTTTAAATGTATAGTCTCACTATTACTGGAATAGAAAAGTGAGATGAACTAGTCTGTAAAATACGAGGATGATGAAATAGTACAATAATTGTACCGACAAACCCAATGCACGTGTCTGAGAAGTGTCCTGACGATTTTTAATAACAAAATATTTGACACGCCATGTGGTGTGTCGGACACGTATCCGAGAAGTATCCGAGGAGTGTCATGTCCGACACGGACACGGCCGAGTTTTTGAAATGTCCGAGGAGCGTCATCTCCGACACGGACACGGCCGGGTTTTTGAAGTGTCCGCGCAACATAGAAATTTAAATTTTAGCGATTCATAGCAACTAGCGCAATGTGCGAAGCAAGAGTTACTGTGTTACTATTTTAGAATGACAAAGAACCCAACAAAATTACATAACCATTACACAGTGTGGATAAAATAACTCGCTACATAATATACAACACAAATATTTTAATAAAAAAATCAACTTCCGGCCCACTAACACAACACAACACAACACAACAGCAGTCAAGTGAGTCAACACAGTAGTAATTAAATCAGATTGCTACAATTAGTATGAAAGGGAATCTTAGATCGATCATTCACCCAAAAAGAAGCTAAGAAACAAGGAATATATCATTGAAACTCTAATAAGTTGATCAATACGATCTAATTTGACATAATCTCACAAAAAAACTAATTGTTGGAACCAAAATCAAAACCCCCAAATTTTCTGTTTTTTCACGAAAATCAGAATTCACAATTATCTATCAGTATCGGTCAAAATTCAATCAAACTTACTAATATCCTCGACTTGAGTATTGGTAAAAACGAAGCAATCAAAAAGATGTTTCTGTTTGAACACTACAAAAAATCGATCAAAATCTATAAAACTACAAAAAAATCGAACAAAACTACAAATAATAAGTAAAAACAGCCAGAGCTATAAAAAATCGATCACTTACTATAAAAATCGTACAAAAGAGCATAAAAAAAAATCAAAACAGCCAGACCAATCAATAAATCGATCACAATCTACAAAAATTTTATAAGTTTTATACAATTTTTATTGATTAGATAATTTATATTCCAATATGGAGTGCATATGTATAAACTCTTATATATGTTTATTTCTTTATTTTTCAGGTTACATAATTTTGTCCAGAATAAAAGAATCAAAAGGGAAAAGATCTACAGACATGGGTCCTATGAAGAGAAGCGGATCACAAACCACTGGTAAGACCATTTGAAATTATCTTAATTTGCAAAAGAACATCTATTTGAAAATGTGTAATCAATGGTATCTTCAATTATCTTCAATTATCTTTTTTAATGTTAAATCATTATTTTATTCTATTTCAAAGTTGGAATTATTAAGTAGTTTTAGTTTCGTGTTGATAACAGGGGAAAAGGGGGGAGTAAGGTAGGCAGTGGTTAATTATTTTTTTTTGAAGGAAATTAATTATTATTTTTCCAAGTGACAATAAAACTTGAACCATAATTGAACTTTAATTATGAAATAAATTTCTAATTATCAATTTATCCTACCAAATATGGTGTTTGTTTCAATATTAGTGCTCACCTAAAATTTTGATATTTCCTCCTCTGCTTGATTTAATTTATTTATTGAAATTATTATTAATCATAACAATAACAACTAACCAAAACTTACATTTCATCTTTCCGTTTTCTCAATATTTAGGGTACAAAGAGCATAGATATGCTCCATATCATGAAGCCTCATCGGAGTATACGCCCCATTCTCCCGATTATTCTCACAGCTCTGCCCAATATTCACCCACTTCTCCTTCGTATTCAGCCCAGTATTCGGCCGAGTATTCTCCCTCCTCGCCTGATTACTCGCCTTTATCCCCCGATTATTCCCGCTTGACGCCCCACTATTCTCCTATCTACTTGCCCGAGTCCTCAGATTATACTCCCACTTCTCCGGATCAGTATTCACCCACTACTTCAGATGAGTATTCATCCACGGCCCTGGACTATTCGCCCTCGACTCCAGAGTATATGCCTTCTACTCCGGATTATACGCCATCTATACCTGAGTATACGCCATCTACTCCGGACTATACGCCATCTACACCGGAGTATACGCCATCGACTCTAGAGTATTCTCCATCAACACCGGAGTATACCCCATCTACACCGGAGTATACACCATCTACTCTGGATTATATGCCATCGACTCCGGATTATACACCATCCACACCGGAGTATACGCCATCGACTCCGGACTATAGGCCATCGACTCCGGTGTATTCGCCCTCGACTCCGGAGTATTCGCCATCAACTCCGGAGTATTCGCCATCAACTCATGAGTATTTTGCCGAATTATTCTCCCACCACCACTGATTATTCGTTCTCACTACCGTACCACTGAGTGTTTGTTTGTAATTGTTATTGTCGTTTGTTGGAAATTGTCTTTTTTAGTCAGTGTACATTTGAGGCAAGCACAAAACATTGTTTGTTGAATGTTTTGTGAGAGCAATGTGATTGTTTGTAATTAATTTTATTTGATTTGTTTACTATTTGTTTATCTCTTATCATGACTTTGATTTCTTTGTTGGCAATATTTCATTATTAAAATAATTGGTGAAATTTACCCCGCTTTGTTGCGAGTTTTTAAAATTTATTATTAGTTATTACCAAAATCATTTATGGGCTATATTTTCTAAATGTCAAATATGTAAGGACCCAAAATAGATAATCAAGATAAATATTAACACCCCAAAAAAACTAGTTTTCAGAAGTTAGTTTAAATGTTAAATATGAGTGGAAAAGATGATTCCAATCAACTCCTGTGTAATATATTTTATGCAAAGATGGTGTCAATTTATCTTTTCTATTACATAACAAACACTTTATGTCATTCCTAAGGATTTGGGTATTGGTGCCCGGTATATCTATACTTACCAATAAAATAGTGATGGATCTTAATAGGTACTAAAGGGGCAGCCACCTCCCTAGATTTTGGAGTTTTAGTATATATATATATATATATATATATATATATATATATATATATACTACTGTATTTTGTGATATATTTATAAGCAAGGTTGCAAATAGCGTTTAGTGGTGTGTTGTATTTAGGATTTTCATGTAGCGAATTGTGTATAGCGCAGATGTTGCGGAGATATATTTTTATAGCGGAATGTATAAATATTTTTTTCCCATATACCACTACGTAATATATATCACTACAAAATCTAAAAGAAGAAATATGCAACACTAAAATATGATTAATATTAAAATATTAACAATAAAAGTTTGAAATGTTCTTGCCAAAAGTTACATGTCCAAAATCAAAATATAATTAATATTAAAATACAACATATCTTCATTAAAAAAAATCCATTAAAAAAAAAAATCAAAAATGCTATTCAGATCGCTACACCGCAACACACACACGCAACACCGATATTGCGGACCGCTTCACCGCTAAATCGTCGAAAAACACTACACCGCAACAAAACCATTGCGCACAGCGTTTAGCTTCCAGAAACCGTTATAGCGCCGCTACGGACTGCTATTTGCAACACTGTTTATAAGTTATATGTATCCCGACCCCCAAGATTTTTGGCGTATTTTCGATTACAGGCCCCCCCCCCCCCCCCCCCCCAACGATTTGGGTTTAGATCCGCCACTTATTAAAACAAGGGTTAAAAAGAGCTAATAATCGTCAACTAACTTCAAAAAACCAAGTTTTTTCTCTCATGTAATTTAACCGTAAAATTGAAAAAAGGAACCAAAAAACCAAAACAGGTCTAAAAATTGTAGACTAAAAAAATTCGATAAGTTTGCAATGAAATATTAAAATTTGTGTACCTTGCTTAAATAGAAGAAATTGCGACAAATCAGATAACATTAGAGGCAACATGACATTGTGACGGAAAGATTGTGTGCTTGATTTTTCCGTGAGCTGTGCTGAGAGAGGAATCCGTTGGAACAACAACTCCGGTGAGGCAAAGGCATCAAACAAGGTAAACCTCCTGGTGCTCTTCTTTTACTCATGAGAATCTGTCTCCTTGATAGGAGTCCTAGCTAGTTATTTGCTACAATGAATTTTTTTTTATGATGAAGATGGCGTGAGTGAACGTGATTGACAAATCTGAATTAGGTATATCTATGTTCATTGACAAATCTGAATAGGTATATCTATGTTCATTTTTCTTCTTAAATATTCTTACGTAAGGATTTATTAAATAGAGTTCTAGTTCAATTTTATTTAGGATGTAGGTAAGTATATATTTTGAATTTAGTAATAATAGGTTATTAAATTGAGCCCGATAATTACAATTATTGAAATATATGCCTTGTGATTATGGTTTGTACGAAGGAACATGATATATCACGACAGATTTTTCGTCGACATATTATGACAGATACGATAAAAAAGTATAAAAACTTAAAACAAACATTATATAGAAGTTAATACATAAGTAAAAAATGAAAACAATATATACGTGAAAAATGAAAACAAAAAATATGTTGAAACGCGAAAAAAACAGTATACGGTCGCGATGAACTCGTGCTTAACTCCGTGCGTGATTTTAGATTTCCCTTGAATGGATATTTTTCTATTCGAATTAGGGGCTTCATTTAGAAAGTAGCCTTGGGCCCTCAAAACTTGGGATAGGCCCGGCCGCTACCAAGCATACTCAGGTCGTCACAGTCATATGAATCAACCCAACAATAAAAATGACTCAGATTGAAGATAATTAATTTGTTGCTTTCATCCATGATAGTTGCATCAACAGAAAAGCCGCTTCTACAAATCCCTCGGAAGGAAAAATTTCACTTCTCATTGGAGGCACTTGTGCTGCACCTCCCCAATAGACCTTGTGAGCTTAACTATCCAATCGGTACATTCTTATTTGTCAGGTTCATTCATTTAATGCATAAATCCGATCCATTCAAAATTTCGTACTAAGTATTTGTTATATCATATCATAATCTATGTAAAAAACACATAGCTATTCATAATAATTAATAAAGAGATGCACATTACAAAAGTAATGACGATCTAAAAAAAAGAAACAAAATAGATATAACCAATTTATTTTTGATTTCCAGATAACACACTAAAGTTATAAGCAAGAATAACTAGCTTATTTTAGTTATCTATACACCCACCAGGTCCACCAAAATAGAAACCAATTCCATTTGGCCCACTACCAAGATTATCCACACCATAACAAACATTTCTTTCCACTTGACGATAAAAATCATGCGGATTTGGAACAAAATGATTGTTATTTTCATCAACAAGAGTTGCATCCATAAAAACAGCAGCCTTTCCAAATCCTTCATAAGCAAAATGTCCACTTCCAATCGAAGGACTTTTTTCATCCCAAGGACCATAGGCTTCACCTCCCCATGAAACCCTAAGAGCTCCACTATCCATATATTTGAAAACTGATTTTATCCAATATCCGACTAATTTTTTTTCCTTTCCGAATGCTAGCTACCAATTTCCTGTTTTAAAATCCTATACACAAAAGGAACAAAAATGTTATATTATATATATATATATATTTTTTGTGGTGAATTTTTGTTGGGATGTGAGAGTTGCCCTAGGACGAATGATCTTCGATCAATCTCTAATTTAACACACCTTGAAAATGTGAACTGTTATGTGGTGTTGGGCTCCTCCGTACACGGAAACAGGTTTGAGCTGAGCACCTAGCGGAATATCTGAACTTACTTGAACAAAACCTGAACATAAAAGATCCATGCAGTCTCTGTTTTGACTATTCCCCTATGGTAAAGTAGTACTATGTTATTTGTTTGCCACAAAATGATCTTACAAATACAATGTTTAGTTTTTTAATCATTACCCAATACATAAAAAACCGAACTTTATTATCACCATAGTCCTTTGGCGATACCTGTAAGAAATAGATTTGAGTTAAAAAGGTAATATATATATATATAAATATAAATATATATATATATATATATATATATATATATATATATATATATATATATATATATGAGGTATATATAACACTTAGAATCCATCCAGCTTGCATAAAATCCCTGTCATTGGAAATATAGGCAGCCGTTCCGCTATATCTTTCTTCATTTGTGACGACTATATTTGGTTCATAAACACTAGTAGATGCCGAAGTACCAAAATTTCTTCCATATCGGCCAACACTAGCTAACTGCATTGCAATCAAATAATTTCTTTCATCGAATTAATCCGGCAAGACCTTAACTTTTGGTTTTTTTTTGAAATGGAAATTTTGGAAAATATTATTAATTGGTAAGAAGTTTGATGTATGACTCACATAATACCCACGAGTCTTAGCAGAAAACAGTCCGTCCCTCATGTTTATATCTCTTTGTCGGGTAATGTTTTTTCTATGATTTCTCAAAATCGGAATGGTTCCAGTTGGACACGGAACAATATTAATTTCATCATGTGAGATGGTAGTTTTCTCTTGAGAGTTCTCATTAACAAATTTGGGGTAAGAACTTGGCATCATCTGCAAAAATAGTGTAAAAATAAATTTTGCACCGAAAAAAGTTGGCCCGGACTTCCTTTTTTTTTTTATCAATAAGAACCACTGCATTTGTTATTGTGTTCTATTATCGTACTATTATCATACTGTATTTCAAGCACAAGTTCTTTAGACATAACAAATTATTTAAGAAGGAGGGCTTTTATTATTATGCCCCCGCCCCCTTCCCTATTTCCCCATATAAATGTCATATATGTTATCATAACATCATAGAGATTGTAAATACAAAAACTATGAGATCATAGAGATAAATACAAAAATTATGATATCATAGAGAGTATAATTACAAAAATTATGAGATCATAAGATCGAATGATGATATATATGACGTTTTTTGGGAAAATGATAGGAAAAGTTATAGTTCCTTTAAGTTACTGTATTAAATATGATTTTATACGTGTCTCATATCAATAGGCCAGGGAGATTAAGATCACTTTTGGTGTAGTTTTCTTTTTTTCGAAAGATGGTACGAAGTGGGTTAATCCACACTCTGAAGCGAAATTATCATTAAAGTCTGGGTTAATATGAGAAATTAGAATATGAAAATTAATAGGAAGTCTAGAACCATATTAAACATGATAGTCTTTGAACCTATTTACATTTAACGAAAAAGTAAAATATTGGGGGTTTATATACAAAGAATACATATCTTAGTTTGAGAGCTGACGTTTTTTTACCATATTCTATTTTTACTATTCTATGTATTGTGTTAAATAATTAACTACAAAATTACATATAATAGTTGCCTTAGTTTAGTAGGAACAAAACAGGTATTAGCAAAATAAAATATACTAGGATAATCTAGTGGTAAAATACTAACTCCATCTTTTCATAAATGAGGAATTCGAGTTCTGCATTTAGTAGGATTAATTAAACAAATAATAAAAATCAAGCGATCGCTTATAGTTCTAAAAGCAAATCTCACATGTCAAACTAAAAATATGCATGTTCGAAACATATATATCATCCCCCAAAATATATTAAGCATGATACCTGAATAGTGTGATTCATGAATGAAGGATCTTGAAAAGTCGGTTGCGACATAATGTTGATGCAATCAAAGATATCCCCATTTTCACTCTATTATAAAATCATAAGATATAGTATATTAGAATAGAACATTAGCAGTACATATCTACTCAAAATTTATTTGATGGGTACTCATGGGATCTAAAGAGAAAAAAAAATATGTTGCACTAAAGTATTATCAAGAATTTCACAATTAACCATAGGATCAGACCATGTACCTCAATAGATTTGCTCACATCTTTCTGCGTTGCTACGCTGCTCAGGACAAGAAAGAAATGGAGAAGCACCAATGCAGCAAATAGTTTGCACGCCATGGAAAACATTGCTTAGTGTCTTGTACAGGGCCAGGCAAAATGAAAGGTCTAAGCTGGTTAATTTATAGCTATGGAAGATTAAAGTGACAATTCAGTGAATGAAATAATTATTTCCTCGAAAGGCAACAAAAATTGTATGCGTTATCTTCGAAATAAATGCGCATTAATCACCATGCTGATTCAATGAATCATTTTATCAACACTCATTCTCTCTATTAATGAAGTAATAATTATCATAATTATATAATTCCAATGGATATGTAGTAAAAGAATTTGATCAAGAAAAATAATGAGAGGGGCTCGATTTAATAGGAAGTTAGCATGTATATATATCTCATGATTTTATGCAGATTTTGGGCTTTATCTTGTAGATACGAATTTTTGTCGATCCGGAATTTCTTAATTTGCTCTTTGTAATTTTGGAAATAAAGAGAAATTTACAAATAGCCCCCTAGCTGATCCGGGACGATCTTTGTTTAGCTTTCATATCATTAAGTAAATGTTACAAAAAGAAAACAATGAACCTCCTAATTAAATTAGATTTACGAAAAGAGAATTAATTTGGAATTTTATAAACTTATTGTATCGAAACTCCTACCTTGTTATTACATGTCAAACCTCCTATATAAAGGAGAGAGATGTAAATATGTAAATACACAAGAGAGAAAAGAAAACTAATAATAAATAAAATTGTCTCTTTTACTTTTGAAAAGAGAAAAAAAAAGCCGCAATACTTTTATTCTTTATTGCGATTTTGTGTGAGAGTTGTCAAGTTCTAATATTCTCACACGGAACAAGTTGGTATCAAAGCAAGTAGATCCACCCGTGTATGGTACTTACTCGGAGACATTACAAGTCAACCGGTGAACTTCTTTTCGTATTACAAATCCATCGTCGACCCCGACAAAAGGTTACAACTCCATATTTCATAATGTCCGAAGACCCTACTATCGCTAATTTAGCTAAACCGGTGGTTGCACTGTCAGAGCAGATGAAAACAGTCCTTGACTGGATTGCTCGACAAGAAGGAGAAGAAGAAGAGGAGGAGGAGCAAGAAGGGAAAGATGATGCTGCTGCTTCCACAGAAACGATAAAGAGTCCCGACAAGGGTCCTAGAAAGAAGAAATATTCTCAACGACAGAAAGAGGAACAACCGAGATCTTTTAAGTACTATTTGCTCCTTGGTCTAAATTGTTGTAGCTATATTTTTACCTTATTGCCATTTTATGGGGAAAAGATCTCGATGAATTTTCCAGCATTTTTCTTTCGTATGACCCTCAACCTTGCAATGGTCGCAATACATCTTCGATTTGATTGTGAAAGATGAGCTAGGAGCACTTTTCTTCTTCTTTTGCATCGATGAATCAACTTTTGTGGTTTGTATGCCTTGATCCCCTCGCATGTTCTTCTTCTCGATAGTCATAGCTATTGAGCTTGCACCAGAAACGTCTTTCGCTGGAAAAAGACTCAATTCATTATTTATTTCACGATTTAGCCCGGCAATGTACTTTCTTAGCGTGGATAAAGACTCAATCTATTGCTTCTCCCAGGGACACATCGAGCTGTCGGAATGCGGTGGTGTACTCCTGAACGGATTGATCTCGTTTTTGTTAGAGGCTATGCCAACGACGCCAACGCTCTTCCTCATAACCCATCGGGTAGAGCTCCTTTCGTAGAAGCTCGGTAAATTTCTCCCACGTCATGTCATTTTCCTTCTGTGATAAGAAAAAAGGATCTTCTTTATGTGATGAAAGAAAAGAATTCCACCATACCAAAGCATGTCATGTTAGTTTTAACTTGGCAAATGCCACCTTAACTTCACTACGATAACCATAAAGGTCAAATTAGATCATGAGTTGACTCAACCAAGAGTCAAGCTTCTCGGCATCCGCCATTCCATCATAGGTCGGAATGCCCGAAAATATAGATTTTAGTGACCAATGATAAAATACGGTACTCATAGATGATGATACCACATTCCACTAATAGACTATGATGAGTCAAGGCTCTAATAGTTAGAGTCTCTGAAAAATTGAGATGCAATCAATGTAAGACAATCAAGTTTGGAATTTGATTGATCTAGAAGATGAAAATACGGGGACTGACATGGGTTAAATATGTGCAAACATATAATACATGACTTGTGGTCAATACAAACTCATAGTATAAACTATGATAGTATTTTTTTTCTGGTCGTCATACTTATATATTTAAGAATTTTCTTTGGCATAAGTTCAGAGTATGTCTATGAAAGATGTCAAATGGATGTCAAGACATTATTTCTTAATAGAAACATATGAAAGTATGTATATGATACAACTTGAGAGTGTTGTCGATCCTAAGAATTCTGAAAAGAATTTGCAAGTTACATGAATTCATTTATGAATTAAATCAAACATCTCTAGGCCAAAATTTATTTTTAAAGAGTTTGGTTTTATCAAAATGTAAAGATAAATCTTATGCTGACAAGAAGTTCAGTAGAAGCATAATTACATGTGATGTGAATTAACCGATACGCGGATCCTCGGATTGGTTTTGGACAAAATTTTTGTTTTCCACTGCGTTATGCACGTCCGAAACCCAACAATTTTTTTTTTGAAGGAGTGGCAAATGGTAGTCTGTTCCACTCTTTTTTCATTAAACAGTAAATAAAGGGAGTTTACATATGGATGACTTCTAAAAGAATGAAAAGTTACAATCCGGGGGATCTAATCTAGAATACAGCAGAAGCAAAAAAATGAAATCTTGAAGTTATGTTGCTAGGAGGGGATGGTTGATGGATTGTTGTGTTAGGTTTTCCGACCAAAAGAGAGCTAGTTCTTTTGCCTCCTTGACGATGAGTTTGTGTGCTCTCGATTTTCTAAAGAATATTTGTATGTTGCGTTCACGCCATATGCACCACCAAATGGCCACGCAAGTAGTGGCATCCCATCGTGGTTTATCCTGCTTTGGGAGATTTGAGCGGAAGGCGAGCCAAAAATCTACGGTGTTCTCTGGAAGTCCGACAAAGTTCCAAAGCACTCCAGCATGTATCCAGATTGCTCGTGTAAAAACACAAGTGGCCAATAGATGGGTGGGTGTCTCTGGAGCTTGTCGACAAACTCGGCAGATGGTCTCATGTGGGCATCTTCTTTTGGCGAGATTATCGGCCGTGAGAATACGGTTTTGAAACACTAACCAAAGGAAGATCTTGATTTTGAGTGGGATCTTCATCTTCCAAAGATATTTGGTCCATCGTAAGATAAGGCCCTGTTTGTTGAGCATCGCGTAGGCTTGGCGAGAGGAATATTCGTCTTTTGGTCCCCATCGCCAGAGGGTTGTAGAGGTGTTCTCCGGGCGGTGAGTTGTAGAGGAGTAGGCATCCATAAGTTGAGTGAGATCATTGGTTAAGTAGGAGAGGTGGTGAGAAGGAATGAGATTTAGGCCATCTGAGCGGCGGATGTTGTATAAGGTATGGGGCATTTGTGGCGAAGCATCATGGGGATTACGGTATAGTTTCCACAACCATTTGAGTAGAAGTGCAATATTTTGGAACTTCAAGTTTGTAAACCCTAGACCACTTTTTTTTTTTGGAATGCCGCATCGAGACCAGTTGGAAATGACGTAATGGAGGTGAGGTGGAATAGCTATGGGGACGAAACCACTTTTTTTCTAATTAATCTTCAAGCCGGTCATTTGAGTGAAGTGTGCTAACATTCACGTGAGTGTGCATCTATGAAAATAATGGTGTCATAGGCATATTGAAGGGCTTTAGGCGCTAAGATGGTGTTATGAGTAAGAAGAGAAGATATTTTTCGAAGTAGAATTTGGAGTGAGTCAAAGGCAATGTTAAAGAGGAGAGGGGATCACCTTGACGTACTCCCCTTTTTGTGATAGAAATATTCTCCTTGCAAACCATTCGCTTTGAGTGAAGAGCTTGAAGAGGAGAAGAGGTTTTCGTAGCCAAGAGATCCATCACTCCGGGAATCCTCGTGCCTTTAGAAGGTTAAACATGTAGTCCCATACGAGATGTTGTCGAAAGCCTTCTCAAAATCTATTTTGAGCATGATGGTTGTCACGCCCCAAAATCGGAACGCGAGCGCCGTATATTATTAAAATAATTTAATAATATACGAAACGTGCCGTCCAAGTCTCGATTTCCGTATCGCCCAACAAACCTACGCCAAAATAATCAAATAAATGACATGAGTTTTGAGACTTAGTAACCGGCTATATAAATTGACGCAGCTTCTCTATTCATAATCCAAATTATATATTTTTTTCATACTAATAAATTTATTTATTATAATTTATTCATAAAATATATTTAAATATCATAAATTAACATCTCAAAAATCTTCATAAATATTTTCTTTTTTCTTTCCTATGATTGAATTCTAGGTCGCCCGTTAGGTTGCCCGGAATTTCTATCACGGGGTGATCTACCGTTATGCACATCCGAGTACCACGTGAATCCGGATCGGCTGCCTAAGAATACTACTTAGTGTGGCCTAAAGGCGCTAATTGCTCCACTAGAATTATCTCACCCAATCACACATTCTTTTCCTCTTTTTGTTAAAATAATAATATTAATTCAATTATGTAAAAATATCATCATCAAACATCGTTATTTCAAAGTCTAAAACTATATAAAAATGATTAGAATAGAAAAGTCCGGATTACCTAAATATGATTCGAATCGGATCCACTTGACAAGACTACTCGGCTATAATTCATCATGCGTCCATAACACCAATAGAAGACACGTATAGATTATCAAATATGGTGAAGGAGAATTTGGAGAGAGATAAAAAAAGAGATTATTAGATCTAACATAGAATGGAGGCGATGCTGGCTTTAAGAAAATGTAATGGATTTATGCAACGAGACCCCTCAAAGACTCATATTTATGCCTAAGTTATTTTCTTTATTTTTTGAAATAAATGAATACAGAAGGTCTTGATGGCGGCTAGAAACATGGAAATGTATAAATGGATATTTTTCCAAAACAACCTCTTAAAATTAATATTTAAAATTTAACCCTTTTAATAATAATAATAATTATTATTATTATTATTATTATTTTATTTTATTTTTTTTTGGAAAGAAAAGGATCGAATTTTGATACAATTTGGAATAAATGATGGCAAATAAGTTAGGCCTCGTTTGGTATCGTTGCCGTTTTCTGTTTTTTTTTTCCAGAAAAAAATAAAACGTGTTTGGCAAAATGCCTCTGTTTTCATTTTTTTCTATCCAAATGGCAAAAAATAAACAGGATTTTGGAAACAAGAAAAAATTGACCTTGAAATATTGTATTACGCTAAAAAAGGTAAGTTGGCGTAAAAAATAATATATTCATATTAAAAAGGAATTTTGACCGTAAAACTTTATATCCACTAAAAAAGGTAAGCTGACACTAATTAAAAATATTGACCATGAAACTTTATATTGCAGTAAAAATAAAATAACTTATCACTGAAAATAATATAATGATACCGAAAAAGGTTTATTAATACTGAAATCTTTATATTCACACTGAAATGGTATATTGACACTAGAAAAAATATATGCCGATATTAAAAATGATATATTAACATTTTTAATACTAAAATGATATATTGACATTGAAAGTGTTATATTGATACTAAAAAACAGTATTTTGATACATTAAAAACAATATATTTTCACTGAAAATAGTATATTGACACGGAAAATGATACATTGATATTGTAAACGGTAGATTGACACTAAATACTCAATATATTGGCATTGAAAACATCATATTAACTCTAAAAATGATTCCTGAAAATAGAATATTAATACTCAATAATGATAAATCAACATTATAAACGGTACATTAATATTGAAAATTATATATTGGTATTTAAAACGGTATATTAACGCTGAAAATATTATGTTGATACTATAAACGGCATATTGGCGCTGAAAACTTAATATATTGCCGCTGAAAATGTTATAAATATATATTTGATAAAATAATAACTAGGAAAAATATTATCGGTTTTAAAAACAAAAAATAGTTTTTTTGAAAACAAAAACAGAAAAACAGAAAACTGATTTTTGTTTTTAAAAAACGAAATACAAAAAAACGGAAATGATGCCAAACGAACCCTTAATGAATCATTTTTTGTTTTGGAAAGTCAGAGGAGGTTTCCGAATTCAAAGGCTGAGAAAAAGATTTATGATAATATGCAAATTGATCCCTTAACTTTTAATATCTATATTTAGACCCTTTCATGACAATTAATATTATTATAATTTACTTTTTTTTTTGGTTAGGATCTTATTTTTGTGGTAGAAGAAGAGGATCTCTCGAGTAATGATAAACGTTTCTGTTATAGAGCATTCTTTGAGGAAAGTTGATTGGCATTTATGGATGAGGGAGGGCATGAGGGGTTGAAGCCGGTTCGCCATGATTTTGATGATGAGTTTGATGGGGAGGGAGATTACACTTATGGGATGAAAGTCTCCTAGGATTGTGCATTTGTTTTTGTTTTTTTTTTTGGATGAGTGAAATGAAGGCTTTGTTAAGTTGTACCAGATCCAACCAACTATGTTGGAAGTCTAGAATGAGAGCACAAACGTCATCTTTAAGGATAGGCCATTAATTTTGAATGAATTCACTTGGAATTCCATCCGGACCTACAGATTTTTCTTTGGCAAGGCTAAAGGCCACTTCTTTGATTTATGTCTCATCTATGTGACTTATAAGTGGAGAGAAGTTGAGAGGTGTGTTGGTGAGGGGGTATAGATGTTGCAAGTCATAACTGGTTAGGAAAGGGTGTTCAGCTCCTACAATATTCTTGTAGTAATTAGTAAAGAGATGAATGATATGGTGATGGTCATGAATGGTGGAGTTGTCTAGTGTGATGGAGTTTATGGAGTTTGTTTTCCGTCTCTGTGATGTGACTGCATGAAAAGTAGGTCGTGTTGTTGTCTCCCAACTTGAGTCAGGTGATAGAAGAGCATTGTTGCCATTTTTGTTCCTTGATGGAGGCAAGTTCATGGGATGATTCTTTAAGCGAGATACGAAGTTTTATTTCATCAGGTGAGAGGGGTCTACCTTCTTCTTGTTCGTCAAGATAATTGATGATGTACGTGCATCTAGCTAGTGTAGAGTCTGTTTGATTAATTTATTAGATGCCCATGAAATGAGAGCTTGGGAATTTTTTTTGAGCTTCAACAAGAGGGATGCAGTAGCTCAAAGACCATCTATCTAGACCATGTATCACACGTCTTCTCCCCATAATTTCCCCTACAATTTTTTGCATTATTTTGGCTAAGGTATGAATAATGCCAACTTATTATATCTCAATATTGGAGTAAGTGAAAAA
Organism: Juncus effusus; assembly: GCA_027726005.1. Classification (NCBI taxonomy): domain Eukaryota; kingdom Viridiplantae; phylum Streptophyta; class Magnoliopsida; order Poales; family Juncaceae; genus Juncus; species Juncus effusus. The sequence goes on along the minus strand of CM050906.1, from coordinate 1,827,965 downwards.
TTATATTAAGAAGGGGAATTTCAATAAGCGTTTTGATAGAATGTCAATGAGCTTTGAGAAGGCAGGCGATGGTTGTTTGTTTTGATGGAATTTATTTCACCTTATTACATTAAAAAAATTATAATTTGATCTCCAAATCTCCATTCGATATAAAAGCTCTTACATTTACAAAAAGAATATAGAGAGAGAGGAGAGATTTATATATTCTCTTTTAAGTTTAGTAACTGTATATATACACTTCATATTTTTTTATGTTATGTTTTAGAGGAATCCACGAACATTGAGATAATTTGGACTCTTCTAAAAAATTGAAGCAAGAATCGAAGACTAAATAAACGATATTTTTGGTTGAGAAGATACTTGATCTCTAGAATCATCACCAAATTTTGGTTTTCATATTCATTTCATAGATGATGGTGGTCATTTAAATAAATCATGATTATAAATTAAATAGTTGTTTAAATTCTAATTATATATTATTATTCTAATTATATAGGTGGTTAAAAAAAATTATTTTTTTATTCATATAAATGATCATCAAAATAGATGGTGATTCTAGAGATCAAGTAACTAAGTTCTTTTTTATTTTATGAAATATATGTCATATTGTTAGTATTAGGAGTATTCGTGATATTTATTGTATGAGGGGTATATGTATATGTAAATGTCTCCTCTTTAAGGATATTGTAATATGTATTTTTATACACATTTTTAGGATTTTTATCATGTAAACTTCATCCTTAAATTATATAAAATGTATGAAAAATGATTAAAATTCATAAAATTCAATTTTAAACATCTTAATGCGCTTTTGTGTGATTTGTCAGGTAAATAGACCAAGAAAGGCAGATTTGGAGGACTTGGGTGAAACGTAAACTCCAAATGAAAAGCCGATTTGCAAATCCTGAGCTCATAATGGCCGAATTCTTAACAAATCTTCGCAAAAACCTTACGCGCGCCTCTCCAATTCCCTTACAACCCTTACCCACCAAGCCAAAACCAACAAAATCCACAAAAAGACGAAAAATCAAACTCGGGAAATAGCCCAGTATACAAAAAGTCAACTGCCCCAAAAGAGGTCAAACTGGGTACCAAATCGAAGAGCCGATGAGACGAATCCAAGAGTACCAACCACTCGTTCAGGAACCTTCCAGACTTCGCAGAAAAGTCAACCTTTGACCGAGACCTTTCTTCCTCAAGAGCCCAAATGTTCAAAAATGGTGCAAAAACGAGCTGAAAAAATGGCTGTTGAACCTTGCTCTCTACAGTCCTTCATTCGAATCGAGGACTATCTCATTATCTTCTCCTATCTCCCCTCTTTCCATAGGTACTAAGAACACAACAAATGGTGAAGTAGTCAGCTAGAAAAATGAGTTTGAAGATGCGCACACAAGCTGTTCGATGAAATGACGGGTCAAAATTCAAACCGGGTTTTGCCGCGATTGTTGAAACTCGAGTTTTGTGAGTATTTATAAGCTAAGAATTGTACAGGAATCTTGTAATTAACATGGTGAAGCTCTCTGAAATGGTAATTGGATTTAGAAACGGGTGGAACACGAGTTTGAATCACGACTTTTGGTTATTTTCGAGTTTTATTTGAGCTGTTGGGTAATCGAGAAATTCCGGAGTTAAAGGATGAATTACAGAGCGAAATTCAATGGGAAGTATTGTCGGAGATTTACTAAACCTGCCTAAAAGATGATTCAAGTTTTCGTTGCATGAATGACGAGTCTGAGCTCGGTTTTTGAGCTCCAGTCGTTAATGACGGAAAATTGAAGTGGTTGATGATCAAACGAACATAACTCGAGATTTACTCAACGAAATCGCACCATTCAAGTTGCTGTAGATTCATCAGAACAAGAAGAAGAGATAGGATGTGGAAATTTGTGCGAAGAGACAGTATATCACGAGTTTGAGATGGATGTTTGAAGAAAAACGAGTTCTGAAAAAACAGCATGAGCTGTATGTGTTCAAAGAGGCATAACTTGAGCATTTCTCAACCAAATTCGACGATTCAAAGTCCTGTAGCATCATGAGAGAGTGTAGAACAATTCTGGATCAAGAGATTCAGTTGAAGTACAAATGATAGGAAGAACAATGGTCGAGTTTTGAGACAGAAAACTGAGAGAACGGGAAATAGTGTCAACGATAAAATGAGAATTTGAATGTATCTCAAATCAGCGCCAAAACCAGTCCGCCACATGAACCCACACACCATTTCATGCGATAAAAGACCAGGAGGAATTCAAACAAACCTTAACTGCTTAAGCCAATCTCCTCCACTAGATAATCAACCTGGCAACAAACTCTGAATTGCTCTCAAGTTTCATTCAACTGATTCTATCTAGTACCTCCTTCTCAACCCCGTAAACAGATTGACAAGCCAAAAAGACCCTCTAGTACTCACAAGTAATGGACTGATCCAACTGCTCAGTTTTTTTTTCTTTTTTTTTAAATCCGTAGGTACTCAATAATCAAAATAAAGGAGCCGTTTCATTACAAAACCGGGAATTGAAAACCCTCACAACTACGCCTAGAACGGAAAGGAAAAAGGAGAAAAAAAAGAAAAGACAACAAAAGAAATAAACGTCTTATCTAACTCAAAGACTCCTAGCTTCAGATCTAGTAAAAATTCAACAAAAATCATCTCTGCAACAAGCTTTCCTGATTAGCTAGTCCCTACGTTGCTCTCATCAACGTCGGCAAGTCTTTCCCATCATACTCCACCTGCATTATCCTCGCCAGATTAGCTACCGCGCCAGCCTCCCCATTCGAGCTAGAATTGTCGGATCCTTCACTCTTCTCTTCCAAACGACGCATTCCCTTGCTCTTTCAAAAGCCAGCCATGAAGACGGATTGATTGAATTAGGCGAAGAGGTCTGAGAGAGGAGATTGGCTACTTCGAGGTTGTCAGAGAGGAAAAGGCAAGAGAGGTTTGGGTAATTAGAGGCCACAATCTTTAATCCCTCCAATATTGCTTCAAATTCGCCTAAAAGAGAGTCCGAAATACCATTAATTAGTCTTGCCACTGCTCGCAATTGAGACCCGTCTTTGTTCTTGAGGATTACCGCTATCGCCGCTTTACCATTCGAATCCGCCGAGTAATCGACCCAACAAGTGAGATCCTTGTGGTTGGCATTTATCCTCTTTATATTCGGCGGCTGATTGACCCCCAGTGGGTATACTAGGTTATGCATGCCTAGAGCATTTCGAATTATTTGGTTATTGTTGATTTTTTTTTTCGTTTACAAATTTATTTCTTGAAATCCACAATTCCCAGATTATCGCTAATAGAATACGCAGCAACTCACGATTCATGTTGGATATAATAGCAGCGAATAGTTGCATTGGTCTCCCTGCTTGTCTATTCATGTATACAAAAAGAGGGGAGACTAACCAGACCTCTTGGGCCCTTGGACAGGTAAGCAATATGTGTGTGATCGATTCGGTTTGTTGGTTACAAAATTTGCATGTGGGTGATATTGCCGAAATTCTCTTGTGTACGTTTTCAGCTGTTGGTAGCATATCGTGTAGAACTCGCCATGCAAAAATTCGTACCTTTAGGAGAACCCCCTTCACATACCAAATGGTCTTCCAAATATTCTGGTGGGGGATAATTGGAATGGTGAGGGTGTTATTTTTTGCCGAGAGGAGCATTTTGTGACATTCTTCTACTGAGAATTCTCCATTTTTTGCCGGTATCCACACTAGCTTGTCGTCACATTGTTTATTGATGATCGGATTAAATATCGTACTCATAATTTGTTCTGCGTGCTCGGCTTGAAAAGTGTCATTCAATTTGTTGGCGGACCAAGAATGTGTCAGAGGGACAAATAACTCAGTTATTTTCATTCTTTTTTGTCTAATAGAGTTGGTCTCGAAATAACGGTCTCATCTCCAACAATTATCTCCAAAATTTGGAATAATTTTCCCCCATTTTGGAGTGCCAAAAACTCGACCTCGGTAGGTATTTCCCCTCAATTTGTTTCATCCAAAGAGATTGTTCCCCCTTGACGATTCGTCATAATTGTTTAGCCATTAACACCTTATTCATACATTCAAAATCTCTAATAGCTAAACCCCCCATGTTTGACCGGTACTTGCACTTCCTCCCACCGCATCCAAGCAAAGTATCTATTTGTTCCCTGTCCCCCCCCCCCCCCCCCCCCCCCCCAAAAAAAAAAAAAAGAAACGTTTAACTATAGAGTCAAGCTTGTTTATAACAGTTAAGGAATAATGGGAGAGAGTGAAGGACGGATTTGATTAGAATATATTTTTTGGCCAACGATAGGAATTTTGCTTTCCAACCCGTCAAGAGATCATAGAGCATGGTTAAAAGAAATCTGTAATCCCCTACTACCTTCCGCCCCGTGATCAAGCGCGTGCCTAAGTAAATTTCTTCACGTTGAGAACATTTTGCTTGGAATATGTAAGCCACGCACCTTTGCAAATAGGATGGGGTTGCCTTACTAAACCATATCTTAGTTTTCCTTGGAATAACAAGTTGTCCCGAAATTATAGAATATTTGTATAACATATGTTTCAAATTGTTGGCCTGCTCCATAGATGCGCCTCCATAAACTATGAGGTCATCCGCATATAGAGAGTGCGTGATTGACGGTGCGGATGGAGCTAGCTTGATGCCTGATAAGACGCCTCGGTTTTGATAGTAATGAAACATGGTTGATAGCAATTCGGTTCCAAGAATAAATAAGAAAGAGGATATCGGACATCCTTGGCGTAAACCGCGCGTGGGTTTGAAAAGTCCGGACCCATTGCCGTTGATGAGGATTGTAAATTTTGTTCATTTGACGCATGCCATGATCCAAGCTATAAATCGGTTTGGGAAACCGAAATTTTTTAGCATGTCTTCTAAGAACCCCCACTCCATTCGATCATATGCTTTTAATAAATCGACCTTCATAGCAAACAAATGGTTGATATATGTGTTTGAATTAAATGAGTATAATACCTCTTTTTGTAGGATGACGTTGTCATGTATGGAACGCCCATCTACAAATCCGGTTTGGTTTAGTGAAATTAGGGTAGGAAGTGTCGCTTTGATCCTTTCCACTAGTATTTTGGCCACAACTTTGTATACATAATTACACACACTTATCGGTCGGTAGTCGGCTATCATTTTCGGGTTTGGAACCTTCGGGATAAGGCATATATTCGTATTGCCAAAACCATCCGGGCTTGTGACTTCACAAAAAAAAATTTGAATTATTTTAATTAGGTCAGGCTTAATATGGGCCCAATTTTGTAAGAAGAAGCGGGCTTGCATGCCATCCGGGCCGGCAGCTTTATCGGGCCCGATTTGCCAACAAGACTTAGATATCTCATCCGGACTAGGAACTTGTTGCATAGTGTGGGCTATATTTTGGGTAATTTGAGGAATTAAGGTTGTGATGCCCCCTGGAAGTAAATTTTGAATCACTTGAGGATTGCTTGATTTGTATAAC